>CM035414.1:51382849-51697849 GCA_020310875.1 Ceratopteris richardii
TCTTTATCTCTCTCTCTCTCTCTCATCTCTGTCTCCCTCTTTCTCTCTCTCTCCCTCATTCTCTCTCTCTTTCATCTCTCTCACTCTCTCTCTATTTATAAAAAAGAACAAAACAATCACTTACATCAATGTAATTCTTTTGATCGCTCTCGTCAAAGCCCAATTGACGTCGTCTCTTGTCAAATTCCAAAGAATCGATGCCAAAAAGCTCCTACAAAAAAAAAGAGAAATTAAAAAAGAGAAGACATAGAGAAAGAGAGACAGTGAAAGAGTACACACATCACTTACCAAGATGTGAGAGAGAGATGTGTGTGTAGGGGGAGAGAGAGAGAGAGAAAGAGATGTGTGCATAGGGGGAGAGAGAGAGAAAGAGATGTGTGTATGCATGTATATATGTGTGCATGTGTGTATGTATTATGTGTGTATATGTGTAAAAGTCGAAAACCATAATCCTAAAACCCTAACCCTAAAACATGTATATGTGTGTATGTGTATATGTATATGTGGTGTGTGTGTATGTGTATGTGCATGTATGCATGTGTGTGTATACATATGTGAATGTGTATATATATTGTAATATGCATGTGTGTATGTATGTATGTGTGTGTACATGCATATGTGTGTGTATGTATGTATGCATATGCATGTGTGTATGCACATATGTGTGTGTATACATATGTGAGTGTGTATGTATATGTGGGTGTGTATGTATGTATGTGTGTGTGTACATGCAAATATGTGTGTATGTATGTATGCATATGCATGTGTGTACATATACATGTGTGTGTGTGTGTGTACATGTATGTATGTATATGTGTGTGTACATGTATCTATGTGAGTATGAGTATGCATATGTGTGTGTATGTAATATGCATGTGTGTATGTAATATGCATGTATGTATGTATATGTGTGTATGCATATGCATGTGAGGATGTAATATGTATGCGTATGTGTGTATGTAATATGTATGTGAGTGTGTATGTAATATGCATGTGTATGTAATATATGCGTGAGTATGTGTATGCATATGTGTGTGTATGTATGTATGCATCTCTCTCTATCTCGTTCTCTTTCTATTTCATATCTCTCTCTCTCTCTTTCAGTCTCTCTCTATCTCTCTCTTTCATCTCTCTCTCTTTCTCTCTCTCTCTCTCACTCACTCTTTATGTTTCTATATATCTCTCTCTTTCTTTCATCTCTCTCTCTCTATCTCATTCTATATCAATCAAAAACAAAACAATCACTTACCTTGATGTAATTGTTTGGAGCGTTGTCATCAAAGTCCACTTAATGTTGTCCTCCGTCGAACTCCAAAGAACTCATGCCAAAAAGCTCCTGCAAAACTTAAGAGAAGAGAAATTAGAAAAGGGAAAACACAAAGAAAGAGAAAGGGTACTATAGTGTGTGCGATATTCACCAAAATTTCAGATCTAGAGAAATAGAGAGGTGTGTAGAGAAAGAGAGAGAGAGAGAGAGAGAGAGAGAGAGAGAGAGAAGGAGAGAAAGAGAGAGATGTGTGTACACAATATGCTCAGAATGTAGTTCGTGTGCGCAAACTCGACAGTAGCAGACTTTGATTCAAAATGCGAGCAAATGTCAAATTTTTGCTCTCGGGTCCGGTTAAAACATTGCCCTGGTATAAGCATTGGTATGAGCGTCGGTATGAGCATCGGTATAAGCGTCGGTATAAACGTCCATAATTTCCAATAAATTACCGATGCATATACCGACGCTCATACCATTGGTATTCCATTCGTGATTTTTCAAGCATTTTCAACGGTCATACCAACGCCGAGGCATGACCGTCGGTATGGACAACGTCGGTATGCCCCTCATATGTTTTAGTGTAGGGTTTTAAATATCTTGAGCTATACAAAAGAATTTTCAATGATCTTTGTGTCTAAAGTGTGCCACTTTCTCTATAGATTAAAAGTATAACGATTTCAAAAATAGTACCTATATCAAAGAGACGAGAAAATTGCAATTCTATAAAAACAAGAATTTCCATTTCCAACCTTGATCTCTTACAACACTTCACTCAATATACTGATGAACACCTCTCTTCATACACTTCACTCAGAAATACATAAGAAAAGTTCACAAATTCCATAGATTTCACAAGAGAAAGACTCAACATATCAAGAAGATAGTAAAGAGAAGTAGAAACACGAATTTCTTGCAAGAAGCTTTTCACATTACTTGAGTAGCATGAGTAATAGTAGCAACAACCTTTACAAAGTAGAATAAATTATCCTTTATACTTTTTCAAGTGTCCCTTTTTCACACTTGAAATTTGATCCTTCTACCTTCCAATCTAGAAATATGATACTCAAGAGATTCTAAAAATTCTAAGAAAAATATATATGCTTTTACTATACTTGAGGAAGACTCTTCCTTAATTTTACATCATTTGCATAATTACAAATATATGGAAATATTAAATTACAAGGTGCTACAATTGCTTCTTCCAACAAGGTGCTACAATGGCAGCATGTGATGCATCATGGCTAGAGATGCTACTTGCAGATTTAGGTGTGGAAGTGCAAACACCTATCACCATCTATTGTGATAATCTTAGTAGCATCCAATTAGCATGGAATCCTATTTGTCGTGCTAGAACAAAACATATCAAGTTACATTATCACTTCATCAGAGAGAAGGTATTAGCAGGTGATATTGATCTTGTTTATGTGAGAACAGATGAGCAGGTTGCTAATATTTACACTAAAGAACTTGGAGCAAAGAAGATGAAGAAGTTTTGGAAGATGCTTGGATTACATGACATGACGTTTAGCTTGAGGGGGAGTGTTGAGATATCAAGCTCAACATGCGATGATCTAAGATGACACGTATCACTTTTTACTTTCTTTAACATGTATAGTGGTCACACCGATATATGTCAGGGATGCTTCATTAAGATTTACTAGATATATCTACTGAGAGTGATGGCACATTTGTTTTCTTGTAGCTCACTCGTTCACGGACATTAGGATTTTTCCTTATGTACTGTTCTTTATATATTGGACTTGTTGTATTGTTGGTTTTAGGTCATTCTTGTACATTCCTTTTGTGTAATAGAACAAGAAGAAGATGATTCTTCCTTGCCTCAATCTGTTTGTGTGTGCTCCTCTTTGAGTATGAGAATGTGTGTATGAGCTCTCTTCCTTATCTCCTTCCTCGTGAAACTTATGACATGATTATTTCATTTACATTATTTGCAAAACATTTTCTTCTTTTTTGTTTTCTTCTTGTCTTTATCATCCTTCTTCGATTGTGGAGAATTAGCAGATTTTTGCTTACTAGTAGATGAGCTCCATTTACCTTTCCCCTTTTGACTAGCTAGGAAACTTCATCTGCAACACGCATAATGGACCTATTCTGCCTAGACTGGTCTTCCTACAATAGAACATATATTACCTCCTAAAATGTTAAGGCATTTGGATTGCCTTTCATCATCAATCAAAGAGTAGAAATAAAAATCTAATTTGAATCTAGAAGACCGTTTAGAACAGTCCACACAAGTGAACTTTTTGGTAAGACTTCATTAGTAGAAATCAACGAGTCCTTCAAATCTTTGATATTTGTCAAATAACTATCCATGGAATCTCCTAATGCACTTGCTCACTCTCTAAGTATTTTTGGAGGTAAGCAACATGAGCCTCATTCCTTGCCTAGTGTAAAGTATTAAGTATATCCCTAGCATCCCTTGCAAGAGTGAATGTGAGGAATAATAGCATGTTTGATAGAAAAGGCTATCAATGCATGTGCTTGAGCATCTCTGCCATCCCAACAAATTTTCTTTGGAGTAGGTCAAGCAGGAACCCCATCATGAATAGGAACCTGAAGATCAACATCTTCAATGCCATCTGCATCACCTTGAATAACTTTATTTGTAGGTGTAATAGGACATTTTGTAACAATATTCCATAGTCCTTTTACAACCAAAACATGATGCATCATATATGCCCATAATCAGTAATTAGTACCATCCAATCTATCCTCAAAAACCAACATATGGAATACATCATTTCTTTTAGCCATGGCCACTCAGTAAAATACATTGATGCAAAAAAATGATTGTATCTCAAAAAGTTTAACATAGCTACCCTTTCAAGCTCTGCCAGATGTGTAGCAGACTTTGAGGTGCTTGTACTTGCGAACCTAAACCTAAATATATATTTGCATTCATAGGCACTCTGATAGTGTGTTTAGAGGTTGAAATGAGCTAAGATCATGACTTTGACACCACAGAGAAAAGCCATTTTGAACTCCTAATCACCTTGACTATGCTCACCAATTTTTGTGCAATTCTAAGACTATGAATAGAGGGGTGTCGAGGATGCCCTAGATGAAGCAGAGACCTACTTTGATACCAACTATTGGAGTTTGAGGTCTATAGAAGCACACAAACAACACAAGGAAGTAGAAGAATCTTGGAGCACAACAGAAAATACTGAATGTATTAGCAAGTGAATGTACAACGATAAATGATCCATTAGGGTAAAGTGGTATATACAAGTCGGGGAAAAAAACCTCTGAAAGAGGAAAAAAAGTGCCTCGGAGGTCCCAGTGTGTTCGGACATCACTACCAAAATATATCAACCTTGTAATCTTGTCTATGAATAGAAGCTTCCATTGTTCCACTATACGCCTTCTTTCTTGTGTGTGTGTGTGTATGCATGTGTGCACTTTGTGTGCATCTAACCTTCACATGTCCCTACATCACTTGCTAAAAATCATCACCCTACTCTCTCCATAGATTAACAATTATGAGGTGTATCTCTATCCACATTGTGTGATCACCATTGTTATAAGAGAGAGCCCAAATGTTGTGCCATTGCCTTGAGAGCAATACTCAAGGGTGAGCGTGTCATGGTAAGAGCATAGACAAGAGATGATGGATTGTAGGTAAGTTTTTTTAAAAGTTTTTCCATTTTCTTGATTATTTTCATATTCATTTTCACTTCCACCTTCTCCATTAATCCCACTGCACCTGCCCACTCCATCTACTTCTTCACAAAATTTTCACCTTGGAGACCATATATCCACCTCCCCTCATTCACTCCTCATTTTCTTGTATGTGTATGTTTGAGAGAGAGAGAGAATGTGTGTGCTTATTTTGTGTGGATTTTGCTCTTTTTGTGCAAATTTAGGCTCTTCATTAGCTCTACTAGCCTATAGAGGTATCGATAAATTCTTGCATAAATCATGAGACAACACTCTCTATCTATCATTATAGTCTAAAAAGTGTGCATTTTGAGAAGTGCACCACTAATAGGTGATAGGCCTCCCCAAATCCTTCCCCATGAACTAGATGCATATGCAAAACATATAGTTTTTAATTTTGTCACAAGAGGCACTCGCTCTATTGTGATAGATACCCTGTATCAGTAATAGAACACTCTATTGCAATAGACCCTCATTTATCATGAAAGATTCACCCCCATGCCAAAGTTGTCTATTGTGATGCATTGAGACCATGACAGAGACCTTCTATCATGATAATGCCTCTATATCATGGACATTTGCTGTTATAGACCACCCATCTATCGAGAAAGACCCTATCTCTCTCGATAGAGTGCCTTATCGCAATAGAATGATCCCTAATAGACCGCATTTATTCTATCAGATCGCTTTTGTAATTCGATACCTTTTTATCATGATAGACTCCCCTATCACAACCAAAAACCTTGTCATAATATACAAACCCTAATGTGATAGATCAGACTTACAATAGATCATGTCTATCATGACTAACCCCCTTTTTCATGATAGAAAAAATTTGATAGACTCCCTCTATCGTGGTAGAACTGGTCTAATGCCACAAAGTGCCCTATCATGAGGGACCCCACCTATTGTTACAAACCAGCCTATCGTCATAGATAGGCTATTAGGTAGATTTTTTGAATGAGAAAACTCTTTCTTGGACAACTTTTGTGCTTTTGTGGGGTTTTAAGGGTCTAGTTTATATTCAAGGAATGTATGTGACTCTAGGCATCATATTATGGTGCTCCTATAGTGAAGCAAAGGTTAAAGCATCTTCTTAAGCTGGGAGTACATATTAGAGAATGTGACTAGAGTTTGGAAAATGCTAAAATCTCTTGGTTACTTCTACCATGGACTAAGAGTTACCTTGAAATGAGTTACCCTCCTTCATGTTGTTTTGGCTTCTTGATTAAAGATTTGTTAGGAAATATGTTGAAGTCAGGTATCTACACATCCATGTTGACATCATAGGTAGTTATGAATGATTGCCACTATCTATCAGTTCTAATCCCATTTAGGATCTGCCTCATAATGTTTCATATTCAATGACCTCTCCAATTGCTACTAATTGGTCTACAACCTCCTTCATATTGGTAACAAAATCCATTATTTTTTGCTTAGGTTTTTTCTTCATTTGATTTATTTTTTCTATTGCTTCCTCTTCTATCCTTGAATGAACTTTTTATTCTCCTCTCTCGGAATTTTCTCCTAACAAGAACTCACTTGAGATGACTATAGGTTTAAAGGGATTGATAGGGATTCTCATGCAAAAAATGTTTTTTTTTAGAGAGAGATTTTGGCTTGAGAATTGAGTTCCACAAGGTTAGACTCATCTATATTATCTAAATCATGCACAAAAACACTTGAGATGCTAGGTTTTTCATATTGCTTGGAATAGCCCAACTCTTCTCTTCCAATAGACTTAACACTTCTCTATGTCCAATTTCTATAGCAATGAAACCTTGAGCTGAATTGAAAGTGACCTCATATTTGTACATCCAATCTTGACCATGGATTAGCTCCCCTAGAAAGTTTGAGTCATTGTAGACTAACAACTAATGTTGCATGGTGTTTTTTCCTAGGTTTAGTGACAAGATTTCCTCTCTTAAGCACTTTATGTGATTTCCTCCTATTCCAATCATATATTCTTCCATTCGAGTATCAAGAATCTTGCATTTCCCCACTAAGGAATCAAGAGCATTGCTTAGGGTTGCTCCCGTATTCAGTTCCTAGGTTTAAATATGGTTGTCTTGGCATATTGTCTTGTTCCTAAAACTCATCATGTGGTTATTCTCTAAAGGTACTAGTTCTTCACCCTTTAGGTATGTCTGTTCTTACTCTCAAATCCACTCTTTACATTTGCATATTCTCTCTATAGCTTCTTGTCTAACCTCCTTGAAAATTTTTCCTTCTTTATATTTTACACTTTTGTGCTCCTAAAAGTATTTCTAACAATCTTTAAGTGAGAGGTTTGATATATCCTTTAACTTGGCATCCACTTATGTGATTGGGTAGAATGTCTCCATCTAATTTTGCTAGATTAGTTCCACCACTTGAAGAGATTCTAATAACAATCAAGGGACCATAACCTCTTTGTTGGAGTTTCTTAGAGTGTTTTTTAAAAGTGTATATTAGTGCTATATCTCCAAGTCAAAGATCTTTGTCTTTCATATGCATCATAGTATGCCTTTTGTCTCCATTTTGCAACATAAATTCGAGCTATAGCTTGCAACCTAGTTTATTGTAACTTTTCAATCTTCTCAAATTTTTTGGACAATGCATGGCCTATGCACTCATATTTTGTTGTCCCTTCAAGAGTAGATAGCGAAAAGTCAGTGGGAAGAATTTCATTCTATCCATATAAGATGTTAAATGGATTAGTTCCTAATTCCATCCTGTATGCTACTCTAAATGCCGAAATAGCATGATACAATTTTTTGTTCCAATTGGATCTGCTACTATTGACTATTTTGGTCAAAATAGTGCATAAAATCATATTTGACCTCTTTGCTTGTCCATTGGTTTGTGCATGATAGGATGCAATAATTTTATGAATCATGAAGAACCCGCTCATCTAGAATGTAATTATCCCATTTATAAAGTGTGTACCTCTATCACTCACTATCTCAATAGGTAATCCTAATCTAGTGAAAATGTGTATAGATAAGAATTTAGAGGTAGTTTGAGCATGACTTTTCCTCCTATAGCCACAATGATAGACTTCTCATGAGATACTCTTTCATCAAGGATTAATGGGTCCAATAAAATTGATCCCCCATCTATAGAATTCTCTTGCACATACCATTTGCCCTAAAGGCATGTCATCTCTTTTGATTGGGTACTTTGTTCATTCCCAAATATCCCAAGTTCTCCCATAAGTTTGAGTGTCCATGTGGAGAGTTTGCCATCATAATCCTACAAAGAGAATCATCTGTAGATTGATATTATGACTTGGTCAATGTCTAAGCATAACTACCAATGTTTCAACACAACAACCAAAAGAGCAATGCTCAAAAGTGGCAAATGGTTCCATAAGCACGACCTACCCCATGATCTAAACCCTCTTCTATATCTAGGGATCCCATATGTCCCTAGATTCCAAGGGATGCCATATGTCCCACACTTGGATCCCATATGTCCAAGGTGTCTAAGGATCCCATATGTCCTTAGATTCTAAAAACCAAATGACTACGTGATGCCATATGTCACTAGCCCCCCACATAAAGAAAAAATCAAAAGGGCATCACATGGAGGTGGTGTTGAGAGTTCCATGCTCCATGCTTTTGTCCAAGTCTTGGTTGACTCTCATGCAAGAACATTTATCCCGCATGCAAAGGAATTCTCCCAAACTCCATATAAGCAAGGCCTCCCTTCACTCCTCATAAGCCAGTCACTCAAGATCTTTGTAAGAGTGCCCAGAGTCTCCTCATGGAGTCTCCATACTCATAGAGCATCTTATGTAAGTCATTTCCATTTCTATTTTAGTTTATTTCATCATGTTTTCATTTCTTCCTCCATATCTTGTTTATTGTGTGGTTACTAGTAGGGTAGGAGAAACATCTTTCATTTCAACATACACATCCCATTCAATAGAAAAAGTAGTGTTGTGTTTGTCTTGAAGAGAAATAGCTACCTAGTTATAGTGTGAAAAGCCATCAATGAAGTTGTACATCTCCTTGCCTAATACTCTTTCTAGAAGATGGTCAATGATTACCAATGGATAATTGTCTCAAATTTTATCAGCATTAACTTTCTTCAAGTTGATAGAGAACCTAATTTTCCCATTGGTTTTGGGTAGTACCACTAAGGGGGGAACCCGTTCTATATGATCAATTTCATAAGTGAACCTTTCAGCCATTAGTTTGTTTATTCTCTTCCTTAATCTTCATTGAGTACATCTCTCCTACTTCATTAGTAGAACCTCATGAAGTAGAGCCATATTTTGAAGATAAAGGCGTGATGAAGTGGATGGGTGTACAATCGCCTTCATGTCATACTACAATCTATTGTGAGACCTCACAAGACGAAGATGAGATCTTTGGCATTGAAGTTTTGAGACAAGAATCAACCCATACGTGATAGGTAGAGCAACGGAAAGAGTTTGATGGAAGAGGCACACGGTGTCAATATAGTGGGATAGCAACTGTTACAACATATGGAGATGGTGAAACTGCTCATGGAAGAGGATCCTCTTTGTTGGTTGCAGAACCAAGGCTAGGAGAATGAAGGCAAGGAGGGTCATGCAAATTTCAGACACTTAACCAAATTAAAGGAAGCCCAGCATAATGAGAACTTGTAGTTCAAACCCCTTGACATGGAAGAAGATTACACAGAACTCACCAATCAAGTTTCCATAATGACCATATTACGAAGAAAACCCTAGCTTGTGAAAGTTAATCACTTTGTTCCAGGACTTCAAAAATGGATGGGGCTATAAGAAGCCAATGAGTATCCCAAAAGTGCTAAGGCAAAATCCGACCAAACAGACATAGAACAGAGTCAAGATTACTATGATTTGGGAAGGACCATACAATGTGGTCACACCATTGAGTCAAGGAGCAGCACATATTTCCATGTTGTGAGTTGGGACTTTACCACTTCTCAATGTATCTAGGCTTAAGCTATATCACACTTAGATTGTTATCAACACCACTTTTGTATATATCATATTTAGGTTTTCTTATCATTTTTTGTATAGGTAGGACACTTTCTATATGAATATTGAATAAGTCCCCATCCATCTCCCTACTTCTGATCCATGCGTGTAGGTACAACTCTCCTCTTCCCCTCTTTTGATTCCATAACCTAGTTTTGTCCGCTTTGGGGTGGAGTCACCTTTGTTGTTGGGCATCTGTACAACCCGTGTAGTGTGGTGGGTCCAAGGCATCCAAAATTTGGTGTAGAAGGATTTGAGTGACTGCAAAATCGAGTGTCTTACAGTCCATTACTCTATGGTTTTGGTACCTAGCCATCATGGCAACCAAGTGATCTACAGCCTCACAATGCCTTTCATGCTTTGGTAGTTTGGGATTTCGACAATCCTACATTCCAACTACCCAAGTTGATCTAGTCCTCCACAATCATGTGTTTTCCTTTTTTGTGTGTGTGAGTGGTCCCAACTTACTTCAATGATGCCTGTTGACATCTATCACATTAACTACACCTCTTTCTTCATGTTGCTAACCATCCCTATCCTACCTACAATATCTTTTGCTAGGAGATGCAAGATATTCCCACATCTTACCTATGCAAAAGATCAGCCCTTGCCATGACACATCATAACAATGATGGTACAGTGTGGAGACACAAGAAAGTAGAGTATTGAAGTGCATCGACAAGCCAAGAATCTTCATGCTATATAAAGGGCCTTGCAAGAAATCATAAGGGGTCTAGATATGATATATCAGTGCATATATGTAGAGAGAGAGAGAGGCATAGGTTTACAAAAATGCATATACGCTTGCATGTTCATAAGCATAGGAATTAGTAGTCACATTGGAAATAGGAATTGCATGGGAATGAATACAATATCACAGTTTGTGGATTAAGGACATAATCTAGGAAGACATTATCACCTAAAAAGATAAGTTAAGTACTTTGGCGTGAGGAGATAGAAGCTAGTAGGTGTGGAAATCTTTTAATAGAGAGAAGTAAAATGAATGTGTGCTCGTGAAGCAACGGATTCTCAGAGAGAAGAGGGTACGTATGAGAGATTTTTATGCATATAGGGCAAGTCAGACACTAGAGAGTAAGCAACATTCCAGGTGAAGGCAAGTCTATTTGAAGAATTCGAGAAGGGATCTGAAGCGAGCTCATGTTTGGGTTGATCTACATGTAGAGTACCAAGGTGTTGTCAAGGAGCCACTTGGAGTCGAGGACCAATGAGCAGGATGACACTATTGAGGATGGATGAAAGTGGTGATTCCTCAAGTGGAAAGTGTATAGATTATTCAACATCACTTCTACACTTTTTTCTCGATAGAGTATTCAAGTATCTTGTCTACTGGATGAAGGCTTCCTACCAAAAGAACATCCTCTTCCTCACTGGCTATCCTTTTTTTCATCATGGGCTCATGGCTGCACAATTTTTACAAAAGGTCTTGGGAAAATCACAGGACCAACATGTCCACCATCGATGTTAGCATGCTTCTGAATTGGATAATCTAAACCAATTTGTTTCCATATATTTAAGTTCGATTTGCATCCTTTGTCCCTTCCTAATATCTCTCTTTATAATTTCATCACCATGCTAACCTTTCTACTTGAAGACAATTGACTCTTTTATTGCTTATATTGCCCAACTTGTGTAGTAGTTCTTGAAGAAGTTGACGACGCAAGTCTATGAGTGTTGTCTATTATATTTTTCTCCTTATTCTTGTGTTGTAATCAAATGTTCATACACTGTAGTTTAGTCTATTTATTTTCTATCCTCTCGAAAAATCTGGTGTTGAACAAGTTTCTTCTTCATTGCATCCTCATCCCCTTTCGTAATATGATGTTTTGGAGGTAACAAAAGGATTGCAAAGATTGATCTTTGGCACAAGAGGATAGGACATATCAATATTCCCAGGTTGAAAAGCATATGCAAAGCAGTTTTAGTGTAGGGACTAACAGATCTTGAAGGCCAAGGTCTACATGAGTTTTGTGATGCTTGTCAACTAGGTAAGCAAGCAAGGAAGCTATTGAGCCCATAAAAGTCATATTGGTCAAAGTCAACTGTACTCCAAGTCAATTGTAGTCAAAGTCAAAAGGTCAAAGTCAAACTAGTCAAAGTCAACATGATCAAGGTCAAGTCAAAAGGTTCGAAGTGCAGGTGTCAAAGTGCACAGGTAGTGCACAAGTATTGTCCACAAAGGGTGAATTGGAGAAAGCGGTTGCAAGTTGTAGAGATATTTCTCTAATTTCCCTAAGGTTCAAAGTGTTTTTTAAAGTGTTTTGGAAGGTTCAGAAAACCCCCTCTTATGTGCAAAAGTGAAGACTTAAAAGGAAAATGTTGAAGGTATGTGAAGCAGCAGCGTATGCAGAAGTGAAAGTATAGCCCCCCAATTAAAATTTTTGTTTTTAGTCTAAAGTCACTATAGGAAAAAACAGGGATTCGTTGGCTGCCATTTGTGAAGACAATCTTGGGACATCAAATTAAGCACCAAGATACACTTGCAGTTAGGAGCATATGTGAATCGACACTCAAATCAAGGCAAGGAGTATTCTTGGACCATTCAAGTGTAAGCAAGAGTGAGCATAGTCTAAGTGGAGCAAGAGAGAGAAGTGCAAGGGACACACAGTGTGCGACGCAGAGAAGAAAGTGCAAGGTGTGCATGGAGACTGACTAAGGAAGTGTGCAGAGAAGTGCTAAGCTAGTCCCCCAAGGATCCCAAGGTCTCATTGCAGTGTGCGCATGCCGACAGAAGGTGTCGAGCCCTCCCCCTTATTGGAAGCTTGGTGCAAGTTGTGCACAAGTGCAGGCTTGGAGAAGGTGGAGGTTTGGTGCAGAGGAGTCCGGCAGTAACAAGACTTCACAGACTTTGGGTATTTGGTATTTTGTAATTGAGCACTCTGTGGGATTTTGCACAGAAGCATTTCACTGTATTGTGCATCTCCATTGTAATTGTCTTATTATAATCAATCGATAGAGGCTTCCAATGTGTATTTTCTCTTCTTGTCTTTCCCTTTTCTCCTACAAACACTCAAATCCCTTCTTGTCCAAGAATCCCCCAACAAAATTTGGCACGCACAGTGGGACATCCAAAGAGATTTGAGCTTAGGAGAAACCAATTGCAAAGTATAGAAGAGATCAAGTGTCGATAGTACTACAGTGCTACTTCATTAACCAAAAGGTAAATATTCTTATCAAGTGTCTCATATTAAGTGGACTACGAACAGCTCATGACCGCAACCCGGTCTCAAACATTGAGGATCACCTGCAAGCAAACAAGAAGGAAGGTTGTTAGAAGATCCTCTAGTCCATTATCTTCAACCTCATAAGTAAAGAGCATGGCGGGACAAGTAGACTTGGAAACCTTACTCTCAAGATTAAATATAAAATTTCCTTCTTTCAAAGGCCTAGCTCAAGAGGATCCCGACGAGCATATTAGAAGGTTTTTGGCACTATGCAAGACTAGAGGCTTAATGGGTAGGGAGGATGCCTTTTTGATACTCTTCCCTGCCACATTAGAAGGATTAGCAGATAAATGGTTCATCCAATTTGTTGAGAACCATTTTACAACTTGGGACTTGATGAAAGATGCATTCAAAAATCAATTCCAGCATGGAAATACTACAGAGATCATCATAGAAGAACTAGAAAATTTGAGATTGGGTCTAGGTGAAAAGTTCCCAGAGTTTGTGACTAGGGCCAAGGCACTAATGGCTAAATTGTCAGACCCACCACATGATTTTTTTTTTAAGAAATGGTTAGCTAAGCCACTTCTAGTGACCACCCAATGCAAAATCAAGGAATTAGTGTTGCCCACAGCCTCCATAGAGGAGTTCATTAATACAGCTACACGGCTAGATCAGATAAGGCACCAATATGGAGCAACTTCTTCTCAACTACCATATGCTACAGAAATGGAGGATCCAGTAATCCAGCTAAGGAAGGAGCTGGAGGGCTTAAAAAGGAATAAGCCCCACAAAGAGGAGGATAATGTTGTTACTCAGTTAAGAAGGGAGATTGAAGCATTAAAGCTCCAAAAGGAGGAGGAGGCCCAAGCAGAGGAATTGGCCCAACTGCGACAGGAGCTGCAGGAACTCAAAGGGGGTGGCATCAAGAGTGGACTTTGGTGTTCCATGTGCAACAAGCAAGGTCATATAGTAAGTGAATGTCCTCTGTTAAGTGTGACTTGCCAATTATGCAGGAAAGCTGGTCATGAGGCCCAGGAATGCCAATCAAGGGGAATACCTGCAACAACATATTGGACACAAGGAGGACCCCTACCACCAGCAAATGTAATGGCGGTTGCACCCAATCAAGGTAACACTTACAACCCTAGATAGAGGAATAATTTTGCAAATGGGCCTACAAGGCCAATCATTTGTTTCAGATGTGGAGAATGTGGGCACTATCAAAGTAGGTGCACTCTACCTGAAAATACCCCTCCTTGTAGAAACTGCCCAGAGGCTAGAGACCACTATAAAAATTGTTGTCCTAAGAGTCAAGCCTCTTCATCCGCGCCCCATATTCAAATGATTTTTGTGCACAAAGAAGAAATGTTAGATCAAGTGAATGAGCCATCACCATCTACCAGGGTGGTGTAGTTAGAAGAAATAGAATCTTTTACAGTGCAGACAAGAAATAAGGGAAAGGCTCAAGTAGATATAGCGCAACAACCAAGAATCGATGGATTGAACAAAGACAAAGAGACGTCTGAAGACAAGGCCACTACATGTGCAGATACAAGGCAAAAAGGAGATCTCATATGTACCAGTGATGCCATTGGGCATGCATTCAACAGGGCTCATGAGGAGTTTGATAAGTCAATTGGAGCCCATGCTCTTAAGGAATCAGAGGCTTCAAAACTTCTCAAGTCCATGAAAAAGGAGATTAGTATTTTTTATTTAATAAAGATGGATGGGAAATTTAGGTCAGAACTCTTGTAGATAATTGATGAGGCTTCAACTACAAGTTTGGTGGCAAAGATTGCTGTTATACATAAAGGTAAAATTATGGGGGAAGCACCTCTTATAAATTATAAGAGTCCTCGGCTCACAGTATCTATCAAAGGTCATGAGTTTCAAGGAGTTATTGTGGATGGTGGTTCTGGCATTAACTTGATGCTTGAACATACAATGGAAAAGATTGGACTCCACCCTTCAAGGCCTGCAAATTTCACTATTACTTTGGCAGATCAAAGCAAAGTAAGGCCCTTGGGAGTGATCCCAAAAGTCCCACTTGAAGTACAAGGTAATCTATTGATTCTGGATTTTGTGGTTTTAAGACTGCCCTAGGTTGAAGGAGGATTTCCCCTCTTAATTGGAAGACCATGGCTGAGGCATGCAAGTGTCATCCATGATTGGGGCAAGGACACTTTGTGGGTACAAAAGAAAGGGCAAGAGCTGACACAGATTCATTTAGAAGAGGGCCCAGATAATCAAGGGAACACCAGTATGATGCAAACAATTGGCATTTGCATGGAACCAGAATCAGAGGACCAACCCCAAATAGATTTCGAGGAAGAAGAGGATATTCTAAATTGGCTCCAAGCACGCAACTCTTCCTCTTGTTTGGAATTTAACTTAATAATTTTGGCATAGCTGAAGGTTATGATGAAAATAAGGAGAAAGTTCAGGTTGATGGCTTGGGAGAGCCCATCACAGACCACAGAAGGGGCAGGAAGACACCCCTCAAATACAACTTGGAGGAGGATGTAACAACAATAGAGAAGGAAGTTTCTAAAGCTAAAGACAAGGTAAAAAATACTATTGAAGATTGCTCTTTTCCAATTCAAGAAATACCTGCAGGATGGATGCAGGACAAGGAGGAATGCATTGAAATCCAAAATTCCCCTGCTTATGCAACAATGCATGAAAAGCTAGTGGAAGAAGACAAGGTTGGAGGTGAGCACGAAGATACTATGGTAGAAAGAAACCCTGTCAAAGAAATACAATTAGGCAATCAGGACAATATTTGGCCAGTTTTGGTGGCTACTTGGTTGTGGAACCACCCAAGGCTCCTTGAAAAGGTAAAGAACTTCTTGACCCACTATAGAGATGTTTTTGCATGGCATTATAAGGACTTAGAAGGAGTGCCTACCAATTATGGAGAGCATAGAGTCCCTCTGGTTGAGGGAGCCAAACCAATACAAGGGAAGAGTTATAGACTTAACCCAAAATATGTTGAAGCTGTTTATGTGGAAATACAGAAGATGGAGGATGCACGAATCATTATTCGTGTGGAACACTCAGAGTGGCTCTCACCTATGGTTATAGTACCAAGGAAGAATACCAATAAAATCAGAATTTGCATTGACTTCAGAGCACTCAACAAGGTGACCATTCCATATGGGTTCCCAATGCCATTTGCGGAGCAGGTCATTGAAGAAGTGGCTGGACATGCATTATACAGCTTTATGGATGGCTTTAGTGGCTATAATCAAATATCAATACACCCAGGGGATCGAGAAAAAACTGCTTTTATCACTCCTTGGGGAACATATGTGTATGTAAAAATGCCATTTGGACTCAGAAATGCTCCAGCCACCTTTAACAGAACTCTCAACCTCATTTTTGGTCCCTTATTGTTGGAAACACTTAGAATTTTCATGGATGATTTCTCTTCATTTTCAGGTTCTCACAATGAGTCCCCTTTAGATTGTTTGGACCATCACTTGCGACAGCTGCAGAATGTTTTTAAGAGATGTAGGGAGACTAAGCTAAAGCTCAACCCAAACAAATATCATTTCCTTGTGACAGAAGGAACTCTCTTGGAACATGTGGTGTCGGCTAAAGGTATGGCCCCAAATCCTGACAAAATCATTTCTATATTAAAGTTGCCTAAACCTAAATCTCCTAAAGAGATTCAGAGTTTCTTGGGGCATATTGGATACCACAGAAGGTTTATAAAAATGTATGCAGAGATAGCCAGGCCACTGGCTAGACTTACAGGTAAAGAAGTGCCCTTTAAATGGGAAGAGGAAGAAGAGAAGGCTTATCAGACATTAAGGTCCAAATTGGTGGCTGCACCAATTCTTATCACCCCAGATTGGTAAAAAAAAATTCATGTACATGTAGATGCAAGTGCATATGCAGTGGGTGCAGTATTGGCTCAACATAGCGAAGAATTCAAACTTGACAGGCCTATCCACTATGCTAGTAGAATTTTGACCAAGGCTGAAAAGAATTATAGCACAACAGAAAGGGAAGCTCTAGCAATGGTCTTTGCAGTACAAAAATTTCATCACTATTTGCTAGGTGTGAAGTTTGTCATCATCACTGATCATCGACCACTCAGGTATTTATTGAACAAGCCACAAGCAACTGGGAGGATATGGAGGTGGCTACTTTTGTTCCAAGAATTTGATTTTTCTATAGTCCATAGACTAGGTAAAGAAAATGTTATGGCGGATCACCTATCCATGATCAATATGATGGATCAAGCTAGTGGAGTCAATGACGATTTTCCAGATGCTAATCTGTTCGCTGTACAAGCTCAAGGTTGGTATTATGATATAAAAAATTTCATTAAAACTGGAGTGTATCCAAAGAAGGCTAGTGTTGTGCAAAGGAAGAGACTACTAATCAGGAGCATACCTTATACCTTCATTGAAGATAAATTATATAGACATGGGAAGGATGACAGGTTTAGGAAGTGCTTGGAAGAAGAAGAAGTGAGTGAAGTCCTTCAATCTGCACATGAAGGAACAGGTGGTGGGCACCTTCCAGGGCATATAATGAGTCAGAGGATCCTTGATGTTGGTTTATGGTGGCCTACATTATTCAAAGATGCTGATGATTGGGGAAAAGCATGTGATGTTTGCCAAAGGTGTGGCCCTAAGCCCACCAAGCAAAGGCATAACCCCTTGATTATTTCCACTATATGGCAACCGTTTGAGAAGTGGGAGTTAGATTTTGTAGGGCCTATCTACCCTCTGTCGATTCCAAAAAGAGACAAGTATTTATTGATAGCCATATACTATGCGAAGAAATGGGTTGAAGCTATTGCATTGAGTGCACCGCCCAAACTGTTGCTGATTTCATTTACAGTAGCATCATTTGCAGGTTTGGATGTCCACTTGAAATTTGTACAGACCAGGGTACTCATTTTGTGAATAAGGTCCTACAAGAAATTTTCAACAGGTATAGAATTCTACATAGGACCTCTTGGTCCTACTATCCAAGAGCTAATGGACAGGCTGAATCAACTAATAAGGTATTAATTTCCATGTTAAGGAAGGAATGTATGTTACAGCCCGACTCTTGGGGCATTGCTTATCAAGGTACACTATGGGCATACAGGTTAGCTTACAAAGAGGCCACAGGATATTCTCCATTCCAATTGGTTTATGGCATATTGCCAATTGAGCCCTTCGAATTTTTACATGGATCTCCTAAAGTAGCATTCATGCAGGGAAAAAAATATTCTGATGTCTCTCAGAGGCTTGGAGCCCTACATAAAGTGGAGGAGATTTGTCTACTAGCAACAAAACAATTGATAGAGACTCAGATGAAGAGGAAGGAAGCACATGATCAAAATTTGTGGAACAGCCACATAGAGCGAGGCATGTTAGTTCTTCTCCATAGACCTCATCTTCAAACACAAGTGAGAGGAAAATGGCTTCCGCACTCGAAAGGACCTTATCGAGTTAAAACAATGCTGAATTGGGGTGTTGTGGAGTTGGAGACACTGAAAGGAGAGGCCTTACCACTGGTCAACATATCAAGGCTCAAGGCCCACCATCAACACACTTGAAGAAGTATGGATCACCTGGAACTGGAAAATCTGTCCAGGTTGTACATAGCCCTCTTATTTTCTTTTTGCTCAAGTTTTAGTTGTTTCTACATTTTTTCATGTTTGTTCTTTAAGTTCTTAGCAATTTTAGCAACCCTTTCATAGTCCTCAACAAAAGTACAATGTTTGGAATTTTTCTGGGAATTTTTCACGCACTTTTAGATTTTTTCGACTATTTTTCATCATTTCAAAACTTATTTTCTTATCAAAATGGAGGATTTGAAGAAGCTCTATGTGATTTTGAGGGAGGAAATTGGCATACACTGGTAGGATATTTCTTGATAATTTTTTTGGAGATTTTTTGACAAAATTTCTCTATTTTTCTTTAATTTTTGATATCCCCCCTCCCAAAAAAAAGGCCCCCTTAGGGACTTTTTCGAGCCAAAAAAAACACACCCGCAACACTCTATCCCCCCCACACCCCCCCCACCCCCCCGCCCCCCCTTCCCCCGTCCTCCCCTCCCCCCCCCCTCCCCCCCCCCCCTCCCCCCCCCTCCCCCACCCTCCCCCCCCCTCTCCCCCCCTCCCCCCCCCACCTATAGCTGCCCACCTGTAGCCCCCCACCCGCCGCCCCCTCCCCCCCCTTCCCCCCCCCCCTTCCCCCCCCCTCTCCCCCCCCCCTCCCCCCACCCACCCACAGTCGCCCACTCGTAGCCCCCCACCCGCCCACCTACAACCACCCACCCGCCCACCCGTAGCCCTCCGCTCGCCCACCCGCAGCCCCCCACCTGCCGCCCCCTCCCCCCCTTCCCCCCCCTCCTGCCCCCTCCTCCCCCCCTCCCCCCCTCCTCCCCCCCCCCCCCCCCCCCCCCCCCCCCCCCGCCCCCGCGTGGAGTGCAATCATCAGGTACGTTTCTCCATTTTTCTATTTTTTTTTATTTTTTAATTTTTATTTTATTTTATTTTTTTATTTTTATTATTTATTTTCTTTTTATTTTTATGTTATTTTATTTTATTCTAATTTTTCTTTACTTTTATTTTTATTTTTTATTTTTTATTTTTTTTATTTAATTTTATTTTTCATTATTTTTCTATATTTCATTTCTTTAACTATTTCTTTCTTTCTTTCTGTCTTTTCTTTTTTTTAAATTTCATCATTCCCTCTCTACCCTTCTCTGTTTTCTATGTTTTTTAGGTCGTTCTTAGGGTTTTTCATCATGTACATTCTGATTTTTGACTCATTTTTGGTCAATTTATACATTTCGAGTGTTTAGCGTTGACTCTATGCATTCTTGACCTTTCGTCTTCATTCCAGAGCACTAGCTTATAGTGCCGTTCGCATTCACTAGTAGCATGGCTTCCTCAGTACCCCAGTCGACTTCTTCTAGGGCTACTGAGGAGTATTCGGAGCTCCCGCCCTCTGGCCTAAGTCTGCCTCAGTCGGATTCCTAGGTATTTCATACCCCCTCTGCTCCACCCACCAGTCTTCCAACCCCGATCCTACCCCCCATTGCCCCCTCACATCTCATTGCCCCAGCCTTTTCCAGCCACTCACTCTCCGCCTCATCTTTGTATAGCCCTTCACGTCCCCTGCCTGGTTTCCCCTTCCCCGTGCCATCCATGGTTCGAACTACCATTCTGCCATCCCTTTTGGGGCTTGCTATGAGTGACTCAGGCTCGGCATCTTCCCAGCAGGCATGCACTTTCGATTTCGCCATTCCATCTTCCTCCCTTCGCCTCCGACTTCACCTGGCCCTCCCCGATTCCTCCCTATTCAAACTCTTCAGTGAGAATTATTTACTCATGGAGGGTATTCATCGTCTGGCTTCGATCATGTGGTCGGCGCCTGAGGGTCAAGATATTTATTCGGCCCTCACTTTGTTTCCCCATTTCCCTTCCGATACTATATCCCCCCAGTCCATTGCGGCTGGTATTGGTTCTTCATTGACCACATATCGGCCACCCCCTTTCCTTTATTCCGGTCTCTCTCGAGAAGAGACTATTGCTTTTTGCACTCACATGTTTAGCCCTTCCACAGCCTCCCACACGATGGTGTAGCTCCTGCGGGCTTTCACCTTCCATTTCCTTTTTCGCAGCCCCGCTTCCAACCAGCCAATTTCCAACATCTGTATAGCCGATCCCCTCTATTGCTTTGTCCATGGGCGGCCCTACCCCTATGCCTTCCTCATGTTTGCTTCTTTCCAGCTACAATGCCAATGCTTCCATGAGGCCCTATCCCAGGGTTCTAGGTCTTTTTCGGTCTATTTCGCCCCAGTCCTAGGTTGGCTATTTCATTTGCCTGGTCAGGTCACCCCAGCCCCCTCTGCCCCCCTCCCGTCGCTCCCCCTCCTTTGCATGCGATCGATATCACCTCACCCTCGCCCACTAGCTTTCCCCTCCTACTTCCTCCACCCCGTCCACTCGTCGGGTATGCCCTCTGACTGCCATCTACTCCCCCGACACAGCACACACTAGCCCTACTGTCGACCAGATAGCCCCACCACCACTTCTTCCCGCATCCTTACCACCTTCCCCTCCTCTTTCTGTAGACTCCGCATCCACCCCGCCCTCCCATTCCCCGCTGCATCAGTCTCCACCTCACGCCGCAAGCCCCATTTCCTCACCGCACGCGGCCCCGCGTCCTCCACGTGATGACGTTCCACCACCTTCACTGGACCCCCCCTTCCTAGACATACTCTGAGATGCAAGCACCCTGGCCTTAGATGGAGCAGATGACACACGCCTATCACTCGATTCGGTTACAGCAACCGCTGCACTACATCGCCAGTATGCCTCACTGATCGAGCGCATACATGCTTCAGCTGCTGCATAGTGGCAGTCTTCTCTGGCCACTACGAGGACACTTCAGCAGGAGCGGGACATGTTCCGGGCTGAGGCCGATTCAACAAATCGGGCTCTTTTAGAGATGCGGCAGCGGGCTTCTTTGGGCATCTGTGACAGCCCTGCTTGTTGGCTGGTTTGATGCGAGCGTGACCATCTGCGCCATTATCGGAGCATGGTTGCTGCTTGTACAGAGCAGGCAGCTATCATCCCCCCATTATCGCTGGACCCGCCTCCCCATCCTAGAGATGCTCCCCATGTGGGGGGTTCTCCCTCGTCCCCAGGACACCAGCCTGACCCCGCCCACTAGTGGCCGTTTCTACTACCTATGTAGCCGTCTCTCATACCTTTTTGGTCGCTCTGCCTCATTTTGCTATTCGAGGCTCTACCTCTTCGCATTCATCTAACTTGCCCTCCGGTTTTTTCCTTTACCCTCCTTTAGTTTAGAGGCTCTTTCTTGTACTTCAAGCCATTTCCATTGCACTTTCATGTATTTTAGGCCTTTTCAAGGCTATCGTTGTATCTCATTTTGCTATATATATATATGGGATTTTGCTTATCGGTTCTTCATGAGATCTCTTGTTTGGTTCTTTCCATGTGTATTTATGCAGTTGTAGGTATTTCTATTTCATTGCAATTGTTTGATTTCTTCTTGTATAGTTTATGCTTTTTCTTTTCCATTTACACTTCCTCTTCCCTTTTCCCCTTCCCTTGTCCCAATACCCCTTCCAGTAACCCTTCCCCCTTCCCCCCGCTGTCCACTACCATTTTCACGCCACAACAACCCCACAACTACAACCCTAAAACCTCCATACTCTTTACCCCTACCTTTTTTCAACTTCATTCCCTCTCCTCTAAAATATCCCCTTCCCTGTCACTCATTTTCACTACCATTTTCCCTCTTGTGGCTTTTCATTCCACATTATCGTTATACATATTCTCCACATTCTGGTTTTCCAAGAATGCTGTTCTGGAGGAGCTGATCTTCTCACAGGAATCAAATGTCCTCTCTGTTGCGAACATTTGTTTTTATGTAGGGTACACGTTTCAAATTATGTAAATACCTTTGCAAAGTCTTCAAATTCTTCAAGAAGGCTCATATTATTCATAAAATTAAGCCAAAATACCACGTGAGTTCTAGAAGATGGTGAGTCAAATTAGTGAGTCACAAGGGAGCTAAAGTGGTGTCCTAGTGGAAGGTCGATGTGGCTAGTTCTCAAAGTCCATCAATACTTTGCTTATTTGAGCGAGTCATGTAATACCTCCACCCAAGTGTCTACCATGAATTTAGATGTATTAGGAAGGTTTTAGATTAGTTTCCCATGCTATAAAAAGAGGAGAGAAGTCGTGATCTTGTGGGAAGTCCAAGAGAGTCATATGTGTATCTCTACGCTACTGTAGTTTTGAAGCATCATTCAAGCAAAGAAAGGTGCATAAACTTTATTACAAAGTTAAATCTCATACTTCTTCTTATCACACATATCCAAAAGGAGGAAGTTTAGTATTTACACAATGGGCGATCAACATGCACAAATAGAGAAACTTGATAAGAACAACTATCAAGCATGGCGATTTAGAATCACAGCATACTTGCAAGGTAGAGGCTTGTATGGTTTGATTGATGGAATAAATATCAAACCTATATTACCAGAGGATCCAAATCAACAACAATTGAGGGAGTTTAGATTTTGGAATGAAAGAGACAAAAGGGTTATATTCATTTTATCACAAAATATTCAAGATTCAATGGTAGGACACATACAAGATCTAGACACGAGTAGAGATGTTTGGCTTGCATTGGAAAGGTTATATGCTACAGGTACAAGAGCAAGGAAGATTCAACTCAAAAATGAGTTGAATAACATAAAGAAAGATACAAGGACATCGGTCAATGATTACTTGTTGAAGGTTAAAGAGATTGCAGATCAACTAGGATCAATTCAAGCTCATGTGGAGGATGACGACTTGGTTGCACATACTCTCAACGGACTCAAGGATGATGAGAGATGGAAACCATTCATTACTTCAGTTTATGTTAGAGGAGAATTACCAGACTTTGATCAACTTGTTGCTCTTATGGTCACGAAGGAGATGAATCTAAATGGCTCTACTTCAAATCAAAAAGGATCTCAAGGACAAGCTCTTTATGTAGGATCATCAAGAGGTGGAAACAGAGGAAGAAGAGGTTCAAATAGAGGTCGAGGAAGAAGGAGCGATGATCAAGGGACTTCAAGTGGCTTCTTCAACAGAAGAGTAAGAGGAAGATCAAGCGTTAGAGGTACGAGAGGCAACTACAACTACAATCAAAGACAAAGGAGTGAAGATAATAACAATTGCTATATATGTGGAAGGTATGGACACTATGCCAAAGATTGTTATCAAAATGAAAATAATCAAGGTGGTAATCAAAGAGGAGGCTATTCAAGAAGAGGTAAACAACAAGGAAATTATGCAGTTGAAGGTAAAAGTGATGATTATGATTCTCTTCTTATGATGAATGTAGAAACTAAGATGAATTGCAATAGTGATGTATGGTATGTAGATAGTGGTTGCTCTAACCATATGTCACATGATGCTTCATGGTTTTCTAATATGCATAATCCTTCATGTAAAAGTCATGTTGAAACAGGAGATGATACAACACATAAGATTATGCAGGTTGGAGATGTTGTTATGCAGGATAAGAGCAAGACAAATTGCTTGAAGGATGTACTTTATGTGCCAACGATCACTAAGAATTTGATGTCAGTTGGTCAACTGGTAGAAAAAGGTTTGCAAATAAGATTTAATCATGCAGGTTGCTTCATTGAGGATCCAAAGCAAAGGAGGTTAATTGCTAGAGGTCAAAAACAAGGTAGATTCTTTACATTCAAGGTAAACCCAAATCATACAAACTATTTCTCTTATGGTATGCATCGAATAGCAGAGCTTGATCTATGGCACAAAAGGATTGGACACATGAATGTACACAGGTTAAAGGAGCTATCAAAGAAGAGGATTGTTGAAGGATTACGTGATCTTACTAAGCAACATATGGTGCATCTTTGTGAAGCATGTCAAATGGGTAAGTAGAGTAGACAGCCTTTCAAGCATTCAAGCTATGTAAGCAGTGGATTGTTAGATCTTATACACAGGGACGTATGGGGTCCTACTAAAGAGGCATCCTTGGCTGGTAATAAGCACTATGTATCATTCATTGATGATCATAGTAGAAGGACATTTGTGTATTTCATTAAACATAAGAGTGAAGTCTTTGATTGTTTCAAAAATTTTAAATCATTTGTTGAGAAGCAAAGAGGAAGATATGTTAAGAAGCTAAGATCCGATGGAGGGGGAGAGTATTTCTCTCAAGCTTTTATTGATTTTTTTTTATGATGAAGGTATCAAAAGAGAAGTTACATGCAGCTATACTCCACAACAAAATGGAGTCGCTGAAACAAGAAACAGAATCATTGCAGAAGCGTCTAGAAGCATGCTCAATGATATGTGTTTGCCTAGTGAAGTGAGATCAAAACTTGATGTGAAATCAGAAAAGTGTATATTTATTGGTTATGCAGATACTCAAAGAGGATATAGATGTTATAATCCTCATACCAATAAGGTGGTTGTTTCAAGAGATGTAAATTTTGATGAATCACTTTCATGGTATGTAGATAAGAAAAGTTTGCAGGTCATAAATGGAGATGAAGAAGATACAGGTGAGGGAGATGAGTGCTTACCTCAGCCCACAAGAAGTTTAAGTGATGAGAAAAGTGGTTTGGATGAAGAAAGAGAGCTACCTTTCAATGGAAGATCAAGGCAAGAGTCACCTTCAAGTGTTAAAAGTAAAGGTAAACTAAAACTTGTTGAAGTTAATGATGAAGGAGAGGAAATTAGTGATGTATGTGAGTATGGAGAATCATCAAAGGTTCCTAATAAGAAAGGAAGAGCATCTACATTGGAGGTAAGAACTTCAAGAGTGAGTAAGCAACCTCAAAGTATACTTATGAATCTTTCATGAATACTCAGTATGCTTTTATGACAAAATTTGAGTAGGAAAATGAACCCACATGTTATGATGAGGCAAAAGGAGAGGAAAAGTGGGAGAAAGAAATGAGAGAAGAAATGGAAGCACTACAAGATAACAAGACTTGGAATTTAGTTCCAAAGACACCAAAACAAAAGGTAATTGGTTGCAAGTGGGTTTTTAAGATTAAAAGAAATAGTGATGATAGTGTGTCAAGATATAAGGCTAGGCTTGTAGCAAAAGGATATAATCAAACTCAAGGATTGGACTATGAGGAAACATTTAGTCCAGTAGCAAACATGGCAACGGTGAGAACTTTGTCGGCTTTAGCTGCAAGTAAAAGGTGGAATATATATCAACTCGATATAAAGAATGCCTTTCTTAATGGTGAGTTAAATGAAGAAGTGTATGTGTCGCAATCAGATAGTTATGTGGATGCAAAATGTCCTAATCATGTATGCAGGTTAAAGAAGGCATTGTATGGTCTTAAACAGACACCACAAGCATGGAATGCAAGGTTGGTAAAGTATCTTATGGTGCAAGGATACACAGCAAGTCATGCTGATCCTTTACTTTATGTAAAACATGTAGATGACATGTGTGTCTATGTATGCATTTATGTGGAGGACTTGTTGATTACAGGGAATGATGCAAAAGCAATTGAAGAGATAAAAGGTAATTTGGGAAAGGAATTTAAAATTTCAGATCTTGGTTTGCTTAGATACTTTCTTGGGATTGAAATTGTGTATGGCGATGAGGGTATGTGGTTGATACAGAGAAAGTATATATGTGATATGCTGAAAAGGTTTGGTATGCAGGAATGTAAATTTGTTTCTACTTCAATGGAATGTAATGTAAAGTTGAGTGCAAAGGAAGGTGATGAGTTGCATGATATGAATGCATATAGATCCATGGTAGGATCTTTGATTTATGCAACAAAAACTAGACCTGATATATGTTATGCAGTGGGAGTATTGTCACAGTTTATGCATAAACCTAGAGTACCTCATATGCATGCAGCAAAAAGAGTGCTTAGGTATTTGAAAGGTACCATGAACGAAGGATTATTTTATAGTCATGATGCTGATCTAACTCTTAAAGTCTTTAGTGATGCAGATTGGGCTGGAAGCAAAGATGACAGAAGATCCACAAGTGGATATGTGGTAATAGCAGGAAACAAGACATTAACATGGAGCTCAAAGAAACAGCATACAGTTGCTTTATCTTCTACAGAGGCTGAGTATAGAGGTTTAGCATTGGCTACTACTGAGGTTATGTGGTTCAAAAAGTTCTTTCATGACTTGAATGTGCAGGTTGATGTACCACTGATATATGGGGATAACTTGAGCAGCATTCATATGACCTCAAATCCTATTTTTCATGCTAGAACAAAGCATATAGAAGTACACTATCAGTATGTTCAAGAGAAGGACATAAACAATGAAGTACAAGTTTCTTTTGTGGGAACAAAGGATCAAGTTGCAGATATCTTCACCAAATCCTTGGATGGACCAAAGCTTCAAAGATTCAACTATATTCTTGGCATGAAGGAAATACCCTTTGAAACTTGAGGGGGAGATGTTGCGAACATTTGTTTTTATGTAGGGTACAAGTTTCAAATTATATAAATACCTTTGGAAAGTCTTTAAATACTTCAAGAAGGCTCATATTATTCATAAAATTAAGCCAAAATACCACGTGAGTTATAGAACATGGTGAGTCAAATTAGTGAGTCACAAGGGAGCTGAAGTGGTGTCCTAGTGGAAGGTCGATGTGGCTAGTTCTCAAAGTCCATCAATACTTTGCTTATTTGAGCACTTGAGTCATGTAATACCTCCACCCAAGTGTCTACCACGAATTTAGATGTATTAGGAAGGTTTTAGATTAGTTTCCCATGCTATAAAAAGAAGAGAGAAGTCGTGATCTTGTGGGAAGTCCAAGTGAGTCATCTGTGTATTGCTACCTTGCTGTAGTTTTGTATGTAGCGATTGCAGAGCTTGTATCTCCCTCGTTATATATCCAAATTATATGTTTCATAGCTCATTTGAAAGATCTTACTGACTACTTTCCTACTGTCAATTTTCATAATCATTGGATTTGTGAGCGGAGAGCAGTACTCTCTGCAAGTAGTGTGTGTTCTCGGGTTTCACCCCTGCTGAAGGTCTCCATTAAACCTCAAACTTGCACAGGTCATATCTCCTTGTGTTTTTATCCAAATTGAGTGTTCTTTGGCTCATTGGAAAGCTCTTGGTCTCTAGTATATGTGGTTAAAAGAGTTTTAAAAAACTGTGAGTTAGTAGAGAAAAGTAAGCTCTGCAAGCATGACTGGTTTTCTATGATGAAGTTTGTGAGAAGGTCAACATGTTCCTAGGGGGTTCGATCTACTTCCAGCTATATTTTGGAGGTCAATAAAATCCAACACTCTCTGCCCTGCCCAAGTCTTGGCTGTCACTCTCCGGGTTGGAGAGTACATTAGGTGGTGGGCAACTGTTGAGCCCATAAAAGTCATATCGGTCAAAGTCAACTGCAATCAAAGTCAACCATAGTCAAAGTTAAAAGGTCAAAGTCAAATTGGTCAAAGTTCGTTCAAGGTCAAAGTCAATAGGGGTAAAATTCAAAGTGTTCAAAGTGCAGGTGTCAAAGTGCAGATGTAGTGCACAAGTACTATCCACAAAGGGTGAAATGGAGAAAGTGGTTGCAGGTTGCAGAGATATTTCTCTGATTTCCCTAAGGTTCAAAGTGTTTTTTAAAGTGTTTTGGAAGGTTCAAGTGAACCCCCTCTTATGTGCAAAAGTGAAGAATTAAAAGGAAAATGTTGAAGGTATGTGAAGCGGCAGCATACGCAAAAGTGAAAGTATAGCCCCCCAATTAAAATTTTTGTTTTTAGTCTAAAGTCACTATACGACAAAACAAGGATTCGTTGGCTACCACTTGTGAAGACAATCTTGGGACATCAAATTAAGCACCAAGATACACTTGCAGTTAGGAGCGTATGTGAATCAACACTCAAATCAAGGCAAGGACTATTCTTGGACCATTCAAGTGTAAGCAAGAGTGAGCATAGTCTAAGTGGAGCAAGAGAGAGAAGTGCAAGGGACACATTGTGTGCGATGCAGAGAAGAAAGTGCAAGGTGTGCATGGAGAGTCACTAAGGAAGTGTGCAGAGAAGTGCTAAGCTAGTCCCCCAAGGATTCCAAGGTCTCATTGCAGTGTGCGCGTGCCGACAGAAGGTGTCCAGCCCTCCCCCTTATTAGAAGCTTGGTGCAAGGTGTGCACAAGTGCAAGCTTGGAGAAGGTGGAGGTTTGCTGGAGAGGAGTCTGGCAGCAACAAGACTTCACAAGACTTTGGGTATTTGGTATTTTGTAATTGAGCACTCTGTGGGATTTTGCACAGAAGCATTTCACTGTATTGTGCATCCCCATTGTAATGGTCTTATTATAATCAATCGACAGAGGCTTCCAGTGTGTATTTTCTCTTCTTGCCTTTCCCTTTTCTCCTACAAACACTCAAATCCCTTCTTGTCCAAGAATCCCCCAACAGAAGCCATTTATAAAGAGTGAGTATGGATCCTCTAAGCTCTTGGAGCTTATACACTCAAATGTATAGGGCCCTAGTAGAGAAGCTTCATTGGGAGGAGCTAGGTACTTTGTCACTTTCATTGATGACCACTCAAGAAAGGTATGGCTATATGTTATCAAGGAAGAATTTTTAGGTCCCTTGTTGAGAAAGAATGTGATGAACACATCAAGACACTAAGGTGAGATCGAGAGGGAGAGTATTTCTCCAAGGAATTCACAAAGTACTTGCAAGACAATTGCATAAAGATGCACTCTACATGCAGGTACACTCCTCAACAAAATGGTGTTGTAGAGAGGACGAATAGGCATTTGGTTGAGATAGTTAGATGTCTCATAAATGAAGGTATGCTACCATTCTCTTATAGGTTTAGGGCTGGGAATATAGCTTGTTACTTGATAAACAAGGTTCCAAAATCTGGTGTCACAACTTGACTCCACATGAAGTCTATTATGGCAAGAAACCAACCATGGACCATGTCAAGGTATTTGGATGTATATGCTTTGTTCATGTTCCTAGTGAAGTGAGAATAAAGCTAGAGCAGAAGAGTGAGAAATGTGTGTTAATTGGCTAATATGTTTTTTTGCATACTAATGTGTTCTTCTTCTATAGCAGATCGTTGTATTACACACAAATGTTCACAATGCAAGCATGATATCCATCCATGGTAGGTCCTAGCCAAAACCTAGTGGATTATCACAATGTACCAATAGAAGAACACCCTTTTCTACCACCACATGAATTCCTTGGATTTGAGGGTCCCATGACCATTGAAGATCCACCTCAAGGAATAATGGATTACCTCCATGTAAAATCTCATTTGTTCCAAGTACTAACAGAATGTCGCGCTGACATGGAGTATGTATTTTAAGCAAAGCTAGAGTTCAACAACACCTAGGGGAGATACCAGTTCTTTTCACAAGATTTCATGTCACTACAAAATATGCTAGAGTTGCATCTCATAAAGCCAAATTTTTATAGGTGTTATTATGTGATCAATATGATTTAATCAGGGCCAAAGAAGGCAATTCTAGACACTTTTCATGATCTCTAGTATCTGACCCACCTTTCAAGAGGTTCAAATTGACATGTAAGATTATCTGAGTAGTTTTAAAGATAGATGGGAGCCATATTTCATCCAAAAAGAGATTTTAGGTCCATAAACCATGAAGAAAGGAGATGTGTTAAAATTTATGAACAGTTTTAATCTCCCAAAGAACAAGTTATCCTTGATGTTAGAGCACCTCTATATCAAGAATAACTCAAAACCTCAACCAATTTGGAAGACCAATGCCAAATTACCAAATTTTGAACTAATTGTGAAGAAACTAATCATTCAAAAACGTATGTTGCACTTAGTTCGCTCATTGACTGATCAAATGTGTAAAGTTTTCAATAAAACTTTATAGAAGTTGCCTCCTAAAGTTTATGCACCTTCTCCAAGTTAAAGATTCATTAGATCTTGAGATTTGCTCCAAACAATGTACCTATGTCTGAAACTGTACTTCCGTATAGTTGACATTGACACCTCCAACTTCTAATGCATGGTTCTCCCAAACTAGACCCCTTTTATTTAAATGTGTTTAGCCACAAGTAGCTTACCTTTCAAACTAAAGAATGAGAGCTTACTTGCTCAAAACTTTACACTGTGGAGGGAGATCTAATTAAAACATTGACCACTGGGATTGCACCTGCTCTTGTCCTCACTTGAGGGTTTCCTCTACCTCTTGCTTGGAATTTTTTCCACTTCTTTTGAATTTTCCTCTACTTGCATAGAAAACTTATTCTTTGTTTCCCTTTTATTGTGAACCTCCTTAGTTCATGACCTAAGTCACCAATAATGTGAAAATTTAATCCAATTTGGGTAAGGAATTCCTCACATATAGTGCTATGGTTAATAATTGGTGCCTTTCATATCCTTCTATCAAACCATTGAGACTCTGAGAAAGTTGATCATGATCTTAAACTTGGCTCTCAATCGAACCTATGGCATTTGAAATCCCTTTACACTTAAAATTGTACTCATCAATATTAAAATTTTGTTCTTTCCTAAAAATATTTAGCTTATTCTTGAGATGAATCTTCCTGGCCTTCTAGATGAAGAATATAATCATTCTAAGGTGTCCCAAAAATTATCGGAGCTGTCCAATTCCTAAATATGTCGAATCATGATTTTTCTTGTGTGTTGGGACATAATGAATAGGAATCTCTTGTCACTTTCTATCCACACATTCAGTGACATTTCCATCAAATGGTGGATTATGTACATAAGGCATTGGTAATGTTCCACTCACTAATCACAACAATCCTTTTTCCATAAGCTAGTTTCTAACTTTGTCTCCATGGCTGATAGTCGGCCTTCTCTAGTTTTTCTATTGTGTAGTATACTCCAACATACTAAGCTACTTCTACTATGCTCCTCTTGATTCTTCGGAATGCTTTAGAAGATTCATATAATTATGTTTTGATACATTTTCCCTTTTTGACCTTCGATTTTTTTAATTCATGTAGCCCCCTGTTTGATGTCTCCTTGACTTGCTACCTCTTATTTGTGCTTCAAAAAAATTCCATTGATCCCTTTAGATATTCAATGTGATGTCAACTAATACTTTTACGATTTAATATGCTTTGATACCACTAATAGGGGAAGTTTTAATCACCCCTATGTAGCTTTGGAAGATGGTTTCTCTCCACTAGGATCTTATATAGAGACGTAGGCTCTTTTCTTTGGATACCGCATTGAAAATATCTAGAGGATCTATGTTTTCTTTTGCACACTTTATGTGAATGCTATGATCTAGCATACGTGCTTTAAATCAAATCAATTATAGTTTCCTGCTCAAAGAACCATGAACTCTAATGGAGCGTACTATATTCAACACTCACCTATGTATGGCGATATATGTAGATAAACTTGACTGTTTCTCGCAAATGAAATGTTAAAAAACTTTAAGAGTTTGTAAAATTTTTGGAGTTATATGAGAGGCCGAATGATTCTTGAATTCGAATAGAATTTATTCAATAAGAGAAGACCATACATTACAATATGGTACAAGCACAATAAGAAATATATCTAGATAGAGAGGACCAAAACAATACGAAATTGAGCTAAGGAAATGGAGGGTCGCTTATTGGACTACGTAACTTTAAGATAAAATTAGGGAACCCAAGTGTGTGAGTTGAAATTAAGTTTCATTATAGTTTTACTTTTCCTGAGAGCTATTAAACCATCAAGAAATCGATTTTAGGTGCACGTCCTAGTGGCTCATGGATTGGATTTGGATTTAGTTGACATTCGTGGTTCTTCCTAAGTGAATCCCCTAACATTGGATTATTATATTTGACTATTCCACCTCAAGCATTCATGATTGAATCCTTATAAAGGCTTGAGGCTTAATTTTCAACAATAATAAGCATATCAAGTATGCTAACTAGCATAGTCTCTATGCTAGCTTGCACATGCACTTTGTTAATTATCATAGGAACTGTGCTAAGTAGGGCAATCACTTTGATAGTTTTCACAAGTAGAGTGCTAATTAGAGTCACTAGTATGCTAAATAGCATTATCAATATTCTAGATAACACAAGCACCATGGTAATTCTAACAACACTATGCTAACCTACAAATATGCCATGAACTAGAAAGGTTTTACTAGTTAGCATATTTTTTGTTGTTGTTCAAAGTATGTTTGTGGTGATAAGCATATATATTGCGTTAACTAGCATCTACATTTGTGTGATTTTAGTTGTATTGGGGCTAAGTGTGCTCCTCGTTTGTGAGTTCATGGCCGAATGGATAAGAATTGAAACATTTCATCTGATTCACACGATAGTTGAAGATAAAAGAGATGAAGTAAACAAAAGAGAGAAGAATAAAAAGTAGAGCATTAGAGGGGTGAATCGAGAGGCGAGAGTCTACACAAATTATAAATGAAGTAGAGATTAGAAGAAGCAAAAAAGAGTAGAAAAATGTAAAATAGGAAAGAAGATTCAATTATACAAAGCAATAAGAAGAAGCAATTAAAACTTTACAACAAATCCAAATCACGTGTAAGAGAGATTCATGAAATATGCTCTATAATTATCTCTCCTTTATCAATCACTAGACCTCTCTTTAAATGATGAATCTTATGATATGATCCTACCTTGGGCAAAGAACTTGGCTTTTGTGCCTACAACTCCTTTGCTCTAAATGTCATTTTACCTCATACACCCATATACTTCTAATGATCTTCATGTCCTTTGTTCTTGGTACTAGTTTCCAAGTATCATGCTCCTCTAGTGCCTTGAATTCCTCTTCCATGGCTTCATTTTATTCCTAGTATTTCTTTGCTTCTTCAAAATAGTTAGGTTCATAATCGACTCATAAGTTAATATTTGAATGATTCATAAGTTAATATTTGAAAAGCGTATTCCACCCTATAAGATACCCTTACCTCACCATAAGATGGTAGGAATGGTCTATAAGAAATTAGTTACACAAGAAAACAAAGGAATAATAGGAGAGAATAGAATATATGTAGTAGAAGTTTTAAGAACTCTCACCTTATAGGAAGTACAAAGATGATGTCATTGTCCATGCATGCACTTTCAAGGTAAAGGTTATATAGTTATCTAGATAAATCTAGATAGGGGACTACAAGATAGAGATATGCTAGCTAAATTCGATATCTAGGGTAGTACAAAAGTCTAGGATAATGTAGATGTGTGGCCTTTCATGGGAAACTAAGCATGGGTGGTCAAAAGTGGGCAGCAACCACTCGTGTGAAGCCCATCTAGAGCTTATGTCAATTTAGCAGACCTAATAAATGTGAGCGGTTTTTGAGTCGATGAGGGGATATTTCATCGAATATTTCCTTTACTATGAGGCCAGAGGTGTTGCCCCTAGACCCTTTCCAAGGGGGCCACTTGTTGGAACAAAGCAATCACAAATTGATGATTACAAAGAGTTTGAAGCAAGTCAATGATCAGATTGAATTCAAGAAGTCATTTGAGAAAGTGAAGAGATCTCAGAAGTGAATGTATACATATGTACATTACAGATGGAAATTCTTGTATTATGAGTGTAGGTGATCCTTAGGATGATAAGGAGTAATGTAGTAGATGCGGGATAAGTCTAGAATCATATGTATATAAGTCAATGATGTAAAGAAATAAATGAGAGAGTCATTAGAACACAAATGTCATTTGAGATAGATGTGTAGATAGTTGCTTCTTCAAAATAGTTAGGTTCATAATCGACTCATGTAGGCATAGTGCCCATAAGATGGTAGGAATGTTCTATAAGAAAGTAGTTACATAAGAAAACAAAGGAATAATAGGAGAGAATAGAACATATGTAGTAGAAGTTTTAAGAATTCTCACCTTATAGCAAGTACAAAGATGATGTCATTGTCCATCCGTGCACTTTCAAGGTAGAGGTTATATAGTGACCTAGATAAATCTAGATAGGGGACTACAAGATAGAGATATGCTAGCTGAATTCGATATCTAGGGTAGTACAAACGTCTAGGATAATGTAGATGTGTGGCCTTTCATGGGAAACTAAGCATGGGTGATCAAAAGTGGGCAGCCACCACTCGTGTGAAGCCCATCTGGAGCTTATGTCAATTTAGCACACCTAATAAACATGAGCAGTTTTTGAGTGAATATTTCATCAAGTATTTCCTTTACTATGAGGCCAGAGGTGTTGCCCCTAGTATTTCCTTTACTATGAGGCCAGAGGTGTTGCCCCTAGACCCCTTAGCTAAGGCTATTCCATTACCTCAAACCCAACAACTCCAGACCCAATTAAATTCCTTTCCTTAATATACCTTAAATAGTCCATTTTGACCTTCACCCAAAATGCAAGTTAGGATTCCCATCAACTAAATAATACACAATTCGCTTCTCTTCATAATGGGGCCTTATAAAATGTGAAATACAACATAAAATCTTGCGGGATATACATTGATCATGTACTAACATATTCTAGTTCTTGTTTTGGGTGCTTTTAGGCATGGAGTTTCTAATCTCTCCACTTCTTCATCACTAGTTGAATCTATGTCTAGACATTGATGGCCTTCTCATTCGCGTTCTCTTTACTTTTCTATTCTCATCATTTGAATGAACTTTCTTCCTTCCCATTCCTAGCCAAAGTGATGTAGTGCTTTCCTCTGATGATGTTCTTGAAGGGGTTGCACCACTTATCTTCATGTTTTGAAGTTTCTTGAAATTTTGTGTTTGCTTCATATACATCTTCAACGTTCAACACATATTTTCTACCATACCAAGGCACCAAATCATCAATTATGATATTCTTTGACACCGTACAACCCTTAGTTTTTGTTAATAAATATAAATCCCTTTTTCTTAGATTTAAACAATAAATGCGTTTTTGAGGTCTGTGAAAATAACACACACAATCAAACACCTTGATATGATATGTAAAAGGCTGATTTTCATGCCCCACGAGACTTCCTAAGTTGTGACTTCATGTACTTTTGAGGTCGGGAACTTAATCAAATTGTATAGATTCAATAAACATCAGGAAAATTCATTTTATTTAGAATAGCTCTAGCCAATTCTACTATATATTTATTCTTCCTTTTTGTTACCACATTTTGTTGGGATGTGTAATTCCAAGTAAAATTGCTATTGATGCCATGTCATGAAGAAAATAAAAGTTCATTTACAACTGGCTTTCAATATCTATCTTATTTCAGTGTGTCTATATTTCCTTCTCTCCTTTTCCACTAGGGTTTGAAACCTTTTCAAACGGTAAAAATCTTTTGATTTTTCCTCATGCAATAGATCCAAGTGATTTTTGAATCATCATCTATACATGTAGGAGAATATATGTCATCGTAAATAGATCCCTCACCTTAGGTCCCCATACATCTAAATGCATGATACAACACATCATTGATCAAATTTCCTTCCTTTTGTATGGAAAACTAGTTTCTTTAACTAATTCAAGAGCATAGCTCCAATGTTGCAAATTCTCAGATCTGGAATCATGTAGGAAACTCACCAAGTCTTTCTTTTGTATATCTTTCATCCCTTGTAAAATAAAGTGGCCAAGCCTTTTGTGCCAAAAAACAATCTTTGCAATCTACTTGCTACCAATTGAAAAGTACACAGTATGAGGGGTTGATTGCATTATCTCCATTATCAATATGAAAACGAAATTAGTGCTCGATATGGAGGCTCATCAGAAGTGTGTTAAGGCTAAAAACAAGAGAAACAGACTCAGGTTGTGATAAATGGAAGTTGAGCAAGTTGAATGTATCAATCAAATCCAAAGGAGAAGTTGGGGTGCAAAATCTCCTAATTTTAGCATTAATCTGACCATTCACACAAAAAACCCACCTTTTATATTTAGTCTAGAATAAAATACTTGTAAGCTTATCCATATTTGTACAAGCCAAGGATGCCTTGATCTTGAGGACTTATTCCCTAGCCCTCAATAATTTAAAATATCTTCTTGCACTTTGTTCAAATGTCAAATGTGATTTTAGAGCTATAGCTCCAGTGCCAATTGTGCAATGTCCACACTATTTTATGGAGTTCCTTTGTACTTGGCATAAGGGTAAGTGAATCCTTATCAAAAGGATGTTCAAGTGCACCAAAAAACACTAGATCACCTTATTGCTGTATAAAACAAGGATGAGTATTATGGCGTGGGCCTCCACCTCCTTAAGTTTTGATCTATGGAGATGTAAGCATGATATGATGATCATGAATGAGTGATGTGCATGAAAATTATGGTGATCATGCTAATGCACACACAAACATACACACAAACATGGAAGAGGCAATAGGAGGGACAATGGATGGACAGTTACTTCTAAACAACTTATTGGACTTAGTACATTTAGATGTATGGGGACCAAGTCAAGAACGTTCATTGGCAGGATCAAGGTATTATGTCTCATTTATTGATGACCATAGTAGAGGGACTATTTTATACTTTATCAAGAGTAAGAATGAAGTGTTTGATTGCTTGAAAAAGTATCCAGGCACATGTGGAGAACCATAAAGGTAGATCACTCAAGAAGCTCAAATCTGATGGAGGGGGAGAATACTTCTCCAAAGAGTTTGAAAAGTTCTTGAAGGATAAATGTATCAAAAGGGAAGTGACTACCAAGTACTCTCCTCAAGTGAATGGAATTGCAGAGAGAAGAAACAAGACATTGGTTGGATCAACTACAAGAATGCTTGAAGAGAAGAGGTTGCCACATTATCTATGGGTAGAGGATATTTCAACTGTTATGTACCTTGTCAATAGACTACCATCCAAATCACTGAAAGTTATGAATCCTTATGAAGCATGGCACGGAAGAAAACCTAGTCTTGGACATTGTAAGGTGTTTGGTTGTTTAGCTTATGTTCATGTACCATCACAAATAAGAGGTAAGCTAGATGAAAGGGAAACAAAGGCAATGTTTATTGGGTATAACTCAACTCAGATGGGTTATAGGTTCTATAGTCTTTCAAGCAGTCAATTCACTACAAGTAGAGATGTTTTGTTTGAAGAACAGAGGTCTTGGTATGATGAAGAGAAACAAAAGGTAACTCTACCATATGATCTTGATTTTGATCCTCATCAATTAGGAAGCAAGCATGATACACAGGTCCAGGATTCAAGAAGTGATACAAATGATGAACAAGATGAAAGGGAAAATGATTACAAACTATGGAAGTCAAGAGGCAAAGCAAAGATGAAGGAGTGTGGAGAATGCTCTAAGAAAGCCCTTAGAAGATCAACAAGAGAGAAGAAACAACCTAGTATGGATATGATTCCTCATTTGTTACAAAGCATTCAATCTACTTGGAAAAAGACTCAATTTTATAGGAACCCTCAACCTATCCAAAGAGGCAAAGGAAAACCCTAATTCGGAAAAGTCCATGAAAGAAGAAATAGATGCATTGAAGGAGATGGACTTTGGATTTGGTTCCAATGTCATCCAATCAAAAGGTAATTGGTTGCAGGTATCTCAAAGGTACAATCAATGAAGGTATATTCTATCCTTACTCTTCAGATTTGGGAGAAAATTGAAGAAATTAAATAATATCAAAGCTTGGTAGGTAGCTTGATATATTCTACTCATATAAGAGTAGACATCTCATATCGGGTTGAAGTGCTAAGCTGTTGGCAGCAGTCAAGGCACCGAAGGACTCACAAGACAAGGAAGCCAAAGAAGGGAGCTAGAGCGGAGAGAAGGCACAAGCAGACTAAGCAGTCAACAAAGATCTGGCAAGTAGGCTATTCAAATTTTTCCAAAACAACATCTTCATAACAATGATTCTCATCACTACAAATCATTGTAAATACCATTTCACATTTTTGTAACTCCATTTTGTGCAAGCCGAGGACTCCTCGAGCTTCAGCAGTATTAGAAGTAGCATCGTACCAATTTTCATAATTTTTAGACTTCGTTTGAGCCTCCAAATAGGCCCTAGAACCTAATTTTTAACTAGGCTGGACACTAGGTCTGGACAGGGCCAAAAGCTAGTCAAAAACTATAAATAGAGCTAGAGAGCTCATTTTTGAGGTTAGCTTGTACTAGATTTGAACTTGTATGAGCACTTTTGAAGTAATCCAAAGAACTCCATTGCTTCTCTCTTTGTCTTACCTTGTGTGCGCGTGTGTGTGTATGTGTGTGCATGTTAGTGTGCTTCTCACTCACGCACTTGTGCCATCACTTGTTCGAGGTCTTCATACCATCCTCATGTCTTCCCGGATTGACATTAAAGGAGGTGCTACTCATCACTGAGCTACACCAAATTTTGGCGCCGTTGCCAGGGATCGAGCTTTGAGGACGAGCATGTGATGGTAAGACGTAGAGTTGAGGCGTTGGAGTCATAGGTATTTTCTTCACTTTTATCTATTTTCTTTTGTTTTCTTCATCATCTTCGTCACCACCATTATCATCACCATCTTCCACCTCCACCTCCATCATCGTGAAAAATTCCAATTTTTGGTCATATCACCCTACCCATACCATTCCCCTCATTTCACTTGTGAGAGAGAGCGAGAGAGCGTTTGTGTGCTTGTGCTTTTCTGTGTTTTTTGAGATTTTCTACAGGAATCAGCATCCCCAGCAGCTGCACCAGCTCCAGCAGGTAAAAAATTTGACTGTGCAGGTCCCGAGGCATTGACCTCTGTCAATCGCGACCGACAGAAAAAATGATCCTTTTGCTAAAAAAAGTACATAATCATGATATACATGCCTAGAGCTTCCTAAATATGTGTTTAGAATTTCAAAACTCCTCTTTTTTTTGTCAATCGCGATTGACCTTTCAATCGCGATCGACAAACGACGACGGACACTTGCCGACGGCTCTGTCAATCACGACCAACACCTCAATCGCGACCGACTGAGTCAACGACCGACTGACCACGGCTGACTGAATTTGCGCGCACCACGTGTCATCGCGATCGAGCCATCAATCCCGATCGACCCATCAATCACGACTGATAGCCTCGACGGACCTATCAATCGCGACTGACCCAGTCAACGACTATTTGACCACGCCCGATAGACCCCTCGCGACGGACCTGTCAATCGCGACCGACACGTCAATCGCGACGGACAGAGTCAACGACCCTTTGACCACGATCGACTGAATTTCCGGGCCATGTGTCAATTACGATTGACCCATCAATCACGACTGACAGCCACGACGGACCTGTCAATCGTGACCAACACGTCGATCATGACTGACATATCAATCACGATTGATAGAGCTTTCGATCGCGATTGATGGGTAATTTTGGCCATTTTTTAGGGCATAAATATATGGTTTATTTTGGGTCAAATTTTGGAAAAAAACACTAGGGTTTATCATTGCATTGTGAGGCCGCGACCCAAGTAATTCGAGAATTCATGTTTGCTTGTTAGGCTGTTTTAATCCTTTTTTAGTCCCAAAACCCTGAACTGGCATAACTTTCTCATACGGAATCCGTTTGCTATGATTTTTGTTGTGGTTAACTTGCTCTGATACCATTGATGTGGTTGTAACTATGATACCACTTTTGGTATGGTAGCCGAGATACCAAATGTTATGGTCGACGCGGCAAAGGCCCGAACCTTGTCAAGCCTGCGGAATTTGTTGCGCCACCAAAGAGGGATAAGCTAGAGTGATATTAAAACACCTCTATAATCAGCAGTAGCTTAGCACAGTTTCTGTCACTCAAACATACAGGACTGTGTTTTGAATTCACTGAAATTCCACTGGAACTTCACCGGACTGTCACCAGACTGTCATCGTAATTATATCGGAATCTTACCGAAATCAACTGCGATTCTATTTGTAATTACTTCAAGTATATAATGAAGTGATGCGTGGACTTCCTTCACTGAATGAACTCTTTCTGAAGTTTAAAGAAAAACTTCACCAGTTCAAAATGCCTCTTTCCGGTCAGGCTTTGTACTGTGTGTACATATTCATTTCACCGAAATCCTTGATGAACTGATAGTAGAGATGTCTAGCTATAAGATAAGCTATCTCTCATACAAAACTTTAATTTATTCTGCGAGATATACTTCGATGTTCTACTGAAAACCACTGATGTGAAACTCCTTTTCGAGCAATCTCTTTACTTCTTTAATTCCTTTCTCTGAGGTGCCTGTGATTATAATGTCATCTACATAAATACACATGTAGATCATACCTTCTTCTGTTCTCTTGATGAGTAGACTTGCATCTGCCTCCGAACTTTGGTATCCAAGTTCATTGAGATATTTCACAAGCTTGTAATTCCAAGCTCTTGGAGCTTGCTTCAGCCCGTAAAGTGCTTTTCTTAATCTACAGACAAAATTTGGGTATCTGGAACTTACAAACCCTTCAGGCTGTTCCATATAGACTTCATCTGATATATATCCATTAAGAGATGCGTTCTTTATATCTACCTGACTTAGCTTCCATCCTTTTGATGCTACTATAGCAATCACTATCCTTATGGTTGAGATCTTTGCCACCGGACTAAACGTCTCATCATAATCTATGCCATGCGTCTGAGCATAGCCCTTGACAACCAGTCTAGCTTTGTATCTGGCTATCCTTCCATCTACAAGTTTCTTGATTTTGAAAACCCATTTATTTCCAATCACTTTCTTACCATTTGGTTTCGGAACAAGTTCCCATGTCTTGTTCTCTTCCAATGCGCTGAACTCTTCTTCCATTGCTTCTTGCCTTTAGCTTCATCATAGTTATGAGGTTCTTCATCATCTTTGACCATCTTTTTCTGAGTTATGTATGAAGTATCATAAGAATACCTTGTTGGTTGTTTCCTTACCCTGTTTGACCTTCTTGGTTCAAACTCTTCATGTGTATCTGAATACACATCTTCATCAAATCCCTGTTCATCTTCATTTCTCATACCTGATCCGATTCTAGACGTACTTGCCTGCATATAGTCCTCATCTCTATTCACCTGTACAATTGATTTCCCTTTCTCTTTCCTTCTTACCTCTTCTTCAAATTCTTCCATTGTATGACTTTGATCTGCATACCAGCTTTTATGTTCATCAAATGTAACATCTCTGGAAACAGTAAACTGTTTTGTTAGAGGACTCCATAACCTGTAACCCATCTGCTTTTCATCATATCCGACGAACACATATTTCTCTGCTTTTGGTTCAAGCTTATGTCTGAGTTGTGATGGTACATAAGCATAAGCTACTGATCCAAACACTTTGCAATGATCAAGTGTTGGTTTCTCCCCACCAAGCTTCATAAGGAGTCATTCCATCTAAAGTTGTACATGGTAATCTGTTTACCAAGTATGTAGCTGTATTTACAGCTTCAGCCCAAAGATAATTTGGACAATCTTTTTCTTTTAGCATAGCTCGTGCAAACTCAACTAGAGTTCGGTTTCTTCTTTCTGCTACACCATTTTGTTGTGGTGTATACCTGCAGGTTATTTCTCTCTTAATACCTGCATTCCAAAGATAGTCATTGAATTCTCGGGAGAAGTATTCTCCCCCTCCATCAGACCTCAGTCTCTTAAGCTTTCGACATGTGAGTCTTTCAGCATATGCATGAAAATGCTTGAAAGTTTCAAATACTTCTGTTCTTTCCTTTAAAACATATAACGTTATCCATCTTGTAGCGTCATCAATGAATAAAACATAATACCTTGAGCCACTGATTGATCCTTCTTTTGTTGGACCCCATACATCTGTATGAATGAGTTCAAGTACTCCATCATGTTTGAATCCTTTCTTCTGAAAAGGTAACCTGTGGGCTTTTCCCATCTGACATGCTTCGCACTTGTGAATCATATGTTGATTCTGTACATTCGGTAATCCCAGTACTGACTGATTTAAAATCATAGCTTTTATTCCTTTTTCATTAAAATGACCTAATCTCTTATGCCAGAGATCAAGTTTTGTAATCACCTTCTCACCATGTGTGAGCAACGCTTGAACAATGTTCCCTTGTACTCTTAAAGTAAAGAGTCTACCTTCTTTCTTACCAGAGACGATCTGATGATATCCATTCTCGGGATCTTCTACAAATACTCCTTCATTTGTAAATCTGACCTGAAAACCTTTCTCAACTATCTTTCCTACACTAATCAAATTCTTAGGTATTGTCGGAACATACAAAACATTGGTTAGCAAATCTGCTCCACTCTTACATTTCACTTTTCCAATTGAGTGTACACTGTGTCTTGTATTGTCACCTGTTTGAACAGTATGACTAGAGCTACCTTTTTCCAATTCTGATATCAATTCTATATTTCTTGATAAATGATTAGAACATCCGGAATCAATGTAAAATACCTTTAGGTCTTCGTTATCTAATGTGCTGATTGAGTTCATCATCAATGATGTATGACTTTCATTCTGTGTATCATTTGCGTAGTTGTTGTAGGTAGTGTTGTAGGATTGATTCTGTCCCCAACTTCTTGTTCCACCTCTACCATAGCCTCCTCTTTGATTCTCTCTACCTCTTTGAAAATTACTCTGATATCTTCCGCTTCTGCCTGTGCTATTACTGTTCTGATTTTGATTTGATCCTTGTTGATTGTGCCAACAATCATGAGCCAGATGATTACTTAGTCCACAAATCAAGCAAGCCTTCTTGCTGATATTCTGGCTACTTCTTCCTCTTCCAGAGCCTCTTGCCCTTCCTCTGCCAGTGCCTTTGCCTCTTGCATAATAAGCCTGAGAACTTGACTCTTCTTCATCTTTTGACTTACCTTTATCTTTCTTCTTGTTCTTCATGTACATTGCAGAACTTTGTCCTTTATCTCCATCTCCTTTCAGGTCTTGCTCATTTGTGAGCATCAAACCAAGTAACTGATTTAAATCTAGTACAAAATGATTTAAAGAAAGTTCAGTTGAGAGTACAAAAGGTTTCCACCTTTCATCTCCTCTCAAACCTGTGAGAAGTTGCGCTATCAATCTATGATCTTCGACATCTTCATTTATGGATCCAAGACTATCTGCTAGATCCTTCATTTTAGTAACATAGTCACTAATGCTTTGATTCGACTTCTTTTTGAACGTTGTGAATTCGGACCATAAGCTAGCCTTCCTAGCTTTTGTAGTATTTTGGAAATGATCTTCCAACGCACTCCATATGTCCTCCGCTTTCTCCAGACCTCTAATGTGCGGTAGTAGATGGTCTGTAACGGTATTATAAATGTAAGCTCTTGTTGTTGCATCTTTCTTCTGCCACAGCTTCAAGGCTTCTAATTCTTCTTTTTCCGGTTGACTATCATCTTCAAAAGTCGGCTTCTTTTCTTCTCCAATCACATACATCATTAAGTCCTTACTCATAAGTAAGGATTCCATGTGCATTACCCATGCGAGATAATTATCTCTGTCCAATTTATCAATTTGGACATGATCTGCCATGATCTTCTTGTTTCTGTTACTTCCGTTTTCTCTTTGAGAGTTTTTCTGCTCTTCAGAATCTTTCTGTTCTGGTACCACTTCTTGGATCTCACGGCTCTGATACCATTGTTGTGGTTAACTTGCTCTGATACCACTGATGTGGCTGTAACTACGATACCACTTCCGGTATGGTAGCCCAGATACCAAATGTTATGGTCCACGTGGCCTCAAAGATTACTCTCATAGAGATGTCCCTCCTATCCAATGGAATCCCATCCATAGAGCCAAAGATGATACAGAATTAGTGCATTCCATAGGATCAGGATCCTCATGGATGCATGAAGATAGTCACTTGTGGATGTGTAAAGTAGTAGTAGAAGAAGAGAAGAGAGAGGAAGCCAGAGAGGTAGGGGTGAAAGAAACACATAGATCAATTCAAGACCCAGCCTATGCACCTGTAGTATTTCCTAAAGAAGAATTTGAACCTCACGGTTGGGCAGAAATTTTAGCAACAATGGACGTAGCCATCAATGAGGAACAATGGACACCCCATTGTGATGAGGATGGCTATGACATTTCAGTCTTCTCCATAGAACCAATCATAGGAGATTCAGTTCTGGAAGAATGCGAACCTAGCCCTGATGCATTTGAGGATGCAAGTGACTCCGATCTAGAGTCAATCATTATGGACCCACCATTTGCATTAGATGAAGAATACTTCTATGAAGTAGAAACTCACCCTCAGAGACATGGAGAGCTCACAAATGATGTAAGATTAACCACACAAGTAACCCCTAAGGATGAAGAAAAGAAAAGGAAGAAGAGAGAAATCACAAAGGAAGAAGAATCTTTGTTTGAGGTCCCTGAAAACTTTAAAAAGTATGAGATAGATGATAGGAGAGTCATGATAAGAATGCCTAAACGCGAGGCACAGTCAGGAGAGGCCTATGACAACAAAGAAACCACCAAGAAAATAGTCGTAGCCACAGAAGAAGGAGAAGAAAGATGCACTTACATAGGGCATAACCTGACGAAAGAAGAGGAGTATGAGTTGATAGCCTTACTAAGAGAATACAGAGATGTATTCACTTGGAGTTACAAGGACTTGAAAGGTGTGAACCCTGACGTATGCTCACACACTATCCCAATGACCTTAGATGCCAAACCTTCTAAGCAAAAGCCATAGACATACAATGATAATTATGCGGGCAAGATCAAAGAAGAGATAGATCGCTTGGTCGAAGCTGGATTCATCTATGAAATTGAGCACACTGAGTGGGTATCCCCCATCGTAGTTGTGCCCAAGAAGAATGGAAAGCTACGTGTATGCATCAACTTGAAGAAGGTTAATGCAGCCACAATCCGAGATAACTATCCGCTTCCTCTCACTGAGCATCTATTGGAGAGAGTAGCAGGCAAGGAAGTATACAGTTTCCTTGATGGATTTTTTGGCTACAATCAGGTAGCCATAGCCCCAGAAGATCAGCATAAGATGGCTTTCGCCACAGAGTGGGGCATATTTGCCTTTAGAGTAATGCCATTTGGGCTTACGAATGCACCCGCAACCTTTTAGAGATTGATGTGCCATGTATTTAAAGAATTCTTGAGGAAGAATTTAGAAGTCTATGTTGATGATCTTTGTGCACATTCCAACATTAGGCAAACACATATACCTGAGCTCAGGCACATCTTTGACAAATGTAGAGAATATCAAGTCTGCTTGAACCCAGAAAAGTGTGTTTTCATGGTCAGGCAGGGCAAGATTCTGGGAGACATAGTGTCAAAGAATGGCATATCTACAGACGAGGAAAAAGTTAGAGCTATTGCTGAGCTACCTAGGCCAAAGAATTTCAAGGAAGTACAAGCTTTCATGGGGCATTGTGGATATTACCGACGTTTCATACACATGTATGCCATCATTGCAAAGCCTTTGTATGGACTTTTGACTAACTTTGAGTGGACTGAAGAATGTGAAAACTCCTTCAATGAGCTTAAACGACGATTATGTTTAGCACCAATCTTGACCACACCAGATTGGAATAAGCCCTTTCATGTTCACGTGGATGCATCCAATTATGCTATTGGATGTGTACTCGCACAACCTACGGGCGAAGCTAATATCGACCTTCCAATTGCCTATGCTAGTAGACAGCTAAATGCAGCTGAACGGAGCTATACCACCACCGAATGAGAAGGATTAGGCATGGTATATGCAGTTAAAAAGTTTAGACACTATTTGCTTGCAAATAAGTTTAAATTTTTTACTGATCATCAAGCATTATTGTACTTGGTAAACAAACCATGCAATATAGGCCGATTAGTAAGATGGTTTCTCTTGCTAATGGAATATGACTTTGAGGTCGTGGTGAGGAAAGGCAAGACTCACTTGAGAGCAGACCACCTCTCTAGGCTCACATCTGGAGAAGCCCCACAAGGAGTATCAGATGACCTTCCTGATGCTTACTTGTTTAATTTGGAAATTGTACCTTAGTGGGCTAAGCCATTAGTGCTAGTATTGACATACGGGCCTAACCACCCAATCATAAACACTCATGATAGGGAGGTAGTAAAAGACCAGAAGTACCATATCATGGCAGGAAGCATGTACAAACAAACAGATCAAGGGATATTGGCTTGTTGTGTGGAAGAGGACGAGTACGCAAAATGGTTTCAATCAGCACATGTAGGTGCATTAGAGCAACACCATCTATGAAAGTGAAATCTCTCTAGGTACCCAAGAAGTCGATGAAGGCTGGCCCACAATCAAGATAAATTTGGGTGCCTAAGGCTTGCTTGCGGGCTCAATTAGTCACACACAAATCACACCATGTACAACAGGGTTCACTCACTCAAAGAGCCGATGCCCACTCTCATTCAATACACACAAACACACATTTACACATGAGCACGAGCGGAATCACTTGCAAATGGACACCTATAAAGCCTCATTTCTAAGCAGACACCCTCATAAAGCCCTCCAGAGTCTCCACAAAACCAAAACCTAAAGTCATTCACTGTGTTTGGCAGCCCAAAGCTTGTAATAAACCTCCTGATCCCATTTGTACATTCATCTCCACCTACTAACTACATCATTCTCAAACTGCGTCTTTTCACTTAGCTCATAGGACTAACAACACACACAATCATCGCGCACTCACTGATCCACTAACTCATCATTCACTTCATGTTAATGTTGTAATGGGGACAAAAATTGTTCTACCTTATCCTTTACAATGTTAACGCATGCTTCTACATTCTCATACAACTAGCAAGCAAGCTGTAACATGGCAGAAACCGGAGGCACCAGTTCCCAGGCAGGGTCTAGCGCCCAGATAGTGGATATTGAAACCCTCCTTCTGGAACCACAACTCACTGAGAGACCTCAAGAACTTCGAGTTGTGCATGTGCTTCCTATTCAAGACCCGCCATAGGGGCACACTTCTCAAGTGGGGAAACACGCACATTGGTTCAGTGATGTTGCAGGGCCATTGGGAGACGACACCTACTTTTGGGAGGCAGAACTTGAGTTTAATGGCAAATGGGGACGATATCACTTCTTTACCCGCGAATTTGAGAAGTATCAGAATGCAGAAGTAATGCGATCATTATGGACCAAAGCGGGCTTGGATGGCTATTTCCAGGCACATTTACCTAAGCCATATTTCCTCCACTGTTCCTACGTTATCGGTACCATCACCCCTAGCAGGGCTAAAGGAGGCAATAGTACCTTCGTGCTACCATCATTGACACCAGGCCACGAGCTCAAAAGATTCAAACTAACTCTCAACCTAGTACGAGAAGCATTGAACATGCAAGGTATGCATATTCCCACTGAGAAAGAAACAATGATTCCAGGCAGGATGAAGCACAAGGATCTCAACAAATTGAAGGACATGGTAGCAATGACACCAACCATCGCTCTCCACCTACGAACGATCATGTAGCACTTTGCTTTCCCCGCCCAAGAATGCTTCACAATGCCACCAAAAAAGATCTGGTTCAGCTTGTACTTGGCAGATATAGAGAATCTCACCATCAATATGCCACACTGGATCATCGATCAAATCCACCTAGCCCATCAACGATGGAATAAGAAACAGAAGAATGTGCTTCATGGATGTTGTGCTCTGACAAAAATAATTTATAGGTGCTTAGCTTACGACGTGCCCATTCAAAGAGCACTAGTATGATCTAGGGCCCAAGAATTCCAAAGACGGCTATCAACGGCGGGTCCTCCATCGAAGACAATGAGAGGGGGAGTGCAATTACCGTATGCCCAAGCAAGGGGAGCCACCACCACACCAGAGGTGACCCCTCCACAAACGCGACGTGTCCGACCATTTACCATTCTCCTACCCAGACCAAGTTTAGAAGGACCCAATCTAGTGTTCCCTCTGATTCCATCAGACTTGGAGTTCCCACAAGGCTACACCCTAGCCGATTTGACAGATGAAGAAATTGCCCGCATGATCAATGAGTCTAACCTGGAGACAGAAACAGAGTAGACCCAAGGACCACAACCCACTACAACTTCAGCCCCCACCCAACCGCAAGTAGTAGAAGTAGAAGAGGATGAAGAAGAGACAGAAGAAGAAGAAGCAAACGAGGAACAGGATCAAGAATATGACGAACTTTCAGAACTAGCAAGTGCCCCAGCCTACTTGGCCCAAATAAAAAGATTGTATGAAACCATGAAGCGAGTCCAAGAACAACACAAAATGTCGCTCGAAACAGGAAAGGTGCTCATGAGCCAAATGTTAGCCGAGGAAGGCGTGGATGGCATGTTTATTGAATCAATGAACCTGCATGCAGATGCGGTAGGCTTAGATAAAGCCATTCATGCCGCTATGGCTTATATTCATCGCTTTGAGAAATGAGTGCCTACCCACCCCATGCGATCCGGCAAGCAAATTCACATCAATGTATCAGAACCTAGAGATAACACAAAGAACATCAGGCGAAACCACTCTCACCACACACCTCACCTCTCACTACACAACTCACCTCACCACATGCCACTACCACCCCCAGTTCCACCATTACCACATATGTCATGGGAATTCCTCTCTCTCCCGGCATCCAATTCGGAGGAGTTACCATGCCTAGTTTCACAAAACTATTCATGAACATCACATCCACCCCACCCACTGTCCCCATCTACAAAGTCACACACACGTTTGACACCATGGAAACATCACCAGCTATAGCACCACTCCCTCCCCCCACGCAACCTCAATCTCCCATACCCCCTCCACCCACCTCACCACTTGACTCCACATCATTCACGACTTCCTTTCCCCTCCCCATTCCCCTTGCATCCTCTCTTTTCCCTGCATTCTTTAATGTAAATAATATGTTTTCAATGTTGCATCAATTTGTGTACCAACTACAAAGTGAGTATCAAGCTCTAGAAGACCGTCATCGTCAACTAACTACGAATCACCAACAACTACAGAGGCAGCTTACAACTATAGAAGATGAAAACGCTGACCTCAATCAACACTAAACCACACTCGAGCAAGCCCATCAAACCCTCCTGGAGACACCCCAACCATCACAATTGCCATGCGTCAAACAACTCGAAGCTTTACTTGAAGTCTACCAAGCAGATAATCTAAGAGTCCGACGTAATTTGACCCTACTCAGAAAACACATGGCTACCGCCCTTGAAGAGAACAAGCATCTATAGAATCAAAACAAAGAAAACCTAGAAGCTGCAATGGAAGGATCCCCGCACGAGATCGACCCAGAGTAGTATAAAGCAGTCCCCTCAGATACAATGAAGACAATCTTGGAAAGCTATGCCGATCTATTAGAAGCACATGATGATTTGGAGAAGGAACAGGATGCACTACGCCGCCAGCTCAGGGAACAAGAGGAACAACCCAAGGTCATAGAGACAACCTCGACTTCAGAGGAGGTAAAGGCATTAACAGAGCAAGTGGCAGAATTGCAGAAGAAGTTACTGGAATATGAAAGACAACCCTCTCCAGGTATAGAATCAGAACCAAATGAATTGGTACCCATTGTGGTGGATGGGTCATATGAGGAACCATATGTTCCTATGCCGATGCCAGGAGGTCAGCAAACCTCGGAGGGAATGGACACCCTGGAGGTCGAAGCACCCGAATGGCTTCAGACACTCAAAAAGACAGCTAAAACCCATGAAGATCGAGTGCCAGTCCAAATCCAATCAATGGCTAAATTGGAAGACACTATCATAAAGTCAAAATATTTCCGAAGTATGTCTCATCACAGATGGATAGGCACCAACGATGATCAGTATGTGCCATATTGTGTACTCTTGGCAGATTACAACGTAGAGATTCGAGAATGATGTGGCAAGGCTCCAACATTTTCCACACAATTTGCCTTGATGATATCCCGAAGAGTGCTAAAAAAGGATCCATTCATCAACCCACCTCGCGGATACGACTTTTAGAAACTTACCCTGAAATGGTTCATACCTAGAACAACATGCTGCTATTTATCAAATACAACCCTTGTTATGTTCCAGTCCTCCGAAGACGCACGTGGCCCGAGTTTACCATTGCTGTAAAGAACTTCGAAGGCTGTGCAAAGTGGTTAAATTATGTCTATCTAGCACCTCCACAAGGACCTCCCACAGTTGCTTATATGATTTCTACAATCCATCACTAGAGCCTTCGACTACGGAACACACCTGATGTGATGGCACAAATATGCATGAAAATCTTTGAATTAATGCTGATCACATTCAGGACATTCAAGAACATCAAGGACCCCCATTTCTCAGGAGTTGGCTTCACTGCAGGCAACCAAGACCTGGTATATGACATGAGCACTACCCCCTCAATAAAGGTAGTATATGCCTGGCACGCAAGAATAAAATACCTCCCAGCATGCTTCAAGCAGACCTTCGAGGAGATGTTCATCATAGGGTTCTGGGAATATCACTCAAAAATATTTGTACCCAAGCCCTCACATCTCCTCCAACTATTTGTTGTGGAGAGGACCATCCACTCAGATCAATTGCGGGTGCCCCATCTAGACGTCCCAGGTCCAGTGGATTGGGATGCATTGTTAACAGACCTAGCACGGGGGCTACGATTAGAAGAACACCTTGCTTCCGATGTGGTTCAATATTATGTCCAACACTCAGCTAGACAAGGGTCTGTCAGAGACGACAGATGCGAGAGAGGGGGGGGGGGTGTTGGCAGCAGTCAAGGCACCGAAGGACTCACAAGACAAGGAAGCCAAAGAAGGGAGCCAGAGCGGAGAGAAGGCACAAGCAGACTAAGCAGTCAACGAAGATCTGGCAAGTAGGCCATTCAAATTTTTCCAAAACAACATCTTCATAAAACCAATGTAAATACCATTTCACCTTTTTGTAACTCCATTTTGTGCAAGCCGAGGATTCCTTGAACTTGAGGAGTATTAGAAGTAGCATCGTACCAATTTTCATAATTTTTAGACTTCGTTTGAGCCTCCAAATAGGCCCTAGAACCTAATTTTTAAATAGGCTGGACAATAGGTCTCGACAGGGCCAAAAGCTAGTCAAAAACTATAAATAGAGCTAGAGAGCTCATTTTTGAGGTTAGCTTGTAATAGATTTGAACTTGTATGAGCACTTTTGAAGTAATCCAAAGAACTCCATTGCTTCTCTCTTTGTCTTACCTTGTGCACGCGTGTGTGTGTATGTGTGTGCATGTTAGTGTGCTTCTCACTCACGCACTTGTGCCATCACTTGTTCGAGGTCTTCCCGGATTGACATTAAAGGAGGTGCTACTCATCACTGAGCTACATAAGCCAATTCATCCTCATGTCTTCCCGGATTGACATTAAAGGAGGTGCTACTCATCACTGAGCTACATAAGCCAATTCATGCATTCTCCAAGAAGACCACACATGGATGGAGCTAAGAGAGTACTTAACTATCTCAAAGGTACAACCAATGAAAGTATATTCTATCATTACTCTTCTCATTTGGATATCAAAATCTATTCAGACTAAGATTGGGCAGGAGCTAAGGATGATATAAGAAGTACCTATAGTTACTTAGTATTTGGAGATAATGTAAGTTCCACGCATCTAGTAGCAAACCCTATTTTCCATGCAAGAACCAAACACATAGAAATTCATTAGCACTTTATCAGGGAGAAGCTCATGGCAAAGGAGATTGACATTTCTGTTTATCAAACTGAAAAGCAAGTAGGAGATATGATGACAAAGGCACTTTATGGAATAAAGCTTTGTATATTTAAATCTATGGCAGGTATTCAACCTATTAGAGAATGAAGACTCAAGCATACTTTAGCTTGAGGAGGAGCTATTGGAACATCAAGCTTACACTATGCTTGAGGTGGATTTGATCTACATAAAATAATCTATGGTTTAGATTATGCCAAAATATCCATTGAAGTGTTCTTTTACCTATGCTTATTTATTGTTGATTTATTTAGGTAGTGATGTGTGTGAACACACTAGGACCACTAGGGCACGTTTTTCCCTCTTTAGGAGGTTTTTTTCCCCCCTGCTTGTATATATGCCTATTGCCCAAATGGGCTACTTATCTTTGTACATTCTCTAGTAATACATTCAGTATTGTGTGTTGTGCTCCAAGCTTCTTCTTCCTCCTTGTGTTGTTCGCGTGCTTCCACAGACGTCTAACTCCAACAATTGGTATTAGAGCAAGTCACTGCTTCATCTACGGCATCATCGACACCTCTTTGATTGCACTCTCAGAATCGCATGAATTTTGGTGAGCATACTCAGCATGTTTTTTAATGCACTATCATAGTGCTTATGTAGGCTATTTCTTCTTTTTGTGCCAAAGGTATATACGAGTTTCCGTTCGCTAGTATAAGTGTCTCAAAGTCTACTACAGGTTTAGCAGAATTTGTCTCATTGCTCAACTTTTTGAGATACAGTCAACTTTTTGCATCAAGCTATTTTAGTCACTAGCCATGGCTGAAAGTAGTGATGTATTTCCTATTTGGCTGTTGAGGATAAGTTGGATGGTACCAACTACCCATTGTGGGCTTATATGATGCAACATGTATTGGTTGCAAAAGGACTGTGGAACATTTTGCAGGGTGTTGAAAAACATCCTATCACACCTGCTATTGTTACAACTGCAGGTACTAAAGTTGATGCAGAAGGTGTCGAAGATGATGATATTCTGCATATTCCTGTTCGTGCTGCAGTTTCTGTTGCACCTACTGTAGAGCAAATTTGTTGGGATGGCAGAGATGCCCAAGCACATGCATTGATAACTTTATCTGTCAAACAAACCATTATTTCTCACATACGCTCTTGCAGAACAGCTAAGGATGCTTGGGATACACTTACCACATTGTACCAAGCTAGGAATGAGGCTCCTGTTGCTTACCTCTGAAAACAGTTGGAGAGTGAGCACATGAATGAAGGTGATTCTATGGATAGATTTTTAACAAAGATCAAAGACTTGAAGGAATAGTTGATTTCTACTGATGAGGTTATACCAGATAGCTCACTTGTGCAGACTGTTTTGAATGGTCTTCCTGATTCATATCAGAGTTGAGCTTCTACTCCTTGGTTGATGATGAAAGACAATCCAAATGCCTTGTCATTTGAGGAGTTAGTTTCTATTCGGTTGCAGGAAGATCAGTCGAGGCAGAACATGTCCATTATGCGAGTTGTAGATCAAGCATTCCTGGCTAGTCAGAAGGGCAAAGGAAAATTGTTCTCTTCAAGTAGTAAGTAGAAATCTGCTAATTGTGCACAATCAAAGACGGAAGACAAAGATGAAAAGAAATCAGAAAAGCAGAAACTGTTCTACAAGTACTGTAAAGAAATGATCATATCATAAAGAACTGTCCAAAACTGGCTGCTAAAGAGGCAAAGAAGGAAGAGGCTGGAATGGTTGTTGCAGAGGCCTCTACATCAAAAACAGAGTCTGCTAATCTTGTGTAGGAAGAAGAATGGGCTTTTACTACTATTTGCAGTTTTGACTCATCTTCTCATGAGCAGTGCATGTCTGTAGTAGACTGAGATGTTTGGTACTTTGATAGTGGGGCGACCAAACATATTACCTCGTAGTGCAGTTTCTTCTCTTCACTCGAGCTTGCCCCTACAAGGAATACTACTACATGCACCAACAACTCCTCTTATCCTATTATGGGAGTTGATAAGATCATTTTGACTACTACTGATGGTAGTTCTTTCACTTTGTCTGATGATTTATTTGTGCCAGGGATCAAGAAGAACCTATTATCAGTTTTTGCATTAGCCAAGATTGGCTTACTTGTGAAATTTGTTGATGACAGGTATACAGTTCATGATCTCTCAAATGGCGATGTGATTATTGCTTCTGGCATTTTATCTTGTGGTCTACATAAGCTCATAGACTATGAAAGATGTGTGAATGATTCCGCATATGGAGTAAATGATTCTCAGGCTATGTCAGATGCAAAGCTTTGGCATGCACACTTTGGTTATCTGAATTTTGCTAGTTTACTACGCCTGCAAAAATCTGAAATGGTGTCCTCTTTGCCCAAACTTGAGGCACCTAGAAAACATGTTTGTGAAGCCTTTATTTTGGGAAAAATGCAGCATTCCTCATTTCCAAAAGATGGTTCAATTAAGGCTACTCAGAAATTGCAGCTTGTACATAGTGATGTCTGTGGTCCTATGTAGACACCTTCTTTTGTAAATTATCTTTACTTCTTGACTTTCATTGATGATTTTTCCACGCATGCATGGATATATCCATTGAAGGCAAAGTCTGAAGTGTTCATGTGCTTCAAAAAAATTTTGGTTTTGGCTAAAAATCTATCAGCATGTAAAAATGGGCACCCTCCGTTCTGATCGAGGGGGGAATATATGTCTTCTCATTTCAATGCATTTTTGGCTGAATGTGGGATAAAACACCAATGTACAGTGTCGTTTACACCTCAAAAAAATGGAATTTCTAAATGAACGAACATGTCACTCATGGAGATGGCGAGGTGTATGGTCAAGAGTCCGACTTTACCACATAGTTTCTGGCTTCAGGCTATCGTGTGTGTAGCATATGAACTTAAGAGGTGTCCTACTAAAGCACTGCAGTCTATCACTCGATATGAGGCTTGGCATGATCGCAACCCATCTGTTGCTCATCTGCACAAATTTGCATGCTTATCCTCACTCTGATTGGGTTGGTTGCTATGGCACTAGTGTGTCCACTAGTGGCTTTTGCTTCATGCTTGGTAGCTCATGTATATCTTGGTTGAGCAAGAAGCAGCCTCCTGTGGCCACTTCTAGTTGTGCGACTGAGTATAGGGCATCTTTCATAGCAACTGTTGAGTGTGTGTGGCTCATATGTCTTATGGCTGATTTGGGTGTAGGTCAGTCTTCTGCCACCACCATCTTCACTCATAGTCAGAGCGCATTGGCAATTGCGAGGAATCTTGTGTTCCATGCTTGCACTAAGCACATTGAGGTACATTATCATTATGTCAAGGAGAGGTTCTCTACTAGGGAGATCAGCTTGGCATATGTGCCCACGTAGGAGAACATTGTAGACCTTTTCATGAAGGCTCTGCCTAGGGAGAAGTTTGAAGCTTTCCGCAAGCTTTGGGCTTACCTCCTTTTGTGGAGTGATTTCCACATAGCTTGGCACTTCCTTATTCATGAGTGTGAGCTCCTTGTTCACCACATCACTCCCAGGGGGGATTTGTTGACATATTTATGTAGTGATGTGTGTGAACACACTAGGACCGTCGGGGCACTTTTTTCCCTCTTTAGGAGGTTTTTTTCCCCCGGGTTGTATATATGCCTATTGCCCTAATGGGTTAGTTATCTTTGTACATTCTCTAGTAATACATTCAGTATTGTGTGTTGTGCTCCAAGCTTCTTCTTCTTCCTTGCGTTGTTCGCATGCTTCTCTAGATGTCTAACTCCAACATTTATAGTATTTTCTTTTTTAAAGATTTTTCATGGATCTTTTACCATTATAAAAGCCTAGAGATTTACACATGTAAAATTAGAAAAAGAGATCTTATCTTCCATGAATTTGAGTTGGTTGAGTTGCAATCAATGAATCAATCAATCACCTAAAAGTAGATCAAACTAAATCTTCACTTTTCATAGATTGTAGGAAAGTAAATTGATTCCCTTCAACAACCTTTACCGCCTTCATTTGAATTCAAAATCCAGTTGTAGAAGTTGTGGAGAACACATGCAAACCTCTCTGTATTGTATCGACTCTTTCTCCTTGATGCTCCAAAGTACAGAGTGCATTTTATTGCACTTATCGCATGCCTATAAGGTCTATTTGAGTCTTCATAAGCTCAAGGGCCGATCTTGTGCTCGTTGGCTAGATCGAACTTCGTCGCTTTGCAACTGACTTTTCCACCTCCTACATGCTTCTCCAAGTTCTTTAAGGTTGGAATGGTTTGGGGCATATGTAGTGATGTTTGTGTTTAGTAATGGAAAGTATGAGCTTTGTGAGTTTGACGATACTCCTTTAATATCTTTGATTGTAGGGAAGATAGTAAAATTATTCAAGAAGAGAAATGATGAAGATTATGAGATCGATCAAGAACTACTAGAAGAAGATGATGACGATGCTGCTTAAGAACATTAAATCAAGTGAATGTAATTTATTTGATTTTTCCATTTTTAGTTTTATTGTATATATTTGATTTTTATGCATATCATGCTTGCTTCTCATGATGTTTTGAGAAAACAGAAGAAGGTTTGAAATTGCAATAAGAAGTGGTTAGAGATGTTAGTAGGGATGTATACACTTAAGAGAGTAGGATCAGATACCCTTAAGCCATTATGAGGACCTAGATGAGACACTCTTACATGAAGCTCTAAGTAGAAAGATGGACTTATTTTATATAGGTAGGCTATGTGAAGTTTTGAAAACACTTAGTAAGTGAAATCCTGATTCCTTCTAGTGCATGTCTCTGGATCCTTAGCTCTAATTATGGGTTTGGCCTTTAACCTCTAACAAAAAAAAGTTACAAAGTAAAAATATAAAAGTAAAAAAATAGTACATTAATGGTTGCTGCAAGGAGAAAAAGAAAAAGAAAAAGAAAGAGAAAAAGAAAAATAAAGAAAAAGAAAAAGATAAAAACTATTTTCATGACTTAGATGTGGTCTTGAAACCACTTCTGAGATTTATTATGTGGGCTATACAAGGTGGAGCTATGCAATAGTCGAGCTAGTTGTGTTTCTTAATAGGTATTAAGGAACCAAACATGAGAACAATTATGTAAAATGATGACTGACATTGAAACGAGAGGATAGGAAATATTGTTGCTGAAAAGTCTACATAACTTCTATCGGTAGAGTTTGAATTTTTTTCTTATAGTAATATGCTGACCAAAAAAAATTTGAATCATGAATTATGTACTTTAAAATCCTCTTTATTTTACTTGGAACCTACATTTGCATAAAAAGATCATGTTTCAATATCTGAAAAGAAAAACATAAAAACTAATTAGTGTTTTAAAAGAATCTTGATATTCTTCTATTGGATTTTGTGGGTTGGCCCATCAGGATGATTTGGAGGTTTGCTGGGGGTAGATGTCGAGATGAAACCCCTCTCGGATTGTGTGTAGTATTTTTTTCAAAATTTAATCAATTATGCTGACCATAATCTGATGCATTGGTTGTAGCAAAAAGAAAAGAGTTGTGTTGATCAATTGTTTGATTGATTAGGTGATGCGAAACATTTCATTTGTATATTAGAATTATATATCTACTTGTAGAAAGTACTAACTCCTTAAAAAATTCCATGTGTTTGATCAAGGGAAGAATAAAAAAACCCATGTATATATAATCCCATTTAAGTAAGAAACCCTAAGTGGTTTTACCCTTTAGCACCCGAATCAATTGGTAGCTTTAGCCCATTGATAACATCAAAACGGACCCTTGAAATTGAGTTTCTTACCCTAACAAATCTATTTCTTAACCCTTGGAAAACATACTTTGAACCCTTAAAAATCCATGGTTTTAAATCCATTTTGTTTATATCTAACCATTAAGTGGATGTTGCAAACCCTAACCATAAAAACCCCTACATTTTCCCAAATATAAATCCTAGTTAGGAGCCTTAGAAACCATTTTTCTCAACTCTAAACCTTAATTTAATTTAATTTTTCACACATGTGCATGAAAAGGAATAAAACCTTAATCAAAAGAAAAAGAAGTGAATAAATAAAAATAAAAAAATTAAGAAAAAAGATAAAAAGGGAATAATAATAATAATAATAAAAACCAACAATAGAAAAGAAAAATTTGATTTTGCAAGATTAGAAAAGAAGGAAAAAGAAGATCTTCTAAAAAGAGAATGGAAAAATTAGAAGAATCTAAAGATCTAGAAAAAGAACCTTGGGGAAACCTTTAAATACATGCTTAGCTATCATTAGGTTTTTCCCATGAAATGTTTTCAGGTACTTTGTTATTCCTCTTCTCTTATTTTTCTTCATTTTCTTCTCTAAGTAAGGAAGAGAGGGAGAGTCCCTTGTTTCTCTATCATCTTCCTTCCACTCCATGAATTCATTGGGAGCAAATAGAGAGAGTAAGGTAGACAACACACCATCTCTCTATTGTTCTATCTCTTGCTCCAATTGAATATGATACCTTCTACTCTAACTCCAACAATTGGTATCAGAGTAGGTCAACACTTCATCGAGGGCGTCATCTACACCTCTCCGATTTTAGTATCAAATTCACACGAAATTTGGTGAGCATACTCAGGGTGTTTTCAGAGATCAAATAATCTTCGCTTTATGGTGTCGAAATCGTGATATGAGCTCATTTCGGCCTCCAAACGTAGTATCACAGTGCTTGTGTAGGCTATTTTGTCTTTTTGTGCCAAAGGTATATACCTATTTCGGTTTGCCAGTATAAGCGTCTCGAAGTCTGCTACAGGTTTAGCAGAACTCATCTGGGGCAGTTTCATTCAACATTTTGAGATACAATCAATTTTTTGCATCAAGGTATTTTAGTCACCGGCCATGAGTGAAAGCAGTGATGTATTTCATATGTTGGTTGTTGAGGATAGGTTGGATGGTACCAACTACCCATTGTGGGCTTATATGATGTGACATGTATTGGTTCCAAAAGGACTATGGAACATTTTGCAGGGTGTTGAAAAACGTCCTATCACACCTTCAATTGTTACAACTGCAGGTACTGACGCTGATGCAGAAGGTATCGAAGATGATGATATTCTGCGTATTCCTATTCGTGCTGTGGTTTTTGTTGCACCTACTGCAGAGAAGATTCTTTAGGATGGAATAGATGCTCAGGCACATGCATTGATAGCTTTGTTGATCAAACGTGCCATAATTCCTCACATTCGCTCTCGCAGAATAGCTAAGGATGCTTGGGATACACTTACCACATTGTACCAAGCTAGGAATGAGGCTCGTGTTGCTTATTTCCGAAAACAGTTGGAGATTGAGCACATGAATGAAGGTGATTATATGGATAGTTTTCTAACAAAGATCAAAGACTTGAAGGAATAGTTGATCTCTGCTGATGAGGTTATACTAGATAGCTCGCTTGTGTAGGCCGTTCTAAATAGTCTTCCTGATTCATATCAGAGTTTTACTTCTACCCTTCGGTTGATGATGAAAGGCAATCCAAATGCCTTGTCATTTGAGGAGTTAGGCTCCATTCTATTGTAGGAAGATCATTCCAAGCAGAACAGATCCATTATGCGTGTTGGAGATCAAGCTTTCCAGGCTAGTGAGAAGGGCAAAGGAAAATGGAGCTCTTCAACTAGTAAGCAGGAATCTGCTAATTCTACACAATCGAAGAGGGAAGTCAAAAATGAAAAGAAATCAGAAAAGCAGAAATTGTTTTGCAAGTATTGTAAAGGAAATGATCATATCATGAAGAACTGTCCAAAACTCGTTGCTAAAGAGGCAAAGAAGAAAGAGGCTGGAATGGTTGTTGCAGAAGCCTCTACACAAAAAACGGAGTCTACTAATCTTTTGTAGAAAGAAGAATGGGCGTTTACTATTGTTTGCAGTTTTGACCCATCTTCTCATGAGCAGTGCATGTCTGTAGTAGACTCAGATGTTTGGTACTTTGATAGTGGGGCGACCAAGCATATTACCTCGTAGTGTAGTTTCTTCTCTTCACTCGAGCTTGCCCCTATAGGGAATACTCTTACATGCACCAACAACTCCTATTATCCTGTTATGGGAGTTGGTAATATCATTTTGACTATTGCTAATGGTAGTTCTTTCACTTTGTCAGATGCTTTATTTGTGCTAGGGATCAAGAAGTTGAGCTTTAGCCAAGATTGGCTTGGTTGTGAAATTCATTGATGCGAGATGTACAGTTCATTATCTGTCAAATGGCGATGTGATTATTGCTTCTGGCATTTTATGTCATGGGCTATATAAGCTCATAGACTATGAAAGATCAATAAATGATTTGGCATGTTTAGTACATGATTCTCAGGCTATGTCAGATGCAAAGCTTTGGCATGCACACTTTGGTCATCTGAATTTTGCTAGTTTGCTACGCCTCTAGAAATCTTGAATGGTGTCCTCTTTGCCCAAACTTGAGGCAACTCGAAAACATTTTTGTAAAAGCTACATTTTGGGAAAAATGCAACATTCTTCCTTTCCAAAAGAAGTTTGGGCTACTCAGAAATTGCAACTTGTACATAGTGATGTTTGTGGTCTTATGCAGACACCTTCTTTTGGCAATTATCTTTACTTCGTGACTTTCATCGATGATTTTTCCAAGCATGCATGGGTATATCCATTGAAGGCAAAGTCTGAAGTGTTCATGTGCTTCAAATAGTTTTTTGTTTTGGCTGAAAATGTGTCAGCATGTAAAATGGGCACCCGCACCCTCCGTTCTGATCAAGGGGGGGGTATATGTCTTCTGATTTTAATGCATTTCTAGCTGAACATGGGATAAAATACTAGTGTACAGTGCCATATACACCTCAACAAAATGGAGTTGCTAAACGAAAGAACAATTCACTCATGGAGATGGTGAGGTGTATGGTCAAGAGTCAAGCTTTACCACATAGTTTCTGGCTTAGACTTTCATGTGTGCAGTATATATACTTAATAGCTGACCCACTAAAACGCTGGAGTCTATCATTCCATATGCGACTTGGCATGATCGCAAGCCATCTGTTGCACATCTGCGTGTTTTTGGTTGTTTGGCATATGCATTAGTGCCTGAACAACATCGCAAAAAATTGGATGATAAAGCAATAAAATATATTTTTGTTGGGTACAGTTCTAAAAGTAAAGGCTATCGTCTGTATCATCCAGAGACTAAACACATTCTGGTTAGCCATGATGTTGTTTTTGTGGAAGATGCTATTCAACCATTGCTTTCATGTACTAAGGAGACATTTGTTAGCTCCAAAGACATGTGTGATACTTTGCTGCCTCTTTTTGCAGGTGGATAGTCTAGTGTTGGTCCTAATGAGGCAACTTCTCAGCCTTTGTAGGTTTCATGTGATGATGCAGATCATCCCATTTGTGATGCAGATTTACACGATGCACTTGTTGATGAAAGAGTTGACATTGAGGAGGCAAAAACTATGCCAAAATGGCTGGTGTAGACTTTATGTGACAACAAATTAGATGTACCTCTGTCATATTGTACTCGATCAAGCTCTCATAGTGCCTCTTTTGCATCAGATTGCTATCCTATGGCTACATCTAGTCTCTATGATGAGAATGAGCCTGTTTCATTTGACCAAGCATAAAATTCAAAAATTCAATAGCTGCTATGCAATCTGAATATGATGCTATAATGAAGTATGGTACTTGGTCTTTATATGACTTGCCTCTTGGCAAGAAGGCCATTGGCACTAAGTGGTTTTACAAGGTGAAGCATAAGCGTGATGGAACAGTTGACAAGTATAATGCTAGGCTAGTTGCAAAGGGTTATGCATAGGAAAGAGGCATTGATTTTGATGAGACCTTTCACTATAAGAAATAGGGGGCCATAGCGATGCCCCCGAATTGAAAAAAAACAAGCACCGTCGCTTATGCGACGCAAGCATCGCATAAGCGACGATGCTATTTTCGGATTTTTTTTACGGGCATTCATCCCATAAGTGATGCCTGCATCACTTATGCATTGCTAAATGAGTGCGTCGCAAATAGGATCACTAACTATCGACGTTATTTGCGACGTTGGAAAATTGGATAGCATTGCATATGCGACACTCTGGAATGTAAAAAAAAAATTGATTTCTCCCAGCACATTTGTGCTGGGATTTGGACACGAGAGCAAGAAGAGACCGAGAGAGAGAGAGAGAGAGAAAGAGAGAGAGAGAGAGAGAGTGTGAGAGAGAGAGAGACACACATCTCGTTGAAGCAAGGTATATGCACACACACACACACTTACACACACATACATATGCATACACACACACATATACACACATAGACACACACACATACACATAGACACACACACACAACTACACATAGACACACATACACACACATACACACACATACACACACATACACACAAATACACACACATATACACACATACACACATAATGTTGCATACACACATGCACACATAATGCATACACATGTACACACATATACACATACATGTACACACACATACACACACACATACACACACACATACATAAACACACATACACACACATACACACACATACACACACATATATGCGTACACACACACATAGAGAGAGACATGCACACACATACACATACATGCATACATATGCATACATAATGCATATGCATATGCGTACATACATACATACATACTTACATGCATACACACACATATGCATACATAATGCACATGCATACATACACATACATAACTCATATGCATACATAATGCACATGCATACATAATGCACATGCATACATACACATACATAATGCATACACACACATATACATACATAATGCATACACACACATACACACACATATGCATACATACATGCATACACATATACACATAGACACATACACACACATAGACACATCCACACACATAAACACATACACACTAATAGACACACACACATACACATAGACGTGCACACACATACACACACATATACACACACACATACACACATAATGATGCATTGACACACATACACATGCATACACACATACACACACATATACACACACACATACACACATACACACACATAGAGAGACATACACACACATACACATACATGCATACATATGCATACATTTGCATACATATGCATACATAATGCATATGCATATGCATACATAATGCATATGCATATGCATACATAATGCATATGCATATGCATACATACATACTTACATGCATACATACACATACATAATTCACACACACACATATGCATACATAATGCATACACACACATCCACACACCTATGCATACATACATGCATACACATACACATATAGATACATACACACACATAGACACATACACACACATAAACACATACACACTCATAGACGCGTAGCTACACATACACATACACACACACACATACACACACATATACACACACACATACACACATAGACACATACACACATAATGATGCATACACACACATACACATGCATACACATACATATGCATAGATACATGCATACATATACACACATAGACACATACACACACATAGACACATACACACACATAAACACATACACACTCATAGATACACATACATACAGATAGACACACACACACATACACACACATACACACACACACATACACGCATAGACACATACAGACATAATGATGCATACACACGCATATACACACACACATACACACATAATGATGCATACACACACATACACATGCATACACACATACACACACATATACACACACATACACACACATATATGCATACACACACATAGAGAGATACATACACACATATACACATACATGCATACATAATGCATATGCATATGCATACATAATGCATATGCATATGCATACATAATGCATATGCATATGCATACATAATGCATATGCATATGCATACATAATGCATATGCATATGCATATGCATACATAATGCATATGCATATGCATATGCATACATACATACTTACATGCATACATAATGCACATGCATACATAATGCACATGCATACATAATGCACATGCATACATACACATACATAATGCATACACACACATATGCATACATAATGCATACACACACATACACACATATGTATACATACATGCATGCACATACACACATAGACACATACACACACACAGACACATACACACACATAAACACATGCACACTCATAGACACACACATACACATAGACACACACACACACATACACACACATATACACACACATACACACATAGACACATACACACATAATGATGCATACACACACATACACATGCATACACACATACAGACACACATACAAACACATATACACACACATACACACACATATATGCATACACACACATAGAGAGACATACACACATATACACATACATGCATACATATGCATACATAATGCATATGCATATGCATACATACATACTTACATGCATACATAATGCACATGCATACATACACATACATAATGCATACACACATATATGCATACACACACACATAGAGAGACATACACACACATACACATACATGCATACATACACATACATAATGCCAATGAGAGGAGCAAGATATATATTCATAACTTTAACTTTTCTTTTGCCTTGGATTAAAAGTGAAAGCATTAAATGTTCCTTTTTAATGCTAAGATATGGCGGAAGATTGTAGTTTATGACTATCACTGACCATGTTGACCATTTAGTGGATTTAATGGAGAATGGATTAACCCCATCTAATGAAACTCCTAACTTTAGATTCTGTGGATGTTATGCAAATTCAGGCCATGTAGAATCAATATGCTGAAAAGCAACACTATCATGAGGAATTCTGATTATTCCATCAGTACTTTTGTGATCATGTCCCTAAGTCAAAAGCTTTGATAATTTGGGGCTTTGAAACATATGTCTAATCCGTGGAGCCAATGGAAAATGTCTCAATACCTTTCTTGGGATTTTACCTTCTTCGCCCTTATATCAAGGAGATTGACATTTGGTACATGTCAAAGAGTCTGCATATTCACCTCTATATAAAATACAATCGTTAGGACATGCATGTATACATTGATAATCTATACCAAGATTGTTGATTATCTTCTTCATTTCATGATGTGATGTAGGAAGAATATTCTGACTTGGTAAAAAATTTTCAGATAATAACCTATAAGTTTATCAAAAAAACATATATTAAAAAAATTAAACAAATAAATATACATATATATATGCATATAATTTTATATATGTGTATGCGTATGAGCATCTTTCAAAATATTCACGAAAAATTTGATTGTTTTGGATGGCAGGATACGATTGTTTGTTTTGGAGGATATGAAGTATGTACCTTCATTGAATGATTTGTCGATTCTATCATATGTTTAGTTTGAAAGTGTGAGAAGCGGGTTTATAATTGCTATTCAAAGAATTTGGCAATGTTTACAGGCCATACGATGGTGACCTGGATGAATCGCATGCACAGAGGTTACTCAAGATAGAGCAACCTGATTATAATGTACTAGTGCGAGTAGGATTCTTGGGGTATGCAGTAAACCTCTTGCATGTCAATGATGAGCATCTGAACTTTAGGATACAAAGTGGAAATCATGGTGGCTTCAGAGGATCACTTTTATACAGCTTGTTCAAAGAACTTCAGGTTTATGACACTGAAGTTCTTTGAAAAAGCTGTATAAAAGTGATCCTCTCAAGCCACCATGATTTCGACTTTGTATCCTAAAGTTGAGATGCTCATCATTGACATGCAAGAGGTTTACTACATACCCCAGGAATCCTACTGGCACTAGTCCATTATAATTAGATTGCTCTATCTTGAGTAACCTCTGTGCATGTGATTCATCCAGGTCACCATTGTATGGCCTATAAACAATGCCAAATTCTTTGAATAGCAATTATAAATATGCTTCTCACACTTTCAAGCTGAACATATGATAGAATCAACAAATCATTAAATGAAGGTACATACTTCATATCCTCCAAAACAAACAATTGTATCCTGCCATCCAAACAATCAAATGTTTCGCGAATATTTTGAAAGATGCATTAATAGTTTTAAAAGATGCGTGGACAAAAAGTGTCCATTCAATTCAAGTTCTTGTTCTTTCCTTATCTAAAGTAAGAATAAAAACATGCATTGAATGGATACTTTTTGTTCGCCCATCCTTTAAAATTATTTTTCCATCCTTCAAAATGTGTGTATATGTGTGTGTATGTTTATATGTGTGTATGCATTCATGTATATTATGTGTATGTTTATATATGCATGTATTTATATATATATATATATATATATATATATATATATATATATATATATATATATATATATATATATATATATATATATATATATTTATGCATATATATATAAATAGATAGAAAATTGAAAATTATACCTTAATAGTGTCGAAACAGATACATTACTCCATCCAAAATGATTTTGAAGATTGAGAATAAGTAAGCTCGCACTTAGTCGTGTCAAACGAGTTCCTTCATATACATGCTTTAGACATTCCTCTCGAAGATATTTCTCATTTTTAGAAATATCAATGCTCTCACTGTCATTTTCATACCAATCCTCAGTAAAATCTGCCATGCCATCATCTTCATCATTCTCACACAAATCTTGTACTTTATCGTCTTTTGTATATAGATCTTTCAACTTTGCATATTCCATAGGATTACTTTTGCGTAGCCTCCTCATGGAAGCTTCTGATAAATGAGGTCTTACTGGTAATTGTGAATGTTCTGGAGGAATATCATCAACATCGTACGTTGGAATCTAGACATATAAATAAAATTCATTAGTATTCCATAAATGAATAAAAAGTAAAATTAAAATATAAAATTAAGTATATAGCTTATTAAATATGGATAAAAAATTTTTATTCTCTCTAGCTAAAAGGTGCTCTTGGAGGTCTACGCCATCCATAATTCACTAATAGTTCATCACCAGCATGTAATGTAGTAATAGCATTGACAACTATGTATCTTGATACATCTCTACTCATGTATGGTGATTCATAACTATTTTCAAGCTCCTCAAATGTGCAATTAGTCCTTGAACTATTATGTAACCCTTGACTACTATTTATTAAACCTGCTATATTTCCATGTGTGTAAGGTCTTCAATCAATATATAATCTTTCATTTTCTGCATGTAAAATCCTTCTACTAGTAAGGGATGGTGCGTTCAAGCATATTCCATAAGCACTCATGCTTTGAACATAACGTGAAAGTCTATGCCAATCTCCCCATCCATATATAGGACCACAAAATGACATAAGAGTGACTTCAGAGTTCAGAGGCACATACAAATCCTCTACAATAAAGAGACCACGACCAACATTAGTAATAGTGGATGGAGCAATCATATAGCGATTACCCCAAAAGTTGAAAACCTCTCCATCTAAAGGAAGTGTCCTCTATTCCATCCTCCATATCTTCTTCTATCATATGTTTGTACTAAAGAACGATCACGAGCTGGCAATGGATAATCTCCAGCGGTTTCAGTCTCGAAACCAGGAGGTAGAGGATTTCTAGAAACCTCTCCTTGTAATTGATGAACAGCAAGTCCATGACGTGTACGAGGTATATTAACATTATGAGAAAAATTATCATCATCATCATCATCGAGCAAGTATTCCTATATATCAATAGTAATTTGATTTTGTGTATGGTTTTTAAATAAAATAATGACATTAATATATATAGAAAATACATACCCAAGCATTATCACGTTGACTAGGTGATGGTGCATGCTCAAAAGTACCATACTCTGCCTCATGTTCAATACATTCGTGGTCTTCAATACGTGCCATAACAAGAGTTACACCAACATATAATATGCTCTTGATAGTAAAATTCATCATAATTCCTATCGGAGGACACATGTGAAGTCGTTGCATGAGTAGGAGGTGGTGGAGTACCCTCTGATTGATCAGAATCTTCATAATAAGAAACCAAAAAAAAAAAAAATGTTTTCATCAAATATATTTAAAATTAAATGTTTGATATACTTACAATATATAGTCGTTGCACGATGAGGAGACGGTGGTGGAGTTCCATCTGATTGATCAGAATCTACAAATAATGGTATTTGATATTAATAATCTGATTATCTACATACACAAAAAATTCACATATACATATTTACACATACACACATATTCACATATACACATTTACACATACACACATATTCACATATACACAACTACAAATTATTGTGGGATAGATGCATGTCTTTTGTATGAATGATTGTATATGCATGCATGTGTGTGTACGTATATATGTGGATATGTATATGTGCGTTTATGTTATATGTATGTATATGTGTATATGTATACATATATGTATGCATATATGTTTGCATGTATATGTGTATGTGGGTATGTGTATGTGTATGTGTGTGTATATGTATATGTATGTGTATATGTGTATGTATTCTGATTTTTTTTTCTGTTTGAGATTAAATTAACGGGAGATATTGTATGGTGGAAAAAAATAAGAGGCGACCTAACATAGCACCTAAGACGTGGCAGTTTTTTCGTAGACAGCTACGTCTTCAAGAGTCATTTCCTTAGTAGAAGGTACACAAATTAATAGTTTATATTTATAATTTTTATATATTCTAGTAATTTTTTACATTTAATTTATGTATTTTTTTCTTAAATAAACAGGCTGCTGCAAAGAAGAGAGTGGAGTCGGGCCACACATCGCACCTAGGCCAAATGGGCCATAATGGTTTTGTAGCTAAATTTGTAAGTATATGTCTTATTGTGAGTATATTTTTTATTTTAGTTAAAATGCAAGCAACTAATCTTTTTTATTTGTTTCAATGCAGCAGAAGGATTATGGCCGATATCCTACGAAACATGAGATCGAGTATTCTACACATTTTGGATATCCACATTTGAGTGAGTATATGCGAGATCATCCTCATTCCTTTGTGAGTATTATTAAATTTTATATAATTATTTTATTTTTATGAATGGTTTAATTGTTTTATTTATTTATGTTTGTTATATGTAATATAGGAGTATTATGAAGAGACAGATATGGATGAGGTGGAGAGACAGACACAGGAGGGACGATCTCGATTGTCACAGGGTGATCATGACGATGAGGATGAGGAAGATCAGGATGATCATGATACTGCTGATGATGATGATGATCATCATGATGATGATGATCATCATGATGATGATGATCATCATGATGATGATGATCATCATGATGATGATGATTAGGATTTTAGTTGATTATGACGTTGGATTATATGTATTTACATTGATATAAATATATATTTTTTATCTATATATTTTTCATTTCAGTTATGTTTTGAATTGTGTGTATGGTATTAAGTAATGAAGAGTTTTGTTCTATTGATTGTTATTATTGTTTATATTAAGCATGTGTTTTAATACTTTAATTATATGATTCATTCATATGTGTGTACCTAAGTGTATATGTATGTGTGTGTATATGTATGTATGTGCATGTGTATGTGTGTGTATATGTATGTATGTGTATATGTGTGTATGAGTATGTGCATGTGCATGTGTATGTGTGTGTATATGTATGTGCATGTATATGTGTAACTCTATGTGTATATGTGTGTATGTGCATGTATATGTGTATATGTAGGTATGTGCATGTGTATATGTGTTTTAATACTTTAATTATATAATTCATTCATATGTGTGTACCTAAGTGTATATGTATGTGTGTGTATATGTATGTATGTGCATGTGTATGTGTGTGTATATGTATGTATGTGCATGTGCATGTGTAAGTGTATATGTGTCTATGAGTATGTGCATGTGTATGTGTGTGTATATGTATGTGCATGTATATGTGTAACTCTATGTGTATATGTGTGTATGTGCATGTATATGTGTATATGTAGGTATGTGCATGTGTGTGTGCATGTGTATATGTGTTTTAATACTTTAATTATATAATTCATTCATATGTGTGTACCTAAGTGTATATGTATGTGTGTGTATATGTATGTATGTACATGTGTATGTGTGTGTATATGTATGTATGTGCATGTGCATGTGTAAGTGTATATGTGTGTATGAGTATGTGCATGTGCATGTGTATATGTGTGTATATGTATGTGCATGTATATGTGTAACTCTATGTGTATATGTGTGTATGTGCATGTATATGTGTATATGTGGGTATGTGCATGTGTGTGTGCATGTGTATATGTGTGTATACGTATGTGCATATATATGTGTATATATGTGTATAATGTATGTATATGCATGTGTATATGTATTCCACATGCATGTGTATGTGGATGCATTTCCATTTGCATCCATGTGCATGCATGTGGATGTGCATATACATGTATTTGCGTATATGTTAATGTGTGTATGTGTATATACATATATATGCAATAATGCATGCATGTAAGTCTTTTTATGTGGTTGTAGAAATGTTTGTGCATATGCATGTATTTATGTGGGTATGTCTAAGTGTATGTGCACATGTATCTGTGTGTATATATGTGTGTGTATGCGCATGTGTATATGTGCATATGTGTGAAGGTGCATCTTCATCATGTATAAGTGTATAAGTGCATATCAATAAGTGTGAGTATGCTATCTAATTAAAATAACACAATTCAAATGATATACAAAGAATAGAAATTGTACTTACAATAGTTAGTCGTACTTTTTGCTTGGTTAGCTTCTTGAATAATCTGCAATAAAGAGAGAAAGAAGAGAGAGAGAGAGAGAGAGAGAGAGAGAATTCAAAGAGAGAAAGATGTAGAAAGAGAGAAACAGAGACAGAGGGAGACAATAAGAGAGAGCTTAGGCAAAACAACAATTCTGCATATACTTGCTTTAGCTCGTAAGTGTAGTGCAATTGCTAACGTTGGAGAGCTCTTCTATCAGATGCATGAAAATGCCGATCGAAGAGCCTCCAACGTTTTAAATTTTTTTGTCATCAGATTGTCGTGTAAGCGATGCTACGCATCGAGTTGGCATCACATAAGCGACATGTTCGAGCGTCGCTTATGCGACGCTATTTAAAACCATCATGTTAGCGACGCTCTATGCAAGCGTCGCAGACCCCTTCGTGCCACAAGTCGCAAAAAACATCGTTTTGTTCGTCGTTTAATCGATGGTGCGTGCGCGACACTCATTACGATGCATTTTGCAATTTTATAGCGACGAAATTTTGTCACCTTAACCGTCGCTATATGCCCATATTCCTTGTAGTGTTTGCACCTACATGCCGTATGACTACTGTTCAGAGCATCTGTGCACTTGCAGCCCATCATGGTTGGAATGTACATCAGTTGAACATTAAAACTGCATTTCTGAATGGTAACTTGCATGAAGAAGTGGATGTTTTTCAGCCCTGTGGCTTTGTGCAAAAAGGGCATGAAAACCAGGTGTGCAAGTTAAAGAAGGCATTATATGGTTTAAAGCAAGCACCACATGCTTGGTATGAGAAGATACACGCCTATCTGATTGCACATGGTTTTGAGAACAGTCCAACTGAAAGCACCTTATATGTTAAGCATGCTAATGATGTGCTTCTGATCATTGTTGTCTATGTTGATGCCATGGTGCTCATTGGTCCTATTGAGAAGCATATTGCTGATTTTAAGGAGGATTTGCATGCCTCATTTGAGATGTTTGATTTGGGGCATTTGCATCACGATTTGGGCATTCAGTTTATGCAAGTTGATGGTGGAGTGGCTTTGTGTCAAACAAAATATATTCACACATTATTGTAGCGTTTTTGCCTTAAAGACTGTAAGCCTATTGCCACTCCTATGGAGATAGGTTTACGATTGAGTCTTCATGATGCTGCAGATGCATTTGATGTTGTCCTCTATCAGCAGGCTATTGGATGCCTGATTTACTTATGCATTACTCGGCCAGATATTCAGTTTGTTGTCTCACAAATGAGCAGGTTTATGCATTGCCCAGGTGTCAAGCATTGGCAGGCAGTTAAGCGTATCTTTCGCTACTTGAGTGGTACTCGGCTACTTCGATTGTTTTATCCCAAGGGGGGATCACTACCGCCAGATTTGCATGCTTTGATGTGTAATTAGAAACAAAGAATTTAGACACATTCTTGTGAATGAAGATAGAGCATATCTCAGTGCACCCAATGCTTCTGACAATCTACTTAGCAGCTAGATTGTCAGCAATCTTTAAGGGGCAGATTATACCCAACCCCCCTTTCTCTTTAGGGAGACAACAAATATCCCAAGAAACTTTAGCAATTCTTTTACTGTTAGCAGAGCCACCCATAAAAACCTTTTAGCCAACTAAATAACCTGTCCCAGCTGGTTTTTGGAAGGAGTCCAACAAGACAAAAAATAAAAAAGTTTAGGAAGCAAGTAGTGAGTTAGAATATAGGTTCTATGGGGCAGGGAGTTGTTAGCATCATACCAGAGAGCCATTCCCTTTTTGAATTTATCATTCACCCACTCCCATTTCTGAGCAAGAGAAACATTAAACCCCATGGGAATCCCAAGAAGTCTAAAGACCTCACCATCTTTTATCAATCTACAGCCAAGTTGAATAATAATGTCAGGAATCACATTGTTAGCTGATTTAAAACCAGTTTTGCTATGGTTAACTCTAGAACCACTAGCCAGACAAAAAGTATCCAGACTCTCCAGAAACTTGGACAGAGATTTGGCTTCAACTTTCAAAACAACATTAGTGTCATTAGCAAACATCTGTAAACAAAGAGGGGAGGGGGAGTTAGGAATCTTAATACCTTCAATATTGCCAACAGAAATAGCATCCTTCACAAGCCATCCCAAAGCATCACTAGCTATGGCAAACAAAAGGGGAGCAAGAGGAAAACCTTGCCTTATGGACCTAACCAACATGAAGGGTTCAGACATATGACCATTAACAGCAACCCTAGAGTAAGCGTTTCCAAAGAGAGAACTCATATACTTAATAAATCTTCTTCCCAACCCCAAGTCATGAAGAGACTCTAAGATGAAGTCCCACTCAATCCTATCGTAGGCCTTGTCAAAATCAATTTTAAAAAAGTAAAAGCCTTGACGAGAATCACTAGCATAGTCCATGCCTTCCCAAAGGGAGATCATAGCATCCAGGATAAATATACCCTTGATAAAACCTTTCTATTCAGAAACAATGAAATGAGCCATCATGGGACTAAGTCTCCTAGCCAAAGTGTAGGCAAAAATTTTGTACATAGTGTTCAAGTAGGTGATAGGCCTCCAATTGTTAAGGTCTTCTTTGGGCCCTCTCTTATGAATAAGCCTGTGTCAATAGTACAAGGGAGAAATCCTTTACTAGAAACCTCTTCCCAAATCAAGAGAATGTAAGGAGTGAGAAAATCCCTTAAGATGATGAAGAATTCATTAGGCAAACCATCCAATCCCGGAGACTTACAGGGTTTCAATTTATTGATGGTTTCTTTGATCTCACCAGTAGTGAGGGGTAGGTCTAGAATGGGAACCAGGCTATGAGGAATCATTTTTTTCCTTTTCATTGCAATGGTGGCTCTGGCCCTCTGGATGTCCTCCCCCCACTTGGGAGACAGAGAGAAAACATCCATAAAGAAGCACTTGGCCTCCTGTAAGGTCTCCTCAATATTAGTAGTGAAATCACCTTCCCTTTTCTTAATCAGAGGGACAAAGTCCCTAATTTTCCTTTTCTTAATGAGAGAAAACATATGCTTATTATTCTTGTCCATGTTCTCACTCCAAAACTCTCTAGATAAGGCAAGGGAGTTTCTAACTTCAAGATATCTCTCCTTACACAAACTCAAAGAGCATTCGATATACTCCTGAGAGTTAACATCTAGAGAGTTCAACTGATTTGTAATCGAGTTCCTCCTTTGAGCCCTTAACTCCAAGGCATGCTTCCTATGAAGGGTGAAGAGCTTTTGGATGTCAATACCCGCATGATCCCAAGCAATAATAGGGGGATCTAGCCTTCCCAAAGTGGGAGGAAATAATTTCCTTGGTGCGAGACAATTTGATGAAATGTCTAGCTTCTATGCAGATGCCAAAGAAGGACTGAGTCTGGAACCAAATGTCAAAGAAAATGCTAAAAAATCAAGTGCAGAATCTCAGGTTTTGAGTGGACCGGATGCATCACCAAGCAATAGTTCCAACTCAAATCCATGGAGTGGAAAATTACGTGGAAATTTTAGTCCACAAAATTCATCAAATACATCCAAGAAAGGTAAAGAAAAGTTTTCTGCTGGTCATAAAACATGTGCAGGTTTTGAAGACGTTGATGGAGGTTCAAGCGGTTCAGAAAAGAGTCTTGATGAGGAACTTGGATTGCCCTGTGTGAAGACTCCAGGAGTAAGAAGGGCACATGCAGAGGATACAAGGAGAAGTGACCCAGGACCAAGAAGATCAGGGAGGATGCAGAATTCAGTGCAACAATTGACATATGATAGTTACATGGCTCGTCATTGTGCCTACATGACAAAGGTAATACAAGATGCTCAACCTTCTTGCTTTGAAGATGCAATTGGAATTGTAGATTGGGAAAAAGCTATGGATGAGGATATGGCTGCACTTTATGGAAATGATACATGGAAGCTGGTTCCATTGCCGCAAGGAAAGAAACCCATAGGCTGCAAATGGGTTTACAAGGTAAAGCATAATGTTGATGGTAGCATAAGCAGGTATAAAGCACGATTGGTAGCTAAAGGATATGCACAGACATATAGCATTGATTATGAGGAAACATTCAGCCTTGTAGCCAAAATGTCTACTGTTAGAACACTTGTTGCATTAGCTACAACAAAAGGATGGACTTTGCATCAGATGGATGTGAAGAATGCTTTCCTACATGGTGAGTTATAGGAAGAAGTATATATGGACCAGCCACAAGGATATGAAGATTCAAAGCATCCAGAATATGTTTGCAGGTTGCAAAAGGCTTTGTATGGGCTGAAACAAGCCCCTCGTGCATGGCATGCAAGGATTGTTGATTACTTAACCAGCATGGGGTTTTCTATGTGTGATGGAGATCACTCACTATATGCAAGGAAGGCTGATGATAGCATCACTATTGTGGCTATTCATGTTGATGACCTTATTGTAGGTGGTGATAATGAAGGAAGCATCAAAGAGGTAAAGCAACTTCTTATGCAGGAATTTGACATGAAAGATCTTGGTGTGCTGCGCTATTTCTTGGGCATTGAGTTTATACATACAGAAACAGGTATATGGATGTCCCAAAGGCAATATGCCTTGAATATGTTGCAAAAGTATGGTATGGCTGATTGTAAGCCAATTTCTATGCCATTAGATCAAAATTTGAAGTTGGATACTACATCAGGTGAAGCATTGGAAAGTTCTACTATGTATAGGAAAATTGTGGGAAGTCTTATATATCTCACAATTACAAGACTTGATCTAAGTTATACTGTTGGACTTGAAAGATAGTTTATGCAAGTTCCTAGGAAGCCACATTTGGATGCTCTGAGGCGCACTCTACGTTATGTGAGTGCTACTTTGGATTATGCATTGTTTTATGAGGCTGGTGTAGATTTGCACGTCTATGGATACACCGATGCAGATTGGGCTGGTAGCATTCCAGATAGAAGATCCACTAGTGGTTTTCTATTCTAACTTGGGAGTGCAGCTGTAACATGGAGCAGCAAGAAGCAGCCCACCATTGCTTTGTCGAGTACAGAGGCAGAGTATAGAGGTGCTGCAATGGTAGCATGTGAGGCATCATGGCTAGAGATGCTACTTGCAGATTTAGGTGTGGAAGTGCAAAAGCCTATCTTATTGTGATAATCTTAGCAACATACAGTTAGCACAGAACCCTATTTTCCGTGCTAGAACAAAGCATATCGAGGTACATTATCACTTCATCAAAGAGAAGGTATTAGCAGGTGATATTGATCTTGTTTATGGGAGAACAGATGAGCAAGTTGCTGAAATTTTCACCAAAGTACTTGGAGCTAAGAACTTGAAGAAGTTTCGGGAGATGCTTGGATTATAGGATATGGTGTTGAGCTTGAGGGGGAGTGTTGAGATATCAAGCTCAACATGTGATGATCCAAGATGACACGTACCAGTTTTTCGGTTCTCTGACATGTATAGTGGTCATGCTGGTATATGTCAGGGATACTTCATTGAGCTTTATTAGATATATCTACCAAGAGTGATGGCACATTTGTTCCTTGCCAACTCACTCATTTGTGGACATTAGGGTTTTCTTTATGTACTGATCTTTATATATTGCACTTGTTGTATTCTTGTTTTGTAGGTCATTCTTGTACATTCCTTTTTATGTAATAGAAGAAGAAGAAGATCATTCTTCCTTGCCTCAATCTGTGTGTGTGCTTCTCCTTGAGAGTGAGAGTGTGTGTGTGAGCTCTCTTTCTTATCTCCTTCCTCGTGATAGGGTTGAACATTTCACTTGTGAATGTCCCCACTCATTGACTCTAGGACAAGGTCAAAACATCTCAATACAAGGCTTTTGTCCTGAGTGTGATAAAGAACATCTCTTGAGAGATTGTCTAAGGAACCCCTTAGTGCACCCAAGGTTACATCCATTAATGTGGTAAGCTTAGTACCAGATTCAAGTTCAAGTAGTGTTAACGTGGCTCCTATACATGCACTCACCAAGGCACAAGCCATACAATAGGTTAAACCAGTTGAACAATCAGAGTCAAGTGAATCAAGAGAACCTAGTAAGAGGAAAACAAGAACATGGAAGGATATTAGGGAAAAGGCCAATTGTAAGTGGTCAAAAACGTTACTTGAACTAGAAGAAAGCCTCAAAGATGCAAAAAGCAAACTAGAAGACATTGCATCTCAAATACGCCTCGTATGCCAAAACTCCATCCACACCGCCTCATCCCACGGGCCACCGGCCATTGAAAATAGACCAAAACCAAGGTCTGTTCTTGTAGATCGAGCCCTAGAAGGCTTGGGCATGATGTTCAAGGCCTACCACGCTCGACTTCAAGAAGGACAAATAGTTGCAAACCTATATAATAGTTATCCTAGAGCAGATTTAGAGATTGAACAGACAAAAATGTGTATAAAAAATGGTAGAACTAGCTCAAGTTATGTTTGAGGCCAATCAATTGTTCAATCAAACAAATTCTATTGAATGGAGTTTGCGTTTCCAAGGCTTACTAGAAAGATTGGAGCAGTTGGTAAAGAAGCCACAAGTTTCTTTACCTCCACAAGCTCAACCAATTGTTGAAAGAGAAAACTCACCACTATTGAACGTTTATGTTCTTGATTCCATGGATAAGAGAACACCTCTTTCAATTCGATTACTCTCAAGAGTTCTTGTGTGAAATACAAGAAGAGATATGGGCCAAGGAGAAGGGTAATACCCCTCCTATTCTTGAAATTGATGATCTTCATGATCAATTTCCCCAAGGGATTCCATCTATTTACGTAGATCAAGTAGAGGAATAAGAAGAAGAAAGATTAGATTTTGAATCTAAGTCTTTATAAGATGCCAGACAAAATAGGAGACATGAGTTAAGGTGAAGAAGGTAATACTTATCTTCCAATCACCTACCAAGGTTACACAACCAAAGCTATCTTAGATTCAAGTGCTGGTGTTGCTATTGCGACCACCTCCTTGTGCAAGCAATGGGGCAAACCCACATTAAGACCAACTAGAATGAAGCTTCAAATGGCTGATGGCCATGTTGAAAGACCTCTAGGATTGCTAGAAGGGATAACTCTAACCACTTGTGGTGTAGAGTTTGAACATAACTTCATCGTTGGTGCAAGTCAACCACCAATTGATGTTTTGGATAAAGCCTTGAAGTCAATGGATGAAGAAAAGATCAACAATTGACGATTGAAGATAGAGTATGTTCAAGAAATGAAGACTTGTATACAGATGTACATTAATTTGTAGTTAGCTCACATATACCTTTTGTATGGTCATGAGCTTGTACATATATACTTATATATACAAGTAAAAAAAGTCAGGGCAAGTATGAGAGAGCATGAAAAGAGAAGAATTAGAAGTTGTAATAGTCATTAGACACTTGAGAAGTGAGCAAGAACTCTCTCATCATTCATATGTAAAGTTCTCTAAATAGAAGGAAACATTGCACTCGATATTTTGTTGTGTTCTCCTTCTCTGCTTGATCATTTCAAGACTCCTTTTGTATATGTCTAATTCCATAGTTAATGCTTCTATGGTTAAACTTTGAGAGCCTAATTGTAAACAAGTTGAGAGAGATATGTGTAGGAACATTTGTATATGAAGAACTGTTGAGTGTCTTTTGAAACAGGCACAGTTTCGATGGTCAAAGAAGTGATCAGTTCTCAGTGTACAGTGTAAAGTTTTGCACAAATGAGGAGTCAAAATCTAACTTGGAAGGTAATCCATCTATGGCTAAAATCATTTGCTTAAATGGGTTCTAGTTTGGGAGAAATGTGTGTTAGAAGTTGTAGGTGTCAAAATCGACTCTATAAGAAGACAGTTTCAGACATAGGTAGATTGTTTGGAACATTTCTCAAGATCTACTGAATATTTTGAGAAGATTTATCTTGGAGAAGGTGTGCAATCTTTAGGAAACACCATCTGCAAAGGTTTATAAAAAACTTTACACATTTGATCAGGCAATGAGTGAGTTATGTGTAGCAGACTTTTTGAGTAGTGAGTCTCTTCACAGTTAGTTCAAAATTTTGATAATCTGGTATTGATCCTCCAAATTGATAAAGGTTTTGAGTTATTCTTGATATAGAAGTGTTCTAGCATAAAGGATAGCGTGTTCTTTTGGAGATTAACACTCTCCATCAGTGGTATGAGAGCAGGAATCATCAAAATAGAAGAAAGGAGGACCCCGACTGCTGTAGTCATATAGGAATCAACATTTGAAGGTTCAAAAGGTGAAAATTGAAAGAGAAATCTTGAGAAGGAAGTCTGAAACTATCAAGAAGATCAAAAGGAACTTCATTCGAAGTAAAGGTACACTTATTCCTCATAAAGCTTGAAGAATTTAATACACAGGTGAAGAAAGGATGGGAGATTCTCTTCAGATAGAGAAATTGGATAGAGAAAACTATCCAGCTTGGTCAATGAGGATGGAAGCTCATCTCATGAGCAAAGACCTGATAGGTTACATCACAGATGAAGAACAAAAACCACAATTCAGAGATCCTAGTGTTCCAACTAGGGATGAACTATAAGATTTGAAGACTTGGATGGAGAAGGATGCTCAAGCTAGGAGCATTATCTACATGGGAGTTAATGACTACTTGCTACCTCATATTAGAGGACTTGAAAGTACAAGTGATATATGGAATGCTTTGGAGGAGCATTTCCAAAATACTACAAAGTCAAGGAAGGCATCCTTATGGGCAAAATTTACCACATTCAAGAAGAAGGCATCTCAATCCATTTCTGATTATGTGACAAGAATGAAGGACATTGCAGATGCATTAGGAGCAATTGATGAAGATATTGAGAAGATCTCTAAAAGCAAACCAGAATCGTGTTAATCTTATTGTTTTGAATAGATATCAATTTTTTAGTTCAAATCGTAAGTAAACCATACTTCTCAAAAACGGATTAAAAGAGTATAATTTCAAATAAGAGACTTAGACTTGTACAAAAGCATTTCACAAAAGATTAAACACTGAAGGAGTACTCAGCAAAAGATTGGGCGCAATTTTTCTTTTTCTCTGAAAAATTTTACATCTGAATGATGAGAGAGATCTTCTACACTTCTAAAGTGTCTAATAACTCTTACAACTTCTAATTCTTCTCATTTCATGCTCTCTCATACTTGTCTCGACTTTCTACTTGTATATATAGGCATATATCTACAAGCTCATGACCATACCAAAGGTATAAGTGAGCTAACTACAAATTTAATGTACATATGTATACAAGTCTTCATTTCTTGAATATGCCCTATCTTCAAACTTCATTTGTTGATCTTTTCTTCATCTTTTGACTTCAAGTCTTAATCCAAGACATCAATTGATGGTTGACTTGCACCAACAGCTCCCCCTCAATCATCAATTAAGGTTTTCTCTATCTTCTTTATACCTCCCATATCTTTAAATCTCTGTAGCTTTGGTCCATCCAAGCGTTTGGTTAGCATATCTACAATCTGATCTTTTGTTCAAGTATATATGACTTCAATCTCCTTATCAATCACCTTCTCTCTTGAGAAGTGATATTGAATCTCAATATGTTTAGTCCTGGCATGAAAAACAGGATTAGCAGCTAGATATAATGAGCTCATATTATCTCCATGAAGAGTGGGTGTACTTTGAATGATGTCAAAACTCTTCATGAGAGTCTTCAACCATATGACCTCCTTTGCAGCTTCAACCATTCCTTTATACTCTTCCTCTGTAGATGATAAAGCAACTGTATGTTGCTTCTTAGAACGCCAAGAGATTAGCTTATCTCCCACATAACACAAGTATCCATATGTTGATCTCCTATCATCAGGATTACCTGCCCAATCTATATCACTATATATCTTGACGTTTGTATGTGATGTAAAACCATAATACAAACCTTCCTTGAGTTTACCCTTAAAGTATCTCAACACTCTTTGTCCTGCAACCCAATGTTCTTTCCTAGGACATTGCATGAATTGAGACAACACTCCAACTGCATATGACAAATCAAGACTAGTTAATGTAGCATAGATTAGACTACCAACCAGACTTTGATATAGCTTCATATCCTTGAACTCTTCTCCTCCATATCTGCTCAATTTGTGATTCACTTCCATTGGAGTAGGTGATACTGTGCAATCTTCCATTTCAAATTTGATCAACAAGTTCTTCAAATACCTTTCTTGAGTCACATATACTCCATGTTGAGTATATGAGATCTCCATGCCCAAGAAATATGTCAAGTCTCCCAAGTCACTAATGTTGAACTCTTTCTCCATTTGTTTCTTGAAACTTTGTATGCCCTTCTCATCTGTACCTGTAAGGATCATGCCATCAACATATATGCACATATAAATGAACCCATCATCACCTGCTTTGACAAGCAAACTACTATCAGCTTTAGATACTTGGAAACCAAGTTCCTTCAAAAACTTTACAAGTCTATAATTCAATGCCCTTGGGGCCTGCTTCAAACCATACAAAGCTCTCTTGAGCTTACATACATGTTCTGAGTACCTTTTATCTCTGAACCCTTGTGGTTGCTCCATGAAAACATCATTTAAAATATAACCATTAAGAAAAGCATTCTTCACATCTAATTGACTTAATCTCCAACCTTTACATGCAACAATGGCTATGAGTGTCTTGATGGTTGTCATCTTTGCCACATGACTATAGGTCTCATCATAATCTACACCATATTTTTGAGCATACCCTTTCACAACAAGTCTAGCTTTATATCTAGACACACTTCCATCTGCATACCTCTTTGTCTTGTAGACCCATTGATCTTTTGACTATTTGGTTTAGGAACCAAATCCCATGTCTCATTCTCCATCAATGCATCATACTCTTCCTACAAAGCTTTCTCCCAATTTTCCTTACATTTTGCCTCTTCATATGTAGAACAGTCTTCACCTGCTTTCACCATGTACGCATAATCCTTAGTAGTCAAAAAGGAAGTGTCATAGCTATACCTTGTAGGTTGCCATTTGTGTCTTGATGACCTTCTGAATTCTCCACTTCTTGAAGTTTCTGGTTCATCACATTTCGGATCAAACCTTGGCACTTCTTCAACTTCCACTTTTACTTCATTGTTCTCTTCTTCATCAAATATTTGAACCTTTAATTTACCTTTCTTTTGATTCAAAACTTATTCATCACCTGCATGATTGTTGATTGTACCTGCATACCAAGTATCGTGCTCATCAAATGTAACATCCTTTGATAGAAGGAATTGCTTTGTGGATAGATTCCACAACCTATAACCCATCTGCTTATCATCATATCCAATGAACACATACTTTTCAGCTTTAGGTTCCAATTTATGCCTCAACTGAGATGGCACACATGCATAAGCCAAACATTCAAATACTTTGCAATGATCTAAGGTAGTTCTTTTACCCCACCAAGCTTCATATGCTGTCATACCCTACGAAGCTTTACATGGTAGCCTATTAACCAAGTATGTAGCTATATTTATAGCCTCAGCCCACAAATAATTTGGATAATTTTTCTCCTTCATCATTGATCTTGCAAATTCAACAAGAGTTCTATTTCTCCTTTTTGCTACACCATTTTGTTGAGGAGAGTACCTGCAAGTAATTTCCCTTTTTATACCCGCATTCCATAAGTAATCATTGAACTCATTAGAAAAATACTCTCCCCCTCCATCTGGCCTTAGTCTCTTCAACGTTTGACCTGTAATTCTTTCTACATACACATGATAATGTTTAAATGTATTGAATACCTCTGATTTATCTTTGATCACATATATAGTGATCCACTTGGTAGTATCATCAACATAAATCACATAATAGCTTGAACCATTAATACTGAAATCCTTTTGATGTTCCCCATACATCTGTGTGTACCAATTCAACCTTCTCTGAATACATAAATCCATGCTTATTGTATTATTGCTTATGAGCCTTACCCAATTGACATGCCTCACATCTGAATGTCATGTGTTGACCTCCAACATTAGGCATTCCAAGCAGTAAACCATTGTCAACCATATCCTTAATACTTGTTTCATTGAAATGTCCAAGACTTTTATGCCAAAGATCTAACTCTGAGATCTTATGTCCTCCATAAGTAAACAAGGCATGACCAACACTACCTTGAGTCTTCAATGTGAAGAGTCTTCCTTCTTTCTTCCCTGAGACAATTTGTTTATACCCATTGCTAGGGTCTTCCACAAAAACTCCATCATTAGTGAACCTTACTTCATAACCTTTTTCAACAATTTGCCCTACACTTATCAGATTCTTTGGAATTGTAGGAACATACAAGACCTTACTTAGAAGAGTATTGCTTACAAGACCTTACTCAGAAGAGTATTGCCATCCTTGGCCTTCATTGATCCAATTGACTTTACATTGTGCTTTGTATTATCACCTGTTTGAACTACATGATTAGTTACCTTATTCTCCAAATCAATCATCAAGGCTATATTACCACTCAGGTGATTGCTACACCCTGAGTCAATGTAGAAGACTCTTTGATCTTCACTTTGTCTTTCATAAGTTGCATTCATGATTAAGGTTGAATCTTCTTTTTGATTTGAAGCATAATTGTAGTAGGTATTTTTGTACGATTGACTTTGGAATCCTCTACCTGCATTTCTTCCAAAGTAACCTCTACCTCTAAAATTACCTCTTTGGTTTCTACCACCTCTTGCTCTTGAATTAAATTTTTGACCATTATTCTGATTATTATGCCAATAATCATGAGCTAAATGATTTGTCTTACCACAAATCCAACAACTTTGGCTCCATCTTTATTGCTTCTGCCTCTTCCTCTACCTTTGCCACCTCCTCCTCCTCTTAGGAAGTTGGCTTGACTAGTTGTAGTATATTCTTCATTTAGTTCTTGCTTGCCTTTTCTATTCTTTGTCTTATCCTTTGAATACATTGCTTGACCTGCACTTTTATCACCATCACCTTTGACATCCTGCTCAAAAGTTAGCATGTGTCCTAGCAACTGATTTAAATCATTAGTGAAATGATTTAGTGAGAATTCAGTAGACAAAATGATTGGCTTCCATTTCTTATCTCCTCTCAAACTTGTGAGGATCCGCCTTACCAATTTATCCTCCTCAATATCTTCATCAACTGCTCCTAATGCATCTGCAATGTCCTTCATCCTTGTTACATAATCAGAAACGGATTGAGAAGCTTTCTTTTTAAATGTAGTGAATTCTGCCCATAAGGATGCCTTTCTTGAATTTGTAGTATTTTTGAAATGCTCCTCCAAAGCAATCCATATGTCACTTGCACTTTCAAGTCCTCTAATATGAGGTAGCAAGTAGTCGTGACTCCCATGTATGATGCACATACATCCACGCTACCTTTGCACAATCATAACATCCATTAGGCCTTTAAAAGAACCATTAAGACTCTGATTTGATCATCAAGATCAAATGTATGTTAGAAATTGTCTTTCTGAACAAGCGACTTTGACATAGTCAACTTCTCATGTTGATTTCTCACAACACAAGCCCTGTTTTGCTAAATGATTTTAGCCATAGCTTTCTTATCTCCTAACTTAGATTTTGAATGCTCCTTTATAAAATACTTTACACTATGCACTGAGATCTATGCAAAACTCTAACATGAAAAAGTGCGTTACTCTGAGAGCTCTATCTGCAGACTTTACATATACATGTTCCTATTGATCATACACACAACTTGAAAGGAATTAGACCATGAAACTTTGAACATAGCTTGATGAGCTTCGAAACTACGTGTGTATAAAAGATTTCTTGATCCATTTGATCAAGCTGAGAGAAATCAGAGAAAGACTCGACGCTAACTCAGGAAGATGACTCTCTACACATCTATCGCATGAACTCTAGACTTCTAATGACTCTCCTTTCTATTTATTTACATTATTGACTTATATACATATGATTCTAGACTCAGCCCAGGTCTATTACATTACTCCTTATCATTCTAATGATCTTCTATACCCATTGTACAAGAATTTTCATCTGTAATGTACATATGTATACAAGCAACATTTATGAGATATCTTCACATTCTCTAATGACTTCTTTGACTTCATTTTGATTTCTGACTTGCTTCAAGTTCTTCATAATCCTCAATTGGGGATTGCTTTGTTCTAACAACTGCCCCTCAATCACTAATTGTGATTATGACATTCTTCTTTATTCCTGCCATCTCTTTGAACTTCTGTAACTTAGGTCCATCTAAGCTCTTTGTCAACATATCTGCAACTTGCTCTTCTATTGGTGTATGCAAGACTTGAATCTCTTTGTCAAGTACCTTTTCTCACAAATAATGATATTGAATCTCTATGTGTTTAGTCATAGCGTGGAAAATATGATTAGCTGCCAAATATAATGAACTCATGTTGTCTCCAAAAATAATTGGAGTACTCTGATCAGTTCCAAAATTCTTCAATAAGATTTTCAACCATATCACTTCTTTCCAGCCTCTACCATACCTTTGTACTCAGCTTTTGTGGATGACAAAGCAACTGTATGTTGCTTTGTTTTCTTTGGACAATGCATAAATTGTGATAAGACACCAATTGCATATGATATATCTGGTCTTGTCAAGGTAGCAAAGATCAAACTACCTACCAAACTCTGATATTTCTTCATGTCATTGAATTCTTCTCCTCCATATCTACCCAATTTATGATTTATCTCCAACGGTGTGGTTGAAGGCTTGCAATCTTCCATGTTGAATTTGACCAGAAGATTCTTCAAGTATCTCTCTTGTGTAACATATACTCCATGTTGAGTATACACAATCTACATTCCTAAGAAATAAGACAAGTTTTCCAAATCACTTATCTTAAAATCCTTTTCTATTTTCTTTTTAAGCTCCTTGATTCCATGAGCATCTATACCTATGACAATAATATCATCAACATAAATACACACATATATATGAACCCATCTTCACTTGCCTTCACTAGCAATCTACTATCTGCTTTTGAAGCTTGATATCCAAATTCATTAAAGAACTTAACAAGCCTGTAATTCCATGCCCTTGGGGCCTGCTTCAAGCCATATAAATATCTCTTGAGCTTACATACATAATCTGATCCAATTTGCTCCATGAAACCCTCTGGTTGCTGTTGATATATTTAGGTAGTGATGTGTGTGAACACTCTAGGACCGCCGGGGCACTTTTTTCCCTCTTTAGGAGGTTTTTTTCCCCCGGCTTGTATATACACCTATTGCCCTAATGGGCTACTTATCTTTGTACATTCTCTAGTAATACATTCAGTCTTGTGTGTTGTGCTCCAAGCTTCTTCCTCTTCCTTGTGCTGTTCGCGTGCTTCTGCAGACGTCTAACTCCAACAATTGGTATCAGAGCAGGTCGTTGATTCTTCTAGGGCGCCGTCGACACTCCTTCGTTTGCAGTCTCAGATTTGCACAAAATTTGATGAGCATACTCAGGGTGTTTTCAAGATCAAAACTGCTTCGCTCTGTGGTGCCGAAATCGCGATCTGAGCTCGTTTTGGCCTCCGAACGCACTATCGCAGTGCTTGTGCAGGCTATTTCATCCTTTTGTGCCAAAGGTATATACCAGTTTCTGTTCGCCAGTTTAAGCATCTCAAAGTCTGCTACAGGTCTAGCAGAACTCGTCTGGGCAGTTCTGTTCAACTTTTTGAGATACAGTCAATTTTCTGCATCAAGGTATTTTAGTCACCGGCCATGGCTGAAAGCAGTGATGTATTCCGTATGTTGGCTGTTGAGGATAAGTTGGATGGTACCAACTACCCATTATGGGCTTATATGATGCGACATGTACTGGTTGCAAAAGGATTGTGGAACATTGTGCAGGGTGTTGAAAGACGTCCTGTTACACCTGTAACGACAGGTACTACAAATACAGGTGTTGGAGTTGATGAAGATGGTGTCGAAGATGATATTCCGCAGATTCCTGTTCGTGCTGTTGTTTCTGTTGCACCTACTGTAGAGTAGATTCGTTGGGATGGCAGAGATGCCCAGGCATATGCATTGATAGCTTTGTCTGTCAAACGTGCCATTATTCCTCACATTCGCTCTTGCAGAACAGCAAAGGATGCTTGGGATACACTTACCACTTTGTACCAGGCTAGGAATAAGGCTCGTGTTGCTTACCTCCGAAAACAGTTGGAGAGTGAGCACATGAATGAAGGTGATTCGATGGACAATTTTCTTACAAAGATCAAAGACCTGAAGGAACAATTGATTTCTGCTGATGAGGTTATACCAGATAGCTCACTTGTGCAGACCGTTCTGAATGGCCTTCCTGATTCATATCAGAGTTTTGCCTCTACTCTTCGATTGATGATGAAAAGCAATCCGAATGGCTTGTCATTTGAGGAATTAGTCTCTGTTCTGTTGCAGGAAGATCAGTCCAGGCAGAACAGGTCCATTATGCGTGTTGCAGATCAAGCTTTCCTGGCTAGTCAGAAGGGCAAAGGAAAATGGAGCTCTTCTACTAGTAAGCAGAAATCTGCAAATGCTGCACAATCGAAGAACCAGGATAAAGATGAGAAGAAATCAGAAAAGCAGAAATTGTTCTGCAAGTACTGTAAAGGAAATGATCATATTATAAAGAACTGTCCAAAACTGGCTGCTAAAGAGGCAAAGAAGAAAGAGGCTGGAATGGTTGTTGCAGAGGCCTCTACACCAAAAACAGAGTCTACAAATCTTGTGCAGGAAGAAGAATGGGTGTTTACTACTGTTTGCAGTTTTGACCCATCTTCTCATGATCAGTGCATGTCTGCAGTAGACTCATATGTTTGGTACTTTGACAATGGGGCAACCAAACATATTACCTCGCAACGCAGTTTCTTCTCTTCACTCGAGCCTGCCCCTTCAGGGAATACTGTCACATGCGCCAATAACTCCTCTTATCCTGTTATGGGAGTTGCTAAGATCATTCTGACTACTGCTGATGGTAGTTCTTTCACTTTGTCAGATGCTTTATTTGTGTCAGGGATCAAAAAGAACCTGTTATCAGTTTCTGCATTAGCCAAGATTGGCTTGGTTGTGAAATTCGTTGATGACAGGTGTACAGTCCATGATCTCTCAAATGGTGATGTGATTATTTGTCACTCTAGCACAATGGTGAGTTCCAACGTGAGGAGATACACCTCATAAATGTCAATCCGTGGAGACGTGAGGACCGGTATGAAGACCGCGAGCAAGTGATGGCACAAGTGCGTGAGTGAAAGCGCACAAGCATGCACACACATACACACACACGCGCACAAGGTAAGAGCAAAGAGTGGAACAATGGAAAGCTTCGATTACCAAAGAGCTCTCTTACAAAACTGAAATCTACAACAAGCCAACCTCCAAAATGAGCTCTCCAGCCCTTTTTATAGTTTTTGAGTGGTTTTGGCCCTGTCCAGACCTAGTGTCCGGCCTAGTTAAAAAATAGGTTCCAGGGCTTATTTGGGGGCTCAAACGGAGTCTAAAAATCATGAAAATTGGTAGGATGGTAGATCTAATACTCCTCAAGCTCGAGGACTCCTCGGCTTGAACAAAATGGAGTTACAAAAATGAAAAATGGTATTTACAATGGTTTTTAGTGATAAAAATCACTATTTTTGTAGGGATTTCTTTTGAAATTTTGACATGTGCTTCTTGGAGCTCCCTACTTGCTCCTTCTTCTTGTGTGTCCACTTCCTTGGTGCGCTTCCATGCTTTGTCCTTGACCTTAAGCTTCAACACTCCCCCCCCTCTTGAGTCTGTCGTCCCTGACAGACCCTTGTTGTAGTGGTCGTTCCGTGTAGTACGTTGAGAGGTAGCGTCCTTTGCGTCCAACAGGGGCGATCCCTCTTCCCAATGTATCCTGGTCGTTTGTCTGGTTCTTCACTTTGCCACTGTTATCTCTTGTAGTTTGTAGTCCCTTTGTACGTACTTCTGCCTTGTATTCCATCTGGGTGGTGCATTTGTGAGTTTTCCAAAACTGCTAGCTGCTCAAAGGATGTGGTCAATGTTGATTGTGAGTAACTCTTGGTGGTGGATGGCTCCCTTGTTCTTGTAGTGGTCACCGTGATGTCCTCTGATTCTTCCAAAGATGGCTTTCATAGTTTTCGTTCCAAGTACTTGTAACCCATAATGGATGATGGTTAAGTGCATTAGTGCATGGGTTGAGCAAATTATGTGCCTTGTGCATGGCCCTGTAATGTGGCCCTACGTATGCGTACTTGGATAATGCATGGCAAGAAGTATGGTGCAAGAGATTGGGTCTTGAGCTAAGTGCTCAAGGGTATGCTGATGAAGAGGTTTCCTAATCTATCATGGTTATAGTGTTGTTGCATCATACACGTCTTACCATGGTGACAGGTCCGTTGATCTTCATCTCTTCGTGTTGTGGTTCCCTCATGATGTTTGACCGTCGGCTTGTCCTTTTTGTTGAGGGATGTTCTTGCTGGAAGTTCGCTGATGAGCATTTTCAAGTACATAGTTTTTTTTTTTTTTTTTTTTTTTTTGGAACACGATGGCATCAAACAAGAAGAAAGAGGTTAGTATCAATAACATATTTTTCATGTGAAAATTGTGTCTCATGTGCCTGGGATTTCTCAATTGTGTCTATGCACGGCCATGTAAGGTGGCCCTATATTGATGCGTACGTTGGAAATGCATGACCTGAATGGTGCAAACGACTTGGTTATGCCAAAGGCACATGGTTGCTGCTGGTCGAGGCTTGTGATGTTACTTGTATACTTGATGAATTCTTTGTTTGGAGGTGTCGATTGGATCTCGAAATGATGTAATCCTCCTAATGGGAACCCATTTTGCAATAGGGTTTGGTACTGCAGAGATCACCTCAGGCCACTTCATCTTTGGATGCTTTCCAAACTTTGGTATCCCGTGTGGTTGGCCTTTTGGTTCTGTGGTTGTTGTTGGTGCTTTTGGCTTCCAAACCCATATCCTTGCTGATTGCCGGCTTACTGTTGCAGAAGGGTTGAGGTTAGCGTCGTTTGTTCCTTGTATTTTGTTCTTACCCTTTGCTTTCCTTGGTTTCTTTGTTGAGACCTTTCGCATGGTGGGGAGCATAGGCGGTTGTGTATGTAGGAGCTTCTTGGGTACCCACATCTGTAATCGTCCGTGTTGAGCTGTAGCTAATTTTTTAGGCACCCAAATTTGTACATGATTGTGGTCGGCCTTCTTTGATAGCTTCGGTACCCAAATTTGTTGGATTCGTCGTGCTTGAGCCTGTCGTAGGTGCTTGGTTCTTCTTTTTTCATGGTCGATCTGGTTGGGTGGGAATCTTTGAGGCAACATCGATGGTTGCACTCCTTTCTTTACCCAGATCTGCTTCATGCCCCTAACTTTTTTCTGCTTGAAGGCTCTTTGTCTATTTGATAGACTGGCTATCTTGCACTGTTTTGTTTGCTTCTGAGGTTGGACTAACGTGGATGCTTTACTCTTTGAAAAACAAGAAGAAGGTTCATCTTGCCTTTGCGACTGTCCTTCCGTGATTGCGTCTGTCTGGATCATAGAGCTTTGGACATCTACAACATCTTGTTCGAGAAGATTAGCCTTAGAGGAACAAAGAGAGTGTGTGGTGTCAGTTTCAGTGGGCATGTGATTCTCCAATTCTAATGTAATGCATTGATTATATACCCATACTTGAAGAAGTTGACTTCTTAGGTTCAAGTTGACAGCATGGTCGTAAATCCAATCTTGACCCAAGATAAGTGGTTCTGTGAGGTCATCATCATGACACACTAGCATTTTGACTTTTATTGGAACATCTTGAAGGTAGATGGGAAGTTCCACCTCGCCCAAACAGGGTGTTTCCACGCCTCCTAATCCTATGAGATAGGCTTCTATGGGCTTGATGTCCAAATGCAGGTCTTGGCAGTATGAAAGTCTAACTGCACTAGTTGCTGCTCCTGAGTCAACCAATGCTCTCACAGTCCTTACACTCTTTCCTTGTCCTACCTCTATAGTCACAAAGGGCCGTCGATCAATTATTCGAGAAGTAGTTATGCCCGATTTTTGGCACATGTCCATGTGATATTTTGGAGCTTTTGTGTTGACATCTAGGCCTAGCCGCCGTAGCTTATTTCTTCTGATGCGCTCTCTAGCCTCCGCTTGTGCTTCTTCTCTAACCCTTAACTCCTCTTCTTTTCGCTTCTTAGCAGTGTTGAGTCTCGTGAGTATTTCCTCTGTAAGAGGTTCTTGATATAACTTGACTCGACAACCACTAATATAGTTTGGTAGGATATCACCTTCTAAAGTGGCCAATTGAACTGCACCGCTAGTGGAGAGTCTATTAATGATCATGGGTCCATATCCTCGTTTCTCCAATTTGCGGGCATGTTGCTTTAGCGTGTAAACCAGCACTAGATCACCTTCCTTCAATCCTTTATCCTTTACATGGGCATCAAAGTATGCCTTTTGCCTTTTCTTTGCAGCATAAATGCCTGCTGCTGCCCGTAGCCTCGTCTCACCTAAGCGTTCTAGATCAAAGATCCTGGAAGACAACTCATGTCCATTCCACTCATGCTCTTGTGCTACTTTCAAGGCTGGGATTAGGAAGTCCAAAGGTAGCACAGCATTCTGTCCAAAGACCATCTGAAATGGGGTAGCATTGAGTACCGTTTTGTAGGCGACTCGGTATGCCCAAACAGCATGATGAAGTTGTTTGTCCCAATCAGAGCGTTTATTATTTACAAGTTTCGTCAACACGTTACATAGGATCTTATTCGTGCTCTCGGCTTGTCCGTTGGCTTGTGGGTGATAAGGTGCAGACTTCTTGTGTATCACCACGAATTCTTGAAGGAGATTTTCAATGACCTCATTCAAGAAGTGTGTACCTCTATCACTAACCAACTCTATTGGTAACCCATATCTAGTGAACACATTTTCGAATAGAAACTTGGCCGTCGTTTGAGCATCATTCTTTGTCGTAGCTTTTACTTCCACCCACTTTGTAAGGTAATCTGTGGCTACAATAATGTATTCTGCATGGGAGTTTCTAGCTGGGGGGTTGATGGGACCTACAAAGTCGATACCCCACTTTGAAAATGCACGTCCTCCCATCATTGGCCTTAAAGGCATTTCATCTTTTCTTATCGGATATTGGGCACGTTGGCATATGTCACATTTCTTCACATAAGTATGTGCATCCATATGAAGAGTGGGCCACCAAAGTCCTGAGAATAGAATGGTCTTAATTACTCTGTCAGGCCCAAAGTGTCCACCTGCAGCGCCGCTGTGTGCAGTTTCTAAGACTTTCAAATAGTCTGATTCATGAACGCACAGTCTTAGGTAACCATCCTTACCTCTTCGGTATAGGTTGTCTCCTACTAAGGCATAGTCTTGAGCCTCTTGCTCCATGCTCCGTTTTCTTGCAAGACTAGCCTGATTGGGTAATGTTCCCGATCTCATGAACTCAACCAATGGAGCACTCCAATCTGGGATTAATGACACGTGATAAAGAGTGGCATGCTCCACTGGGGGTCTCTTCTGGCACACTGGACAATTCTGGATCCACTCTTGTATTTCTTTGTCCATGCTAGGCCAATACACTCCTAAACGTTTTAAATTCTGCAATGTTCGTTGTTTAGAGTAGTGATTTCCTAGCAATCCCTCATGGGCTTGTTGCATCCAACTAGTATGTTCGTCGTCCTCAACACAACAAGCTAATACGCCCTCGGTATCTTGCTTGTACATACTTCCGGCCAATATTTGATACTTTTGTGATTTTACAATTTCTTCTTTGCTTGTTTTCACATTTTTATTTGCAGGTCCGAAGGTTAGGACTGGCACCAACTTATTTGCCCATTTAGGAACAACTTCTAAATTGAACAGATAAGCATCGGGCAATTCATCAGACACTCCTTGCGGTGGCTCTCCTGAAGTGATACGAGAAAGATGGTCTGCCCTAAGATGGGTTCTACCTTTCCTGACTACAACTTCAAAGTCGTATTCCATTAGTAAGAGGAACCATCTTACTAAGCGGCCTGTATTGCAAGGTTTATTGACCAAATATAGTAAAGCTTGATGATCGGTGAAAAACTTAAACTTATTGGCCAATAGATAGTGTCTAAACTTCTTCACGGCATATACCATGCCTAAGCCTTCTCTCTCCGTTGTGGTATAATTTCGTTCAGCTGCATTTAATTGTCTACTAGCATATGCTATCGGCAAATCTAGGTTTCCTTCACCTGTGGGTTGTGCTAGCACACATCCTATTGCATGATTGGAGGCGTCTACATGGACATGAAAGGGTTTGCTCCAATCCGGAGTGGTCAATATTGGTGCTGTGCACAAACGTCTTTTCAGCTCGTTGAAGGAATTCTCGCATTCCTCGTTCCACTCAAAATTTGTTAGCAACCCATAAAGAGGTTTAGCTATGATGGCATACATGTGGATAAACCTACGGTAATATCCACAATGGCCCATAAAGGCCTGTACCTCTTTAACATTTCTTGGTCTTGGCAACTCTGCTATCGCTCTTACCTTGTCTTCATCTGTTGAAATTCCATTCTTAGAAACAATGTGACCTAAGATTTTACCTTGTCGTACCATGAACACACACTTCTCTGGGTTCAGACACACTCGATAATCTCTACACTTGTTGAAGATTTGTCTGAGCTCAGGGATGTGGTAATTTCTCTGTTGGGAATGCGCACATAAATCGTCCACATATACTTCCAAGCTCTTCCGCAAGAACTCTTTGAAGACATGACACATGAGCCTTTGGAATGTTGCAGGTGCATTGGTGAGCCCAAATGGCATCACACGAAATGCAAAAATTCCCCATTCTGTGGCAAAGGCCGTTTTGTGTTGATCTTCGGGGGCAATGGCTACTTGGTTGTAACCTGAAAATCCATCAAGGAAGCTATAAACTTCCTTGCCTGCAACACGCTCCAATAGATGTTCGGTGATTGGAAGTGGATAACTATCTCTGATCGTTGCGGCATTAACTTTTTTAAGGTTAATGCACACTCGCAATTTCCCATTCTTCTTGGGCACCACCACAATGGGGGACACCCATTCAGTGTGCTCAATCTCATAGATGAATCCAGCTTCAATCAGCCTGTCAATTTCCTCCTTTATTTTGGCTGCATAATTGTCATTATATGTGTAGGGCTTTTGTTTGGTGGGCTTGGCATCAGCGGTCATCGGAATAGTATGAGAGCAAATCTTTGGATCTACTCCTTTCAAGTCTCTATAGTGCCATGCGAATACATCCCTATATTCCCTTAATAGAGCTACAAGCTCTGCTTCTTCTTTTGCACTTAGGTCATCTCCTATGTACGTACATCGTTCTTCGTTCCCTTCAATGGTCACTACAATTTTTTTGGTCTTTTCTTTATTGTCATATGCTTCTCCTGTAATGGCCTCTCTCTTAGGCATCCGTACCAAAATTTTTCGGTCTTCCACTTCATATTTCTTGAAATTATCTGGTACTTCAAACACTGATTCTTCCTCTTCTTGTTTCACTGCTTTTCTTTTCTTTTTCTTTTGACCTCCTTCACTTCCTTCCTTTGAATTTATCGTTTTAACACTCGTGAGGGGTTCTTCTTCTTTTTGGGTTAACACTCCTATGTCTTCTAAATATTGTTCCTCTGAGTCAAAATAGGTATCCATCACAATGGATTCTAGATCATCATCATTCTCTTCTTCTTCTATGAACTCATTAGGATCACACTCTTCCAACAGGGGCTGACACATGAACACTGAAATATCATAACCCTCCTCATCACAATGAGGTGTCCATTGTTCTTCATTGACTGCTATGTCCATGGTAGCTAAGATTTCAGCCCAACCATGAGGCTCAAATTCCTCATCTGGAAATATCATCGGTGTATAGGCTGGGTCTTTTATTGGTCTATCTCCTGGGGGAGTGCCTTCTTCTCTCGCTTTTAGGTGCTTTTCCTCTTCCTCTGCGACTTTGCACATCCACAAGTGAGTATCCTCATGCAGCCAGGATGGATCAGGTGAACTTCCCGAATGCACGGAGATAGAATCTTCTTTTGCTTTGTGGATAGGATTCCACTGTAGGGGTGGTACATCTCTGAAGGTGTAATCCTTCAAATTGACCTTGGTGGTGACCCCTAAGTGCTGTAAGTACAAGGAGTTGGTTCCCCAATCCTGTACTATTTGCAATTGTCGTAGGAAGGGTCTTCCTAGGATCATCTCGTAGACATTATTTTTCTCAAAGTCACATATAGCAAACGTATGTTCAAACTCTACACCACAAGTGGTTAGAGTTATCCCTTCAAGCAATCCTAGAGGTCTTTCAAAATGACCATCTGCCATTTGAAGCTTCATTCTAGTTGGTCTTAATGTGGGTTTGCCCCATCGCTTCCACAAGGAGGTGGTCGCAATAGCAACACCAGCACCCGAATCTACAATTGCTTTGGTTGTGTAACCTTGATAGGTGATCGGAAGATAAGTGTTACCCTCTTCACCTTCGCTCATGTCTCCTATCTTGTCGAGAGGTATCTCTGGAACTTTTTGCTTAGAGCCTACTTTTGGCATATTGGATTCAAGTTCTGGAACCTGATCCTTCACATGATTCCAGAGCTGAGGTTTTGCTTTGAGCAGCTCCTCTACAGTGAGATGACACTGAACCTTAGTGTTCTTCACAACATCAGTGTTTCTTGGAATCACTGAGTCTTCATTTCTTACCAATATTGTGGGAGCTCTGAGCTGGATAGATTCAGATTCCCATGGGCCTGTGTAATGAGGCAACTCTTGTAAAGAATTAGATTCAAAATCTAACCTTTCATCTTCTTGTTGCTCAGCTTGGTCTCCATAGATAGACAGAATGTCTTGGGGAAATTGATCATGAAGATCATCAATCTCAGGAATAGGAGGGGAATTACCCTTCTCCTTGGCCCATTTCTCTTCCTGTATTTCTCGCAAGAACTCTTGAGAGTACTGTTGAATTGAAGGAGGCATTCCAGCATCCGTGGAATTAGGAACATAAGCTCCCATTGGTGGTGAGCTTCCTCTTTCAATAGTTGGTTGAGCCTGTGGTGGTAAAGAAATTTGTGGTTTATTTACCAACTGCTCTAATCTTTCTAGTAAGCCTTGGAAATGCAAATCCGGTTTGACAGAGTTTGTCTGATTGAACTTTTGACTAGTCTCAAGTATAGCTTGAGCTTGTTCTACCATTTTCATGCACATTTTCATCCGTTCAATCTCTAAATCTGCTCTAGGGTAACTCTTGTCTAGGTTTGCAGCTGTTGGCCCTTCTTGAAGACGAGCCTGGTAGGCCTTGAACATCATGTCCAAGCCTTCTGGGGTTGGATCTGCAAGAACAGACCCTGGTTGTGGATTATTTACAATGGGTGGTGGGGTGGAATGGGGTGGAGTGGATGGAGCTTCGGTATGTGAGGGGCTTTGAGATGCAATGTCTTCTATTTTTGTTTTGGTATCCCTTAGGCTTTCTTCTAGCTCGGATAGCTTTTTGTTCCACTTGCGATTAGCCTTCTCTCTGGTATCCTTCCATGTTCTTGGTTTCCTCTTACTAGGTTCTCCTGCCTCACTTGACTCCGACTGCTCAGATGGTTTTGCCTGTTGTGCAGCCTGTGCCCTAGTAACTGCCTGTACCGGAGCCACATTATTGCTACTTGAACTTGAATCTGCCACTAAGCCTACCACGTTGATGGGTGTGACCTTGGGTACACTAGAGAGATTCCTGGGACACTCTCTAGGAAGATGTTCCTTGCCGCACTCAGGACAAAAGCCTTGTATTGTGATGTTCTGTCCTGATCCCAGAGCTGGTTGGTGGGGACACTCACGAATGAAATGATCGCCCTGACATCTAAAGCATGGTCCTCTAGGAGCTTGTGGTCTGACTTGTCTCAATTGGGGCCTAGGATTTGGATTCGTATACATGACATTGGAGTATTCTGGCTCCCAATTTTGTTCCATAGATGGTGTCTCATATTGATACTGAGAAGTCTCACTTTGCTCAGGTGACTCTATATAATAAGCATGTGGACTATCTTCATGGAAGTAGTTTGAACCATGAGCATGAGAATCATTTTCTGAGACCAATGGGGTTAGTGGCACCAATGCTCTATTAGGGTTCTCCTCTGCCATCGTATAATTAACTGGGATCACATTGGCAGGAGCTGGCGGTTGGTTTCCTAGGACAGGTTGTGGCCTATATGGTGCCTGATATTGCTGCTGGTATTGAGGTTGATATTGTTGTGGCCTATAATATGGCTGTTGGTACTGATTCTGATACCTACCCTGTTGGTAAGGTTGCTGATAATTTTGTTTAACAGCCTGCCTATTATAGGGACAATCTTGGGTCGTATGATTTGTATATTTCCTCTCAATGGTGCAATATAGAGCATTAGGGTTTCCTTGGGGTTGAATCATCAATGGACAAACATTAGCCATGTGATCTCCTCCACACGTATAACATCGCTTCACTGAGGTGACCCTTGGCATTTGTCTATTTTGGACTCCTAGCTTTTTGGCCACTTGCTCAGCTATCTCCTCTATCTCAGTGGAGGCTCTAGAGGTATGACTTGTAGAACAGTCAGAGTCCTTATAGAGTTTGGATAGTCCTAACTCCTCACCTAAGTTGTCTTCTATATCAATGCACATCCGTATACACTCTTCTATGGATCTAGGCTCTTTCAAGTATACATATGACCTTAGTTTTGTGCTCAATAGGCCATCTAAAAACAGTGCCACCTGTTTGGCTGATGTGGGTAGTTCTGGTACAGGGCATCTTTCCAAGTACTGCCTAAATCTTCTTCCTGTGAGTCGCACTGTTTCTTGGGGTGTCTGCTTGAAGCTGTGGATCAAGGATGATGTGTTATGCCTGATACCACTCTTGGAAAATTCTACAATGAATTCTTCTAGCAGCTGACCTATCTCTCTATAGTTGCGACTGTTTAGAGGTTGAAACCAAGCTAAGGCAGTACCCTTAAGAGTCAAACCAAATGCCTCGAACTGGGTGAATAAGTCTTCAACCTGTTCAGCTCTTAGCACTTGTTTGAACTCCGCCACATGATCATAAGGATCTCCAAACCCATCAAAGTAGTTCTTCATTGTCTTAACCACTTGAGAGGGTCTAAGGGTTCTTGAGTGTTCTCGTGGTCTAGGCAATGGGAAATCATGATCATCTCTTTGATGTCTATGAACTCTATGTCTCTCCCTTTCAAGTCTTTCCTTTCCATATCCCGATCTGTCTCTGCCTACAGTGTCTGCAAAGCTTACCTCCGGTCTCTCTCTAGTTCTTTCTCTCTGGGTTTCATGAGCCTTGGATGATCCGGCTCCTTGGAGGCCCTGGGAAACATTAGATCTTGGTGGAGGGAAGATTGATTCACCTTGCCAGGTGTAAGCATGTCTGTCATGATCTGATACCAAGAATAATTTCTGAGATGTGTGATCTAGATAGACAGCTTTCCCTGGTGTCTCTGGGTCCTTGAATTCATAGATGGTGACTAATGGGCTGGGTTGATCCGGCCTAAATCTCCAAAAGGCTTCCTCCATTTCTCTATTCATGAATAGTTCTATGTTTTTATTATCTTGAGGGATCCATTCTGGAGTGAGCACTCTGGTTAAGACTGACTTGCCTCTAGGGGTCTTGGGTTCTCCTCCTAGGTCTCCTTGCTCTAGGTCTCCTATCTCATTCTCAGTAATGATATTTCCAAACTCATCTGTCCTATCTGGTAAGTTGGTAACCACATACATGGTTCCTTCCTTATCAATGTAAGCACCCTCTTCAAACTTGACCACTGGGTGTTCAAGTCCAAAGGGTTGGTCAGGATTCTTGAGTTGAACCACTGAGCGTCTTAGACCATCCTCATAGATGCGAGCACCTAATTGGTTGGTCCTGATATACTCCAATTGGGTCTTATAGGGACCTTCTGGTGTCTGTAAATAGGCAATGCCTGAGCTACGTGTGGGTCTTTCCATGCTAAAAGACATTTCCGAGTCACTGGTTTCTGAACTTCGTGTGTAAGGATAACCACTAAGCTGTTGAGCCCAAGACTTGGATGTATGGTTGACACTAGCCTCAGATGACCTAATGCTTTGTCTATCCTTGCCTAAGTGTCTACCAGATCTCAGGTTCATAAGCCTTGGCTTCTAGTCCCACAGTTCTCTTATATTGCTCAAAATCCTTTGGAACACCTTGATTTTCTAGTTTCCCTGAGGGTCAACTTCAAAATACCCTATCTAATAATCCTGGTATTAATATTAACATAACCAGTCGATGTTTTTGTTGTACTCCTCACGATCTTTCCAACAAACCCAAGATCACTCCGAACGGATTTCGTATGAGAAAGTTATGCCAGTTCAGGGTTTTGGGGGTTAAAACAGGGAAACAGTATCACTCTGGGAGCTCAGAACAGACGAGACGATACCAGATTCCCCACGATACGATACCTCTTGCTTACACGATACCACTTTAGACGACACGATACCACCGGGATTACTGAAATCGCGATACCAACATCACGATACAGTACCAAGGTTTTACCACGATACGACACCAAAAATGGTATCGTGATACACTTCCTCGTAAGGAAACGATACGATACCACTAGTCTTGGCGATACGATACTATTTCAAGTGTCGCGATACTACCTTGGGAAGTAGGCGATACGATACTAAAACTTCGACGATACGATACAAGAGGACCAGGGCGATACGACCTCAGAATGGTATCGCGATACCCTTGGGGAAGTGGGCGATACGATACTGCTAGGTAAGGTAAGATCGCGATACCAACTTCAGGGCACGATACCAGAATGGTATCGCGTTACCAAAATAAGTACCCGACGATACGATACTGCACAATCAACGATACGATACCAAGGATGGCACGATACGATACCTGAATCTCAGGTGATACGATACCACTTGGTCAACGATACGATACTGTGACCGTCGCGATACGATACCACCAAGGCGACCGCGATCGCGATACCAACACTTGACGATACGATACCAGAGTGGTATCGCGATACCTCAAGTGGGCATGCACGATGCGATATCTCGACAAGTATCGCGATACACGGGAGTTCTGGTATCGCGATACCAATTCTCAACCGGACACGATACTTGGAGATTTTCACACCCAAATTCAAAAATTTTTGCAGGTTTGTGTACCTTGTGTCCACCTTGTCCCTCCTATCAGCCTGTGGATGCAAAGTCACCCTCCAAAATCACAATATGATGCTCGCGATACCAGGCGCAGGTCGCTTCAGCCCGCGCGATACTGAGTTGAATTTTTGGAGTTTTGAGAGGTTTTCCAAGTGATTTTCTTCAGCGCTTTTGGTTCTCAGCTCCTCCTAAGCTTGTTTCTCACAGCCACGAGTAAAAAACAAGTGAATGTAGTGGCGAAAATGGAAAGAATCAGAGAATATGAAGAGGGAAGAAGATGATGATGAAGATGAAGATGAAGAAGAAGAAAAAACTCAGAAACTGAACTAGAAATTTGTGATTTTTTTACCTTCCAACGTCGCTACTCTACGTCTTACCGTCACACGCTCGTCCTCCAAGCTCTCTCCCCGGCAACGGCGCCAAATTTGGTGTCACTCTAGCACAATGGTGAGTTCCAACGTGAGGAGATACACCTCATAAATGTCAATCCGTGGAGACGTGAGGACCGGTATGAAGACCGCGAGCAAGTGATGGCACAAGTGCGTGAGTGAAAGCGCACAAGCATGCACACACATACACACACACGCGCACAAGGTAAGAGCAAAGAGTGGAACAATGGAAAGCTTCGATTACCAAAGAGCTCTCTTACAAAACTGAAATCTACAACAAGCCAACCTCCAAAATGAGCTCTCCAGCCCTTTTTATAGTTTTTGAGTGGTTTTGGCCCTGTCCAGACCTAGTGTCCGGCCTAGTTAAAAAATAGGTTCCAGGGCTTATTTGGGGGCTCAAACGGAGTCTAAAAATCATGAAAATTGGTAGGATGGTAGATCTAATACTCCTCAAGCTCGAGGACTCCTCGGCTTGAACAAAATGGAGTTACAAAAATGAAAAATGGTATTTACAATGGTTTTTAGTGATAAAAATCACTATTTTTGTAGGGATTTCTTTTGAAATTTTGACATGTGCTTCTTGGAGCTCCCTACTTGCTCCTTCTTCTTGTGTGTCCACTTCCTTGGTGCGCTTCCATGCTTTGTCCTTGACCTTAAGCTTCAACATTATTGCTTCTGGCATTTTATGTCGTGGGCTGTATAAGCTCATAGACTATGAAAAATCTGTGAATGATTCGACATGTGCAGTTCATGATTCTCAGGCTATGTCAGATGCAAAGATTTGGCATGCACGCTTTGGTCATCTGAATTTTGCTAGTTTGTTACGCCTGCAGAAATCTGAAATGGTGTCCTCTTTGCCCAAACTTGAGGCACCTGGAAAACATGTTTGTGAAGGCTGTATTTTGGGCAAAATGCAGCGTTCTTCCTTTCCAAAAGATGGTTCAGTTCGGGCTATGCAGAAATTGCAGCTTGTACATAGTGATGTCTGTGGTCGTATGCAGACACCCTCTTTTGGAAATTACCTTTACTTCGTGACTTTCATTGATGATTTTTCCAGGCATGCATGGGTATACCCACTCAAAGCAAAGTCCGAAGTGTTCATGTGCTTCAAACAGTTTTTGGTTTTGGCTGAAAATCTGTCAGCATGTAAAATGGGCACCCTCCATTCTGATCGAGGGGGGGAATATATGTCTTCAGATTTTAATGCATTTCTGGCTGAACGTGGGATAAAACACCAGTGTACAGTGCCGTATACACCTCAACAGAATGGAGTTGCTTAACGAAAGAACAGGTCACTCATGGAGATGGCGAGGTGCATGGTCAAAAGTCAGGCTTTACCACATAGTTTCTGGCTTGAGGCTGTCATGTGTGCAGCATATGTACTGAACAGGTGTCCCACGAAAGCATTGCAGTCTATCACTCCATATGAGGCTTGGCATGACCGCAAGCCATCTGTTGCTCATCTGCGTGTTTTTGGTTGTTTGGCATATGCATTAGTGCCTGAACAACATCGCAGAAAATTGGATGATAAGGCAGTAAAATGTATTTTTGTTGGGTACAGTTCTGAAAGTAAAGGCTATCGTCTGTATCATCCACAGACTAAACGCATTCTGGTTATCCGTGATGTTGTCTTTGTGGAAGATGCCATTCAGCCATTGCTTTCATGTACTAAGGAGACATCTGTTAGCTCCAAAGACATGTATGATACTTTGATGCCTCTTTTTACAGGTGGACAAGCTAGCGCTGGTCCTAATAAAGGCAACTTCTCAGCCTTTGCAGGTGTCATATGATGATGCAGATCATGCCATTTCTGATGCAGATTTACATGATGCACTTGTTGATGAGAGAGCTGATATTGAACAAGCAAAAACTATGCCAAAATGGCTGGTGCAGACTTTGCGTGACAGCAAATTAGATGCACCTTTGTCATATCGTGCTCGTTCAGGCTCTCATAGTACCTCCTTTGCATCAGATTGCTATGCTATGGCTGCATCTAGTCTCTGTGATGAGAATGAGCCTGTTTCTTTTGATGAAGCACAAAATTCAGAAAATTGGATGGCTGCTATGCAATCTGAGTATGATGCTATAATGAAGAATGGTACATGGTCTTTATGTGACTTGCCTCCTGGCAAGAAGGCCATTGGCACTAAGTGGGTATACAAGCTGAAGCGTAAACCTGATGGTACAGTTGACAGGTATAAGGCTAGGCTTGTTGCAAAGGGTTATGCGCAAGAAAGAGGCATTGATTTTGATGAGACCTTTGCACCTACATGCCGTATGACTACTGTTCGGAGCATTTGTGCACTTGCAGCCCATCATGGTTGGAATGTACATCAGTTGGACATTAAAACAACATTTTTGAATGGCAGCTTGCATGAAGAAGTGTATGTTTTTCAGCCCCGTGGCTTTGTGCAGAAAGGGCATGAAAACCAGGTGTGCAGGTTAAAGAAGGCGTTATATGGTTTAAAGCAAGCACCACGTGCTTGGTATGAGAAAATACATGCCTATCTGATTGCACATGGTTTTGAGAATAGTCCAACTGAAAGCACCTTATATGTTAAGCATGCTAATGATGTGCTTTTGATCATTGTTGTCTATGTAGACGACATGCTGCTCACTGGTCCTCTTGAGAAGCATATTGCTGATTTCAAGGCTGATTTGCATGCCTCATTTGAGATGTCTGATTTGGGGCATTTGCATCACTATTTGGGCATTCAGTTTATGCAAGTTGATGGTGGAATGGCTTTGTGTCAAACGAAATATATTGACACATTATTGCAGCGTTTTGGCCTTGAAGACTGTAAGCCTATTGCCACTCCTATGGAGACAGGTTTACGATTGAGTCTTCATGATGCTGGAGATGCATTTGATGTTGTTCTCTATCAGCAGGCTGTTGGATGCTTGATTTACTTATGCATTACTCGGCCAGATATTCAGTTTGCTGTCTCACAGATGAGCAAGTTTATGCATTGCCCAGGAGTCACGCATTGGAAAGTGGTTAAGCGCATCTTTCGCTACTTGAGTGGTACTCGGCTACTTGGGTTGTTTTATCCCAAGGGGGGATCACTACCGCCAGATTTGCATGCTTTTTCTGACTCAGATTGGGCTGGTTGCTATGACACTCGTGTGTCCACCAGTGGTTTTTGCTTCATGCTTGGTAGCTCATGTATATCTTGGTTGAACAAGAAGCAGCCTACTGTGGCCACTTCCAGTTGTGAGGCTGAGTATAGGGCAGCTTTCACAGTGACTGTTGAGTGTGTGTGGCTCAGACGCCTTATGGCTGATTTGGGTGTTGGCCAGCCTTCTGCCACCACCATCTTCACTGACAGTCAGAGCACATTGGCAGTTGCGAGGAACCCTGTGTTCCATGCTCGCACTAAGCACATTGAGGTGCATTATCACTATGTCAGGGAGAGGTTCTCTGCTGGGGAGATCAGCTTGGCATATGTGCCCACGCAGGAGAACATTGCAGACCTTTTCACGAAGGCTCTGCCTAGGGAGAAGTTTGAAGCTTTCTGCAAAGCTTTGGGCTTACTTCCTTTTGTGGACTGATTTCCACATAGCTCGGCACTTCCTTATACATGAGTGCCAGCTCCTTGTTCACCGCATCACTCCCAGGGGGGATTTGTTGATATATTTAGGTAGTGATGTGTGTGAACACTCTAGGACCGCCAGGGCACTTTTTTCCCTCTTTAGGAGGTTTTTTTCCCCCGGCTTGTATATACGCCTATTGCCCTAATGGGCTACTTATCTTTGTACATTCTCTAGTAATACATTCAGTCTTGTGTGTTGTGCTCCAAGCTTCTTCCTCTTCCTTGTGCTGTTCGCGTGCTTCCGCAGACGTCTAACTCCAACAGTTGCTCCATTCAAAAATGCATTCTTCATATCTAATTGTGACAACTTCCATCCTTTACAAGCAAGAATAGCAATTAGGGTTCTAATTGTAGACATCTTAAAAACTCGTCTAAAGGTTTCATCATAATCTACCCCATACGTTTGGGCATACCTTTAACCACAAGTCTAGCTTTGTACCTAAACACCTCACAATTTGCAAATCTCTTTGTCTTATGCACCCACTTACATCCAATTACCTTCTTGTTCTTTGGTCTTGGCACCAATGCCCATGTCTCATTCGCAAGTAGAGCATCATACTCTTCTTGCATTTCCTTCTCCCAATTTTGTTTTCCTTTAGCTTCTTCATATGTGGTTGGATCTTCTTATGTCTTCACAATATAAGCATAATCTTTTGTTGTTAGAAAATATGTATCATAGCTATACCTGATAGGTTCCCTTCTTTCTCTCAAAGATCTTTTGAACTTTGCATTTCTTAAGTCTCAGCTACATTTGATTCTAGATCAAATCTTGGTCTATCTTCATCATTGCCCTGCAATTTAGTTTTACAATCATCATCATCAATATCTTCTTCATACACCTTTACTTTTGTCTTCCCTTTCCTTTGTATTTCTTCAAAATCTCTATAATCATTAGTTGAACCTGTATACCATGTACTTTGCTCATCAAATGTAACATCTTTTGTGATAAGAAATTGCGTTGTAGGTGGACTCCACAATCTGTATCCCATTTGTCTATCATCATACCCAATATTCCAAACATCCAAATACCTTACAATGATCAAGAGCAGGTTTCTTAACCCACCATGCTTCATAAGGTGTTCTACCATCCAAAGCTTTACAGGGTAACCTATTCACAAGGTATGTTGCAGTGTTGATAGTTTCTACCCACAAGTAGTTGGGGCAATTCTTCTCTTTCATCATTGATCTTACAAACTCTACAAAAGTTGTATTTCTTCTTTCTGCAACTCCATTTTGTTGAGGGGAGTATCTGCAAGTTCCTTCTCTTTTAATACCCACATTCCATAAATAATCATCAAATTCTTTAGAAAACTATTCTCCCCCTCCATCTGATATCAACCTCTTGAGCTTTTGTCCTGTAATGCTTTCTACAAAAGCATGATAATGCATGAATGTCTTCAACACTTTAGATTTGTCTTTGATTACACAAAGTGTAATCCATCTTGTTGCATCATCAACAAACAACACATAATATCTAGATCCATTTATGCTATAGTCCCTCGAAGGACCCCACACATCTATATGAATCAACTCAAGCATATTTGAATACTTGTATCTTGATTTATTGTATGAACTTCTGTGAGCTTTACCTAATTGACAAGCCTCACACTTGTATAACATGTGTTGTCCTTCAACATTTGGCAATCCAAGCACTACATCATTCTTTGATATTTCTTTTATAGCTCTCTCATTAAAATGACCTAGCCTTTTATGCCATAGATCTAACTTAGACATCTTTTGACTTCCATAAGTAAACAATGCATGTCCCACATTACCTTGGACCTTGAGAGTAAAAAGCCTTCCTTCTTTTTGACATGTAATGATGCTTCTATATCCCTCATTTGGATATTGCACATAAACACCATCATTTGTGAATCTGACTTCATATCCCTTCTCCACAATTTGTCCTACACTTATCAAGTTTTTAGGAATAGTAGGAACATAGAGTACCTTACTTAAGATCATCTCCTCTCAAACCTGTAAGTATTTGTCTTACCAACTTGTCCTCTTCAATATTTTCATCTACTATTCCCAAGCCATCTGCAATATCCTTCATTCTTGCCACATAATAAAAAATGGATTGTGAGCTCTTCTTCTTGAAGGTTGTGAACTCAGCCCATAATGGGGACTTCCTTGACTTGGTTGTATTTTGAAAATGCTCTTTCAAAGCATTCCACACATCTTTTGCATTTTCTAATCCTCTAATATGAGGTAGAAGATAATCATATACAACCATGTAAATGATACTCCTAGCTTGAGCATCCTTCTTCATCCAATTCTTCAAATATGCAAGTTTCACCCTAGTTGGAACACTAGGATGTTCAAAATCATGCTTTTCTTCTTCTCCTGTAATGAATTCCATCAAATCTTTGCTCATGAGGTTTGCCTCCATCCTCATAGACCAAGCTGGATAGTTTTCCCTATCTAGCTTATCAATCTGCAAGCTTTCTCCCATCTTTTGATCTTTGTTTCTGCAAACGTTAGGATGAATGAATATGCTTTGTACCTTTAAATGCAAAACTTTAATCTTTCAGATCCTCTCGAGCTCAATGTTCACACTTCTTTAGGTTGTCTTCAATACTTTAATCTTGTCCACCTTCAATTTGAAGAAACTTCAATGTCTGCAATAGTCGAAACTTCCAATGCTCTTTACTTCACTTTATATTGCACCTTTTGCTCTGATAACACTCATGGAGACCTCTAAATCTCCAAATGCTTGATCTATAATGATTTAAGAACACTTATATATCAATCATAGACCAAATTTTACACAAATGTTACCATGATTTACAAAATCATTCACAAACACTTCTCCGTATGAAGTTTCTTCTTCTTCAAAGAGTCCACTTCATAGTTTAACTTCATTGCCTACACATAACTTAAAATTTATTCCATCTAATGATGCATATAACTCCACACCACCTTTGCACAATCATAACATCCATTAGATCTTCAAAAGAATCATTAAAACTATGATTTGATATTCAAGATCAAATGTATGTCAGAAATTATCTTTCTGAACAAGCGACTTTGACATAGTCAACTTCTCAAGTTGATTTCTCACAGGGCAAGTCATGTTTTCCTTAATGCTTTCAGCCATAGCTTCCTTATCTCCTAACTTAGATTTTGAATGCTCATTTATAAAAAACTTTACCTTGTGCACTGAGATCTAAGCAAAAATCAGGCACAAAAAAAAGTGTGCTACTCTAAGAGCTCTATCTACAGACATTACATATATATGTTCCTATTGATCATACACACAACCTGAAAGGAATTATACCATGAAACTTTGAACATAGATTGAATAGCTTCTAAATAAGATGTGTACGAAATATTTCCTGATCCACTTGATCAGGCTGAGAGAAATCAGAGAAAGACTCGATGCTAACTCAAGAAGATGACTCTCTACACATCTATCACATGAACTCTTGACTTCTAATGACTCTCCTTTCTATTTCTTTACATTATTGACTTATATACATATGATTCTAAACTCAACCTACATCTATTAAATTACTCTTTATTATTCTAATGATCATCTATACCCATTGTACAAGAATTTCATCTGTAATGTACATATATATACAAGCTACATTTTTGAGATCTCTTCACTTTCTCCAATGACTTCTTTGGCTTCATTTTGATTTCTGACTTGCTTCAATTTCTTCGTAATCATCAATTGGGGATTGCTTTGTTCCAACACTTTCCACATCATCAAACTCGTGCATGTATTTGAAAAAAAAAATGTTTTTTTAAGTCTCATTTTTAGTGTATATTAACTCAAAAGGGCCTATTTTTTAATATATATGTCAGAAGTCACTTTTTTTGGCCCATTTTTTCAAGTTTCTTTTAGAAAAAGTATAATTTTAAAAATCCCTCCAAAAGTAAGTGACACATCATCAAATCCCTGACTATGCTTCCCCTAAAAAATGATTTTTTTCAAATTTCATCATTTTCAACCATACACAGTGGAAAAATACACTTTAAACCATACACATACAAGAAAACATATTTTCTGAGCAAAACATATGCTTTAGAGCCCCTTCCAAACAGTTTTTCATCTTTGTTTTTGATATTGTTGGTCATTAGCAAAGATGGTGTTGACATGTATCAAACTTCACAGTAGAACATCCTCATGCTCCTGCATCAACAAGTATCCATGTTTGTGTGCCTAGAGAGTTTGCTCTAAATTCACAATGCAACAATCATGCCAATTCTCAATATGAACATCGTGCAGCTAGATAAAAAAGTATTGATCTTTGGACTCATGGTTCACTATATCCTCTTGATCCGATATCTTCTTACCATCCAGCATTCCAATAATATCAACTCCATCATATGAGGGTGGTCACTTTAGAAAGCACAATCATATCTTTACAAAAACAACTTGCAGATTTTGAACACAATATGGAAGCAAAAGAAAGCACAATTTCAAAGTTAAATGCCAATCTCGAGCAGTTGACAGAGACTCCACTTGGTATGAGATATAGTAAAAGAGCATTGTCATCCTTTGAATCTCTTTTCAGTAGGTGGAAGATCATGCAAACGACGTATATATGCAACAAGGTGAGCATTTGTTTTACTTTTATATGTTTTAATGAAGATTTGCAATGGAATCTTTCATTATGTAGGTCATTTATTCAAGGCATAACTACTTCATCAACAACACAAGACCAATTCAAGCTCATAATAGTTGTATAAACAACAAAGAAATCACTTCTGCTATAGACACACCCATAGGAAAGTGTATTAGAGTTGTTGTTGAAGCTAAGTTTTCAGAGAAGTTTAAAAACCTTATCAACATGCAAGATGTGCAAGCAATATGTGATGAAGTAGGCATCAGTAGAAATGGTTATACTACAATGTACACCCTTCTGAGGCAAGCCTTACAACCACAAGGTATTTCTCAAAGTATATTTCCATGCCCATATAAAGTGGCTATAAAAAAAAAACTTCAAATGAGGATGTGACTCATACTATTGAACAATATTTATTCATAGAAGACACTATGCCTGCCTCTGTTTATCATCCAAACATTCCCAAGAAGCAATCAAAGATCCTACCTACACAAGGATTTACTTACACTAAATTCAACAATATATTTGTGGATCTCCAGAAGCTTCAATAGGCAATGGTTCATTTTATAGTTCAACAATCAAAGGTACCCCTACTACATTTAATTTGGTGTTGAAGTTTTATTGCATTAAAGTGATGTATTAAGACAATATTTCTCTTTTGGTGCAGACTATAATATTAAGTTAAAGTTCATACAAAAGCTTGATGAGTGCCAAATCATAAAGGGTTGGTGATTGGAAAGGATGAGTGTGACACTAATGAATGAAGTTATGGACCATGCAATGAGTGATGAAACTTTAGGATCCACTTTCCATTTTACTTATAGTGTGCAATTAGAGAGAGATATTTGGTGGTTAGGTGCTATAGAAGTTCCCAAAGAAACAAACAATGTTATTTCGTGGATTTTTAATAGGACTCCATGGATTATAGAAGTAATCTCTTCTCAAATACATAGGAAAAATCTTTTTGTAGATGATATGGGTGATTTTGAGGTAGAATGGAATTTGGGTGGAGACCTTAAGAGTATAAAATGCATGTTAGGTTGTAAACAAGGAGCATCTTCTCTCTATCCTTGCCCATATTGTACACAAGGTTACAAAGGATCTAAGAGATAGTTTAAACCTGCAAGGGCATTGATGAGAGTTGATGACTCTGAAGAAATTGATGAGACAGACTCATCGAGTTGCAGGGAATGGGAGATATCACTTTTGAGGTGTCCAATGTTAGAAGAACCGACTCGTGATAAAAAAAGCAATGATTGGAACCCCATTATTCCATTTCCATTAGTCAATGTTCACTTTTGTACTTTGCAACATTCATGAGGATCTTTGATAGGCTTTTGAAGCTTCATGTTGAATATGCATTTGCAATGAAACCACTAGAGAGGTCTACAATAGCAATCCAAAAATAGAAGAACTTTTGAATTCTATTGGTTATCATGGTGGCCATGTATGTTTAGTTGTTAAGAAGTATGGTGAGTCTCAAGAGATTTTACAACAAGTCTCAATGATTGGGAAGAAGGCAAGATGTTTCTTTAAAAGATATGGGAGTAGTCAAGATGATGGGAAATGGGAGCTTTGGAAGGACCTCTGTTCAATTACAACAGACAATGATAGTCAAGTTGATCTCATTAATAAGTGAAAGAAGGTTTGTTCATCGTTAGATCAATTGTTACATTTGATGGGTTTGGTTTCCATTGATGCTTCGCAATGAAAATTATTCCGAGTGACTTTGAAGGAGTTTACATGAGGTTGAGGCTCCTCATTGAGAAAAAAGATGGTTGTTGCAACATGGGAAAGATATTTTCATTCCATTTTCCTCTTCTTATTTAATTTCTTAATTAAGGACACTATGTCATCTAACAAGTGCCCTACACCCTCAGCAACAGCCATGAAACGCTTTAAGTGCTTTCCAAATTACTCATCTCCTTTATGAATGTACAAAAGTAGGTCACAGGGGACCTATTTACACTCATATGCTGGAATATCTATAGTGTATCTTAATATATAGAATTCCATAAAATCTGTAATCTCCTCAATCACATTGGAGTTCATGGTTATTATCCCTTCAAGATTAGGGACTCTATAGACTAGGTCATACAAATCCGTATGACCGTTGTAGTCTGTAGTATCCAAAAACTTCATGAATAGATCTTGAGGAGATTTCATGGGAGTGGAAGTGCTAGCAGCCATTGCTTGCGTACGAGAATTCTATTAACTTGTCTATGCTTTCTAGCTCTTTGTGAGTGCAAATGTGATAAATGAGCACATAGAACCCATTTTTATAATAGTTTCAAGTTTTAAAACTGATTGGGCCCACTTTTAAAAGTACATGATAAAGTAGTGCAAGTTCAAAAAATGTGTTTCTGATAAAAGATCAGTGCAAACCTACAGACCTAGACACTTTTGTGAATTTCAAAGAGTTATGTATATCCATTACGATCTTGTGCTTCAAAGATGATACAGACCATATATCAGGTTTTGGCCACTCCAAGCTAAGAAGAGGATGTACTTCAATTCTCTCTAACCTTCCAAAACCATTCATTGTAGAGGATACAACATATCTATGTGTGTAAAAGAAAACTCTATCATGGTAAAGTTGAGCAAGAGATATTTCTGGAAAGACTAGTGCACCAACATCTGCATGCAATGCCTAGAAAGTACCTGTAATATGAAGTGGTTGCTCTTCCACCAAAGTAGAAGGAAATATATCTGAAACAAACAAAAACATATCTTAATAGCTCAAAAATATATTCACACTAGAAAACATACAATATTGTAGAGTAACACTTACAATTCATAGGATATCTCATTCTATTAGAGTTTTCAAGTTTCATAGTTGCCATTGTAAAAACATGGTGTACAATATCAACCATCCCATTGTCTCTATGCTTCTTAAAGCCAAGTAACTTTCCGTTCCACTAAAGATCCAAGTTTCCATGATCTCTAACTCGATGAGGCCCAACTCTAGAGGGTTTCATGTACACCCATGCACCTTTGGAGTACTCATGTGATAGCCATTGTCCATTTGTGGCTTTGATATTGTGACATATTAATGTGAGGATTTCATCTTTTGGTCGCCTAGAAGCTATAGATGTTTCCATTGAAGCTAAAGGTCTTCAAGCTACATCACTAATTTGAGATAAGAGATGCAGGTAGGTTGGAGTATAGAAGCAGGAGCTTCAATGGTGTGCTACAGAGTGAAAGTAGTGGCAAAAGATGACTTTTTGGGACTTGGGTATGAAAATGTGAGATTTAGGAGGGAAATACCTCTTTTTTGAGTATTAAAAAAAAAAACCATTTTTTTCAGCTCAAAACATGGACGGATTTTGAATTTGGGGTCGAAAAGAGTACGTTTGACCCTAAAAAGTAATGGGAGGGGTCCATTCAAAGGTGTTATGATGAGTTTTTTAGCTTTTTAGAAATTTTGAATATTTGGGCCTAACTAAGTTACGAGATTCCTTCTCTCTCTGGAGGCAGCTCATTAAATAAGGGAGAAATATGTCCCCTCTCCCCCCTTCAACCTAGTATTTTATAGGGCATAGACAGTGGCCACCACTCTCTTCTGATTGGTCCATCACTAATCTCTCCTTAATCTAAAGAGCCCATGCAAGGTTCATTTTTTACCCTTATGTATTGTCTAGGCCATCCATTAGATGCGAAACCAATCAAATCACCTCAAAAACTACAAAAAAGTTAGAGATTGCATTTTTGGAGTTAGCTCGCTTGAGCTGTGAGCATTGTAAAAGATAAGTTTAATTTGAGTTATGAACAGAAGTAATTCTCCATCCATTATCCTTCCTATTGCATGTTCCATGTGTGCGTGTGTGTGCACTATCATGCTTCTCACCATCACCTTCACACACGTCACTCATTCATGATACTCATATCATCCTTACATCTCCATGGATTAAAAAATAGGGAGGTCGAGCTCCACGATACAATACGCATCCATGTTTAGAGAGACAAGGTGATCCAGCCTTTTTTGATGCATTTTAACATCCTCTTTTCACTGACCTCTTAGGCCGACAAGGTTTATTGACAAAATATAATAAAGCTTGAGGATCAGTGAAAGACTTTAACTTGTTGGCCAATAGATAGTGTCTAAATTTCTTCATGGCATATACCATGCCTAAGCATTCTCTTTCAGTTGTTTTATAGTTTTGTTCAACCACGTTTAGCTGTCTACTAGCATATGCTATAGGTAGACCTATGTTTCCTTCACATGTGGGTTGTGTTAGCACACATCCTATTGCATGATTGGATGCATCCATGTGGACATGGAACAGTTTATTACAATCAAAAGTGGTCAATAGTGGTGCTGTGCCCAAACATCTTTTTAACTCATTGAAGGATTTTTCACATTCATCGTTCCACTCAAAATTTGTCAGCAAGGCATAAAGAGGTTTAACAATGATTCCATATATGTGGATAAACCTACGGTAATATCCGCAATGGCCCATAAAGGCTTTCAACTCTTTAACATTCATTGGTCTCAGCAACTTTGCTATGGCTCTGACCTTGTCCTCATAGGTTGATATTCCATTCTTAGAAACAATGTGACCTAAGATTTTACCTTGTCATACCATGAACACACACTTCTATGGGTTCATACACACTTGATATTCTCTACACTTGTTGAAGATTTGTCCGAGCTCAGGGATGTGGTATCTTCTTTTTTGAGAATGAGCACATAAATCATCCACATATACTTCTAAGAACTTTCTCAAGAACTCCTTGAAGACATGACACATGAGCCTTTGGAATGTTGCAGGTGCATTGCTGATCCCAAATGGCATCACGCAAAATGAAAAGATTCCCCACTCTATAGAAAAGACCATTTTGTGTTGATCTTTTGAGGCAATGGCTACTTGGTTGTAACCTAAAAATTAATCAAGGAAGCTATCAACTTCCTTGCCTACAACACGCTCAAATAAATGTTTGGTGATTGGAAGTGGATAGCTATCTCTTATTGTAGCAGCATTAACTTGTTTAAGATTAGTGCACACACACAACTTTCTGTTCTTCTTGGGCACCACTACAATGGAGAACACCCATTCAGAATGCTCAATCTCATAGATAAATCGAGATTCAATCAACCTGTCAATTTCTTCTTTTATTTTTGCAACATAAGTTTCATTATGTGTGTAGGGCTTTTGTTTGGTGGCTTTAGCATCAGTAGTCATGGGGATTGTATGAGAACATATTTTCAGATCTACCACCTTTAGGTCTCTATAAGTCCATGCAAACATATAACTATATTCCCTTAATAGAGCTACAAGCTCTATTTCTTCTTTTGCACTTAGTTATTCTCCTTTGTACGTACATTGCTATTCATTCCCTTCAATGGTTACCACAATTTTTTTTTGGTTTTTTCTTTATTATCATACACTTCTCCGATGACGGCCTCTCTCTTGGGCATTTGTACCAAAATTTTCCAATCCCCAACTTCATATTTCTTGAAGTTTCCTCATACTTCAAACAATGATTCCTCCTCTTCTTGTGTCGCTGCCTTTCTTTTCTTTTTCTTTTGACCACCTTCACTTCCATTCTTTGAGTTTACGGTTTTAATGCTTGTGAAGGGTTCTTATTCTTTTTGGTTAAATACTCCCACATCTTCTAGATAGTTCTCCTCTGAATTAAAGCAACTATCCATCACAATAGATTCTAGATCATCGTCATCCTCTTCTTCTTCTAAGACATCGCTAGGGTCACACTCTTCTAGCAAGGGTTCACACGTGAACACAGAGATATCATAACCTCCTCATCACAGTGAGGCATCCATTCTTCTTCATTGACATCAATGTCTATGGTGGCTAAGATTTCTGCCCAACCATGAGGCTCAAATTCCTCATCTTGAAAGATCATCGGTGTGTAGATTGGGTCTCTAACTCATCTGGTTTCTTGAGAAGTTCCTTCTTCTCTCGCTTTTAGGCATCTCTTATCTTCCTTTGTGACCTTGCACATCCACAAGTGAGTATCTTCATGCATCCATGATGGACTAGAAGAGCTTTCAAAATGCATAGAGATTGAATATTCTGGCAGCTTGTGGATAGGGTTCCACTATAGGGGTGGTACATCTCTAAAGGTGTAATCCTTCAAATTGCCCTTGGCCGTGACCCCTAAGTGCTACAAGTACAAGGTGTTAGCTCCCCAATCTTGCAATAGTTGTAGTTTTCATAGGAAGGGTCTTCCTAGGATCATCTCATAGACATTTAGAGTCACATATAGCAAAGGTACATTCAAACTCTACACCACAAGTGGTTAGGGTTATCTCTTCTATCAATTCGAGGGGTCTTTCAACATGGCCGTCGGACATTTGAAGCTTCATTCTAGTTGGTCTTAATGTGGGTTTGCCCCATTGCTTCCACAAGGAGGTGGTCCCAATAGAACCCACCATCACTTGAATCTAAGATAGCTTTGGTTGTGTAACCTTGGTAGGTGATTGGAAGATAAGTATTACCTTCTTCACCTTCACTCATGTCTCCTATTTTGTCTGGGACTTTCTCCTTAGAGCTTGCTTTTGACACATTGGAATCAAGTTCTAGAACCTGATTTGCCACACGTTTCCATAACTCAAGTTTTACTTTAAGCAGCTCTTCTAACATGAGATGACATTGAATCTTAGTGTTCTTCACGACCTCCAAGTTTCTTGGAACCATTGAGTCTTCATTTCTTATTAGTATTGTGGGAGCTCTTATATGAAGAGATTCAGATTCCCATGGGCCTGTGAATTGTGGCAACTCTTGTAAAGATGTAGATTCAAAATCTAATCTTTCGTCTTCTTGTTGCTCTAATTGATCTCCGTAAATAGATGGAATGTCTTGGGGAAATTGATCATAAAGATCATCAATTTCAGGAATAGGACGGGGTTGCCATTCTCCTTGGCCCATTTCTCTTCTTGTATTTTGCGCAAGAACTCTTGAAAGTACTCGAATTGAAAGAGGTGTTCCCTCATCTGTGGAATCAAGAACATAAACTTTCGTTAGTGGTGAGTTTTCTCTTTTAACAATTGGTTGAGCTTGTGGAGGTAAATAAACTTGCGGCTTCTTTACCAACTGCTCTAATCTTTCTAGTAAGCCATGGAAATGCAAACACGGTTTAATAGAATTTGATTGATTGAACAATTGATTGGCCTCGAGCATAGCTTGAGCTAGTTGTACCATTTTTATACACATTTTTGTCCATTCAATCTCTAAATCTACTCTAGGGTAACTCTTTTCTAGGTTTGCAACTGTTGGCCCTTCTTGAAGTTGAGCCAGGTAGGCCTTGAACATCATGTCAAAGCCTTCTAGGGTTGGATTTGCAAGAACAGACCTTTGTTGTGGTCTATTTACAATGGCCGATGGGGTGGGATGAGGTGGTGTGGATGGAGTTTCAGCATATGAGAGATCTTGAGATGCAATGTCTTCTATTTTTCTTAATGCCCAGGAGATTCCTATCTACCTCGATGTTTTAAATAGATCAGTTGCCCGGATGGTGACCTCCACCAATTCCACAAATTGTGCCTAGACCAGCTGTCAAGTATGAAGGAGGGGCGTACATGGATAAGTTGGGTCACATCTATGTGGTGCCAGAACACCCAGAATTGATCAATGAGAGAGGAGGAGGACTAGAGGGGCAAGAACATTCAGTAAGACCAGACCACAAGGAGTTGGTAACCACTCCCAGAGGCAAATCAGTGGTAATTTGAATCTTGAGAGGGGATTTGATACCTCAAGATGACTATTTACTAGAGGTCTATTTGGTCCACGGAATATATTTATTGCTACAAACTGATTCACCTGCATGCGGACGTGAGGAAAGACCTATGACCTTTTACGAGTTAAAAGATCCGGAAGACAAGTCTAGAGTAACATACCTAGACAAAAACCAAAGGAGGTATTGAATTTTCGATGCCTTAGATAGAGTTCGACTGAAGTATATGGGCTTTCTTGTATTCCCCCACCGAGAGCAGGCAACTACCTCTCAGAACCCTTTTGGGACACAGCAAGAGTCCGAACATACTATGTCAGGACAAACAAGCCATTGGAGTGTTCCAAACATAACCCATGTACAATTTACAATGCCTGGAATGCAAGCACACAATCAGACACACCCTGGATTAGGCAACCAACACCGACCACCAATAAGACCAAGACCACCACTAGGAGTGCAACCTGGAACTCCCCCAATTAGACCAGCAATCCCTGTAATGCCAAGACCGCCAGAGCCCATGAGAAGATTGAGACCTATTCAGGTGGTCAAATGTATGAGAAATCACTATGATGGATTGGGAGAACCATACGACCACATAGCCGAATTTAAACAAGTTGACTTGGTTCCAACCACTAGACCCCAATCAATTTGGAGATATTGAACAATTCTTTCAAGAATTCGTAGGGGAATTCAACAAAAGAGGGATTAAACACAACTCCTCATCTTTAATCCATAGCTTTAAACAGAACCCCAACAAAACTGTAAAAACAGATGCTCGAAGATTTAATCAGTATGTTGATAGATGCCCAGTAACAGAAAGACCAACGCAACAAAAAATGATATCTTTATTCTTGGACGGACTAACGAACGGAACTTTAAGAACCTTTGTCTATGTAAAGAGATTACAGATGTTGAGTGAATGTCTTCAAGAATGTATTGAACTAGAGGATAACTTAGCAGATGATCTCAAGAGTACGACGAGTCCTACTAAATCAGAAGACACTCAAAGTACGGTTACATCCAACTCTAGTAACATAGAAGAATTAGCAGAGCTGGTGGCGAAGAAGTTAAGAGTTCAAGGACAAAGGAACTACCAGCATCCTTCACTAAGAATACCCATGTTGGGAAGATGCAGCCTATGTGGAGGTCATTATCCCACTCACATGTGTGTACGAGGAGGAACAGGTGTACCTCAAGCTTACCCTTATAATAGGCAGCCCCATCAAGGAACCGTTGGGTATTGCCACATAGAACAGAAATACACCAACCATACCACGGAGAATTGCCCAATAAATAGGCATACATGACCTTTACACCCACCTCAGTATCGGCCATATGGATATCCACATAGAGAGCCAGGCAGGGAGATGCCTAGGTACAATCCCTACCCAACACCACCAAGAGCACCTAGACCATATGACCAAGTACAAATTGGACACACTCAGCTAGTACTTGGACCACAACTATCACTTCCTCAGCATATAGTGCCTGTCAAGTATGCTCAACCAGAGGAAAACTTAGAAAGAGCCATAGTGCCAGCATCACCAATAGCTAGTGTAGAATCAACAAACCCAGGATACGAGCAATCCAAAGGAGAGTACTACTCCTATGATGCTAGTATAATAGAGTATGAGCAAGTTTATGACCTGCAATACTATGGATACGAAGGATATGAAAATACCTATGGACTAGAGGTGGCGACATTAATGTACACCGCACCTAAATGCCAGTGCCCGTAAGACCCCCCATCAGACCACATGTGCCAAGAGCACCGTGTTATAGATGCGGAGGAGACCACTTTATCAGAGAATGCACTTGGCCATACAACCAACCACCTCCTCGGACTTGGGAAGGGTAATGTAGTGATTGTGGAAAGGAACATCTCTTTAGAGATTGCCCAAAAAATCCCAATAAGGCTCCGGACACTGCACCTATTGATGTGATCGAAGTGATAGAAGCGTCAGGAAGTGATAAGGAATACACCCTACCATTAAAGGCCATTACACGAGCATGAACAAAGGAACAAGAAGGAAAACAAACGGACCTTGCACAAGGGAATAGTAAAACCTTAGACCCCAGAATTCAAATAGTGGAAGATTCAGAAGACCCACGCGAGAGTACTCAAGCAACAAAAAGCAAAAATAGGAAGGAAAGGAGAGAAAATATCAAAGAAAAATGGATGAAAAGCAAAAACAAGGAGGACAAGAAACATACGCGTAGCAATAAGAAATCTAAAGAACCAGAGATTCGGGAAGAAGTTCTTATTCCACCGCCTACACGAGACCTAGAGAAACCAAGATCAATTCTAGCCGACCCAAAAACGGAGGATTTGGATATGTGGTTGAAAGCTTATTAAGGTAGAATAAAGAATGGGCCGAATGTGGAGCTTCATGAAAGGATTTACCCACAAGGAGAGTTAGAAAAGGAGAGGTTAGCGATATGCAGAAAACTCATAGAGGTAGCTCAAGCCACTCTAGAGAAGACTATCCCAGCTTTACTTGAGATGAGAATATCACGATATCAATACAAGGATTGTATTAAAGCCAAGGACAAGGAACCAAAAGCGAAAGATGATAAACCAGAACTCTTGAAAACCCAAGACGAACCTATGTCCACAGTTCCAGATTTAGAGGCTGACTCACCAAAAGAGTTGTGGAATAGAATTCGAGAATATCAATGGAAAAAGAATGGAGTTGCAAAACCGTCGTTTGAGGAATTAGAGGTGGAAGATTACCAATCAGGACCTAACATGGAAGAAATATATGAGGAAGTTTCGAGACTATACAAAAATAGGGAGGAGGCCCAGAGTATTTCTACCTTACCAAACTACACGGAAGAATACGAAAGAGAATCCATAATCTTCCGTGTGCCCACAGTATGAGGGAAAGTAAAAGGAAACTCAGATAAGAACTCACACAATCTAACAATACTTAAAAAGACCAAAGTACAATGCCAATCGACCGTAGAAGAACTACTTCGTGTTAAACCACAATTATGGAAACAATTAGCATGACAATTGGAGTTATAACAGGAGAGGAATGAAAAAGAGAGCAAGGGAAATGAAAAACCATCTAACGTACAAATCCCAGTGGATAAGGTTGGAGAATTTAGTGAAGGAGACTAGGGTAATATGTGTTTACCAGTCACCTACAATGGCTATATGACCAAAGCCATACTAGACACCGGGGCAGGAGTAGGTATTGCTACCAAAGAGATTTGGGAGAAATGGGGAAGACCTGCCCTACGACCCACTCGTATGAAGCTTCAATTAGCAGATGGCCATGTGGAGAAACCATTGGGAATATTAGAAAATATGAAATTGACCACTTGTGGAGTTGAATTTGAGCATACTTTAGCCATCTAACAATTTGGAAAAGCAAATAACTATGAGATGATATTACGATGACCCTTCATGAGACAACTTAGGGTAGTACAAGATTGGGGACGAGATTCATTATACCTTCAACATCAAGGAAACACCACCCGCCCAATTACCGATGTGTAAAGAAGCCAAGAAAGAGGTTAACAAAAGGCAGTTATGGCCAATAGGACATCCTAATTATCGACCCGTAGAAGACCCAATGTAGATGCCTCAAATCTTTCCTAATGAAACATTTGAACTGCACAGTTGGATGGAAATCCTAGCAACCTTGGATGTATGTGTGAATGAAGAAGTTCCGGCAATGAATGAATGTGTGGATGAAGAAGGCTACGACGTAAATTTGTACATGGTTGTCCATCAAGAAGTAGAAGCAGGAGAAATATTGTAAAAGGAGTGGAAAGAAGAATATGAGAGCATAGAAACGGAACCAGAAGTTGACTCTGAAGAACGTTACCTAGAAGCCATTCGAATCGAAGACAAGTATGGAATGGCCAAAGTATTAGCAATAGAAGCAACTCCTAGAGTACCAAAACAGGAGAAAAGTGTGAGTAAGATCAAACCAAACCCTGATCTTTTTGAGGTTTTGGAGCATTTCAAAAGGTATGAAGTAGAAGAGAGAAAAATAGCTATTCAAATGCCTAAGAGAGAGGCAACGGAAGGAGAAGCATATGACAACAAGCAAATGAAGAAGATCCTAGTGACTATAGAAGATGGAGAAGAAAGATGTACATACATAGGAAAAGATGTGTCAACCAAAGAGGAAGAAGAATTAATACACTTGATCCGGGAATATCGAGATGTATTTGCTTGGACATATAAGGATCTCAAGAGTGTGGAACCCTCCATTTGTTCTCATAGAATACCAATGACATCGGAGGCAAAACCATCAAAACAATGCCCTTACACCTATAGCGAGGTCTATGCTTCTAAAATAAAAGAAGAAGTAGACAAGCTCTTAGCAGCAGGATTCATTTATGAGATAGAACACACCAAATGGGTGTCACCATTAGTTGTTGTGCCTAAAAAGAACAAAAAACTAAGAGTCTGCATTAATCTAAAAAAAGTCAATGCAGCCACGATCCGCGATAGCTATCCATTGCCTATCACCGACCACCTATTGGAAAGAGTTGTAGGAAAAGAAGTCTATAGCTTCTTAGACGGATTCTCTGGATAGAACCAAGTAGCTATCGCTATGGAGGATCAACATAAGACCACATTCGCGACTGAATGGGGAGTCTATGCTTTCAGAGTGATGCCTTTTGGACTCACTAACGCACCTACTACTTTCCAAAGGTTGATGTGTCATGTTTTCAAAGAATTCCTAAAGAAGAGTATGGAAGTGTATGTAAATGACCTATGTACATATTCAAATCAAAGACAAGACCACATTCCTAAATTGTGAAAAATAATTGATAAATGTCGACAATATAGAGTCTGCCTGAATCCCGAGAAGTGCGTCTTCATGGTAAGACAAGGGAAGATCTTAGGACACATAGTGTCTAGGAACGGAATATCTACGGATGAAGACAAGATCAAGGTAATCTTGGAACTTCCTAGACCAAAGACTACCAAAGAAGTGCAAGCATTTATGGGTCATTGTGGATACTATCGTCGATTTATCCACATGTACGCCATAATTGCCAAACCCTTGTATGGATTGTTGACTCAATTCACTTGGACTGATGAATGTGAAAAGTCATTCAACGAGTTAAAAAGGTGACTTAGCACGGCCCCAATTCTAAAAACACCGAATTGGGTCAAGCCTTTCCATATTCATGTGGACGCTTCAAATTACGCGATAGGATGTATCTTAGCTCAACCGGCAGATGAAGGAAAGCTGGACCATCTAATTGCCTATGCAAGTAGACAACTGAATCAAGCAGAGAGAAATTATACGGCTATTGAGAGGGAAGGATTAGGAATGGTGTATGCTGTGAAAAAATTTAGACACTATCTCTTAGCCAACAAATTCAAGTTCTTCATAGATCATCAAGCCTTATTGTACCTAGTCAATAAGCCTTGTAACATGGGTAGACTTGTGAGATGGTTTTTTCTATTGATGGAGTTCGATTTTGAAGTAATAGTAAAGAAGGGTAATACCCATGTGAGGGCAGATCATCTCTCTAGACTAACTCATGGAGAACCACCAAGCAAAGTAACAAACGATTTACCAGACACTTATCTGTTTAATTTAGAAGTGTGTCCCAAGTGGGCAGAGAAGCTAATTCCAGTACTCACTCATGGTCCACAACACTCAATGAATAAAGAAAGTAAAAAGGAAATTCTGCAATCACGCAACTTACACATCATTGCAAGAAGCATGTATTATAAGGCACCCAATGGCGTACGGTCAAGATGTGTGGAGGAAGACGAACAAAAGAAGTTGATTGAACAAGCCCATGTAAACAAATGGAGAATGCACAAAGGAACTCATGGAACTCTACGAGACTTAAAAGGGTTAGGAGTATATTGGCCTAATATGCCTAAAGATGTCCATGAGCACGTCAATAATTGTGCGGAATGTCAGGAAACCATACTAGATGATCACACATCTTTACCTTTCTCAACAATAGCACCCAACTGGAGTGAGACATTAGTGAAATTTCGAAAGACACGAAAGCACAAGGAAGGAATCAGTTTAACAAGAAAACGGTCCCTAGAGGAAATAAGCAAGGATTATGTAATGATGGGAAGACAATTGTTCAAGAGAGGAAAAGATAATCAGTTACGGTTATGTGTGCATGAAGGAGAATACTTACCCATATTAGAGATGGCACATGCAGGTGCTGTAGGAGGTCATTTTTCAGTCGAGAGAACTATAAAAATGATCGTCTTTGCAAGCTTGTGGTGGCCAACTCTACATATGGATGCGACACCAATGTCCGAAGTTGCAAGACATGCCAAAGGGCCAAATACCCGATTCCGCGAGATGACATGCCATTGAGACCTATGCTTTGCGCTAGAGCATCTTCCAAATGGGGTATTGATTTCATAGGACCCATTAACCCACCAGCCAAAGGGTCACATGCCAAATACATAATAGTAGCCACGGATTATTTGACTAAATGGGTGGAGGCAAAGGCTACTAGAAAGAATGATGCTCAGACCACTGCTAAGTTTCTTTTTGAGCACACCTTCACTCGCTTTGGATTACCAATTGAGATAGTGAGTGACCGAGGAACGCATTTCATTAATGAAGTCATAGAGTCCTTAATGAATGAATTCTTGGTGATCCATAAAAAATCAGCCCCATATCACCATCAGGCCAACAGTCAAGCTGAAAGTTCCAACAAGGTGTTATGCACAGTATTGACCAAGATAGTTAATAGTGGAAGGTTAGACTGGGACAAACAATTCCATCATGCAATTTGGGCCTTTCGAGTCGTTTACAAGACTGCCATTGGAACTACCCCATTCAACCTAGTGTATGGACAGAATGCAATCTTGCCGATTGATTTTGTAGTGCCAACCTTGAGAGTAGCCCAACAGTGTGAATGGATAGGGCATGAATTATCCAAGCAACTAGACCAAATTGAGAAGCTACATGAGACTAGAATACAAGCTGTTGCAAGAATTTATGCGGCCAAGAGAAGAAAAAAGGCATATTATGATGCGCACATCAAAGAAAAAGGACTAAAATAAGGAAACTTAGTTCTGGTCTACACCTTGAAGCAACATGCCAAGAAATTACAAAATTGCAGATATGGACCCCTCATAATCAGTAGGATTTCCACCAGTGGAGCGGTTAATCTAGCTACTCTGGATGGAGATGTTCTTCCTAACTACATAAGTGGATGTCGAGTAAAACAATATATGGAGCCATTGATGGACCAAATGTTAGCACGCCTCGTAGGTGCACAAAATAGGAAGAGAGAGGAAGAACGGATTAGAGAGGAAGCACGGCAAGAAGCCTTAGAGCGTGTCAAGAAACGGAAAGAGTGGATAAGGCAAAGAGATGAACGGTATCTACAAGGAGAAGAGCCTATTCCCATGGCTAATTACCAGGTTCATAAGTTGGACACAACCAATGTCTGCATGTCCCAGCCTTACTTAAACCTAGGAATTGGAACGACAGAGCACCAGCTGATAGACACCTTGATAGATTCAGGAGCAGCACTCAGTTGCATACAAAGTACTGTCATCACGGATCTTCAAACGATTATAACACCTACGAAAGCACACATGATAGGTGTGGGAGGCCAAGTTATAGAATGCATTGGAGAAGCCACAATATCCCTCCACCTAGGAAATTCAACTATGGAACAATGTGTTCTCGTATGCAGAGATGAGGATCTAATAGAGAACTTGATCCTCGGACAAGACTGGATCATTGACAATGAGGTGAGCATATACCTAACTCAAGGATACATTTCAGCCAAAATAGGGCACAAGGAAATCTTTAGTCTATTAGGAGAGAAACCCTTTCATAGACCATAAGTCATCAAAAGTGCTAAACAAATTGTAGGAGAGCACATAGCAAATGATTCCAGCACAAATCAATAAGAAGAAGGTCCGACAAAAGAAAGGAATTCAAACCCCAATGTATCCAAGGAGAAAGTAGATTCATCCTACTTGACTAGTGAACAGAAGTGAACCAAGGAGGACAATACTCTTAAATCTTCTATGAAAAAGAGAGATCAGCAGCATGGAAACTCACTGTCAGCTTCCCGCAATCAAGAAATGCCACCCTGAAGTGGGTTCGCAAGGATCGAGTGAAGGAATCAGAGAAGACAACACTAGTACACGTCATTCATTATAGAAAGACAAGGGCGGACAAGGGTTCTTCTTCACCAAAATCAGAATGGCTTCTGAAGCCTTTGATAGAAGCTCAAAGAACACGGCAACAAATGTGGATTCCAAAGAAGCTCAAACAAGTGGCCATTCAAGAAATAGACATGTAGGAAGGAACATTATATCAACACAACAGCACCATGAAACCAAGCAAGACTTGTCACAAATACCAAAAAAGCAAGAATCCAACCACCCGAACAACGAACAAGAAAAGAGAAACACATGCAGCACGGCAAAATGAAGAGTAGATAAGTTAGGGTGTAGCTTCCTTTTGAGCTTACAACAAATAGATAAATGATGAAGAGGTACATAATGAGAGGTGAGTATGTTTCAAGCCTCACAATTGGAGCTTGCACATGTTCCATAATTTTCAACAACCTTCATCTTCTCTGTTTTCTTTTATTCTTGGACTGTGCATTCACTTTGTTTTCACTTGTGGCTACAAGCAAGCAGTCTAGAGAGAGTTCAAAGCTAAAATGCTAAAGAAACACTCTTCAAATATTCACTATATATCCAAAAACTAAGTGACCCTTCACACACATGACACAACCTGCATCAAGTATCACAGCTCGAGTGTCGCGGGTTTGGAGAGTGACTTTGCATCTACAGGAACATTGACAAGGAGGACATAAGGTACACATATCTACAAAAGGTTTTTGAATTTGGATTTTAAAAACTCCAGGTATCATGTCCGATTGAGTTCAGGTATCACGATACCAAAACTTCCGTGTATAACGATACTCATCGAGTACCGTGTATCATCTCCCCATATATCAAAATATCTCACATGTAATTTGTATCATCGAGTGAGTATCAATCAATCTTTCTGAAGTATCGTGTATTGTGATCATCTAGTATCATGTATCGTGAGTGCTCAAGTATCCTGTATCGCCGAGTCGTGTATCATGATACTTCCCAAGTATCATGTATCATGAAGGTTGGTATTGTATCATCAAGGTTGGTATCATATCATCCCCCTGTGTATCATGTATCATCACTTCACTAAGTATCACATATTGTGAGGAGCCATATCATGTATCGTGATACTTGACAAGTATAATGTATTACCAATAGATCAGTATCATGTATCACAGTAGCTCAAGTATCATATCGTGAAGTTGAAAGTATTGTCGATCTCAAGTATCGTATTGTGATAGCAAATATTGTGTATTGTCTTGGCTCAAGTATCATGTATTGTTTGCTCCTACGTATTGTGGATACTTCCTAAGTATCGTGTATCCTCTGTTCTAAGGTAATCCTAGAGAGATCCTATTTACCTGTTTTAGCCTCCAAAACCCTGAACTAGCATAACGTTTTCATATGAAATCTGTTTGTTGTGATTTTGGGTTTGTTGGAAAGCTCCTTTTCAATAGATATAGTATTTTGAAGTTGACCCCTAGGTGGGATTAGAAAGGGAAGGGGTTTCAAAGGATTTTAAGCAATAAAAAGGGGAAACTTTAGACTTGTAGACACGGCTTATGAACCTGAGATTTGGTAGACACTTAGGCAAGGATAGAAAAAGCATTAGATCATCTAAGGCTAGTGGCAACCATACAACTAGGTCATGGGCACAACAACTTAGTGGTTATCCCTACATGCTAAGTTCTAAAATAAGTGACTCAAAAATGTCTTTTAGCATGGAGAGACCTACAAGTAGCTCAAGAATTTTCTATTTAGAAACAGTAGAAGATCCCTATAAAACACAATTGGAGTATAGAAGGACCAATCGATTAGGTGCAAGCATTGTTGAGGATGGATTGAGGCTATCAATAATCCAACTCAAAAACCCCCATCAACCCTTTCGACTTGAACACCTAGTGGTCAAGTTTGAAGATGGTTCTTATATTGATAAGCAAGGAGCCATATCTGTGGTTATGAGCTTACCTGATAGGACAGATGAATTTGGAAATATCATTGCTGAGAATGAGATAGGAGAGCTAGAGCAAGGAGACCTAGGACGAGAACCCCAAGACTCCTAGAGGTAAACCAATCTTGACTAGGGTGATCACTCTAGATTGGATCCCTCTAGACAACAAAAGCATATAACTATTCTTGAACAGAGAAACAAAGTAAGCCTATGTACCTAAGTCACGGAGCCTTAGGGACTTGTGTCAAAGAGACTAAATCTCATTTGCCACACAAGTGTGTATAGTGGTGGATTGACACATGCTTAATTATCAATCCGATAAACCGACCTAACCAAGTGTATGAGGACTTGTGCACACATGATGGAAATTGAAGTGGTTCAGCTAATATGTGTGAGAAAAGACTAAACTACCTCTCCAACTCACTTAATCCCTAAAAGTGTCTGCCGCCATACCACTTACAGCAGTAATTACAAATTTGAATGTTTCATCTAGCTTCGAACTCCGAATATGGCCAATAGCATATTTATTTTGAAGCTCTCAATGAGACGCATCTATTGGTTGTATTTTCACTCAAATCTAACAACTGCTCTTCAAGTTATGACCAAAACAGTGAATGGCAGGAAACATATACACTCACTCCACAACTCGTACTTGCTCACACACACACTACAGTAGCTCAAAAGTGACGGGCAGGGGTAGACAACAGTCGGACACACACGTTCCAAGCTTCACACACACAGAAAAGATCATGGAGAAGATGAAAATGTGCAGGAAAGAAGCAAATTCGAAATTTAGGAGCTCTCCTTCTTCACAATGGCAAAAAGTTCTTACAAAAAGTCAGAAAGTGACTTATATACTTGTGCCCTAAAAAATGGTCCTTTCACACAAGTGACCGGCACTTTATTGGCTAACCTCTAATTTCCTACTATTTTCACAACCAAGCCGATCATGAACTGTACATCTATCATCAACAAATTTCACAACAAAGCCTAATGTAGAAACTGATAATAGGTTCTTCTTGATCCCTGGCACAAATAAAGCATATGACAAAGTGAAAGAACTACCATCAACAATAGTCAAAATGATCTTACCAACTCCCATAACAGGATAAGAGGAGTTGTTGGTGCTTGTTACAGTATTCCGTGTAGGAGCAGGCTCAAGCGAAGAGAAGAAACTGCACTGCGAGGTAATATGTTTGGTCGCCCCACTGTCAAAATACCAAACATTTAAGTCTACCACAGACATGCACTGCTCATGAGAAGATGGGTCAAAACTCCAGACAGTAGTAAACACCCATTCTTCTTCCTGCACAACAGACTCTATTTTTGGTGTAGAGGCCTCTACAACAACCATTCCGGCCTCTTTCTTCTTTGCCTCTATAGTAGCCAATTTTGGACAGTTCTTTATTATATGATCCCCTTTACAATACTTGCAAAACAATTTCTCCTTTTCTGATTTCTTCTCATCTTTATCTTCCTTCTTTGAATGTGCAGCATTTGTGCTTACTAGTTGAAGAGCTCCATTTTCCTTTTCCCTTCTGACTAGCTAGGAAAGATTGATCTGCAAGACGCATAATGGACCTGTTCTGCCTGAACTGATCTTTCTGCAAGAGAATAGAGACTAACTCCTCAAATGGAAAGGCATTTGGATTGCCTTTCATCATTAACCGAAGAGAAGAAGCAAAACTCAGATATGAATCAGGAAGACCATTCACAACGGTCTGCGCAAGTGAGCTATCTGGTATAACCTCATCCGCAAAAATCAACTATTCTTTCAAGTCTTTGATCTTTGTTAGAAAACTGTCCATAGAATCACCTTCATTCATGTGCTCACTCTCCAACTGGTTTCGGAGGTAAGCAACACGAGCCTCATTCCTAGCTTGGTACAATGTGGTAAGTGTATCCCAAGCATCCTTAGCTATTTTGCAAGAGTGAATGTGAGAAATAATGGCACATTTGACAGACAAAGCTATCAATGCATGTGCCTAGGCATCTCTGCCATCCCAATTAAATTTGCTCTACACTAAGTTCAGTAGAAACTGCAACACGAACAGGAATATGTAGAATATCATCATCTTGGACACCTTCTGCCTCAGCTTTTGTAACTACAGTTGTAACAATTGCAGGTGTGATAGGATGTGTTTCAACACCTTGCACAATGTTCCACAATCCTTTTGCAATCAATTTTTGTCACATCATATAAACCCATAACGGGTAGTTGGTACCATCCAACTTATCCTCAAGAGCCAACAACTGGAATACATCACTGCTTTCAGCCATGGCCGATGACTAAAATACCTTGATGTAGAAAATTGAATGTATCTCAAAAAGTTGAACAGAACTACCTAGACAAATTCTGCTAGACTTGTAGCAGACTTCGAGACGCTTATACTCGCGAAAAAAAATTGGTATATACCTTTGGCACAAAAAAGATAAAATAGCTTGCACAAGCACTACGATAGTGTGTTCGGAGGTTGTTGAGAGCAGTATGGGCACCCAAGGATTGACTAGACAAGGAAGCCAACGGAGAGAGTCAGAACAAGGTGAAGGAGTAAGTAGACAAAGCAGTCGACGCAAATCTGGCAGATAGGCCCTTCAATTTTTCCAATCTACATCTTTTAACAGTGATTCTTATCACTAACAATCATTGTAAATACCATTTCATATTTTTGTAGCTCCATTTTGTGCAAGCCAAGGAGTCCTTGAGCTTGAGGAGCCTTAGAAGTACCTACATATCAATTTTCGTATTTTTTAGACTCCGTTTGAGCCCTCAAATTGGCCCTGGAACCTAATTTTTAACTAGGCCAGACACTAGGTCTGGACAGGGCCAAAAGCTAGTAAAAAACTATAAAAAGAGCTAGAGAGCTCATTTTTGGAGGTTAGATTGTAAATTGAAACAAACTTGTAAGAGCTTTTGAAAGTAATCTAAAAAACTCCATTGATTCTCTCTCTTTGTCTTGCCGTGTGCGCGCGTGTGTGTGTATGTGTGTGCATGCTTGTGTGCTTCTCACTCACGCACTTGTGCCGCCACTTGCTCGAGGTCTTCATACCATCCTCACGTCTTCCCGGATTGACATTAAAGGAGGTGCTACTCATCACTGAGCTACACCAAATTTTGGCGCCGTTGCCGGGGATCGAGCTTTGAGGACGAGCGTGTGATGGTAAGACGTAGAGTTGACGCGTTGGAGTTGTAGGTATTTTCTTCACTCTCATCGATTTTCTTTTACTTTCTTCACCATCATCATCATCATCATCATCCTCACCATCTTTCACCTCCATCTCCATCATCGCGAAAAATTTCAGTTTTTGACTATATCCCCATCTTCACCTCATTTCCCTCATTTCACTTGTGAGAGAGAGCGAGAGAGCGAAATTGCATGTGCTGTTTTTGCATGTTTCTTGAGCTATCTTGCAGGTACAGGTCACATCACCATCTTCAGCTTCCCGCGCAGGTACGGAACTCGACGAAACTGTCTCGCAGTCGCCGCCTTCTGTCCATCGCGATTGACAGAAATTTTCACTTGTTGGTAAATCTGAGTGCACCACAGTGGACTAGAGACCCTGCACACCACATTCCCACTAAAATTTTTGAAAATCTTGCAAAATTTCAGTCCATCGCGATTGACAGCTCTGTCCATCGCGATTGACAGCTCTGTCCATCGCGATTGACTGCCAGTCCATCGCGACCGACTGCCTGTCCATCGCGATTGACTGAACCCCTGTCCATCGCGATTGACTGAAAGTCTCTGTCCATCGCGATCGACTGCCTGTCCATCGCGATTGACTGAACCCCTATCCATCGCGATTGACTGAAAGTCTCTGTCCATCGCGACCGACTGCCTGTCCATCGCGATTGACTGAACCCCTGTCCATCGCGATTGACTGAAAGTCTCTGTCCATCGCGATTGACTGCCTGTCCATCGCGATTGACTGAACCCCTGTCCATCGCGATTGACTGAAGTCTCTGTCCATCGCGATTGACTGCCTGTCCATCGCGATTGACTGAGGTCTCTGTCCATCGCGATTGACTGAGTGTCCATCGCGATTGACAGCCCTATCCATCGCGATTGACAGCCAATTTTAGCCAAATTTTTTAGGGTTTGTTAATTGAAAAGTTGGGCTAATTTTGGGCACAAATATTATGCTCTTGAGCACATGGGGAAGCCTTAGGAAAACAACTTGGGGAAAACCTGTTGCACAGTGATCCTGTTTGAACCCTGTCGTAACCCTAGAACCCTGAACGGTCACAACTTTTTCATACGAGATCCATTTTTTGAGCTCTAGGGCATTGATTTTCAGATAGGGTATTTTGAAGTTGACCATACCCAGGGGGATCAAAGTCAGGGGTCCTTAGGATTGTTTTCTTGAAGATCACTATGCAAGTTTGTGTTTGTGCTACATGAATGAAAAATTGATTCTGCCTTTGGAATGTAAATTTCAAAGCTAACTTTGAAACTCTTACAGAGCATCGAGAGGCGTTCTAAGCAAGTGTAAGTGCGAGCTTGGGAACACATTTCCTGGGCACTCAAGGGCAACCGAGCAGGAAACAAAAGGTTGGACACTTTTAACCCCCTCTGTCAATTCATAGCTTAGGCTAAGAACGACGAGAGGTAGGAGTAAGTCAGAGCGACGATAGGCAGTCATCAAGTTGAAGACTACCTAAAAACTCAAGTTCAAGATAAAAATCTAATCTTTGTACTGTCGGTAACATAAAGGAAAGAACCTAACGTGGAACGATCAACCTAAAAGTACGAAGAACACTCAAGTATTCCGACGACGTGATATCAGACAAGAACTCAAACGTGATAAAATAACTAAAAAGAATCAAGTGACTGGTATCAATTAATCGGCAACAAGGGTGTACTCTGGAAAAAAAATTGGGCTAATCAGTTAGGCATATGAACCTTAGATCAGGACGACATTTAGCAAGGGAAAGACAAAGCCTTAGGTCTTCAGAGGCTAGTGTCAATCACACTGCAAGGTCTTGGGCCCAGCAGTTGAGCCACCACTCATACTACCCTAGCTCTGAGACCAGTGAGTCAGAAATGTCTCAAGGCATGGACAGACCTACGGGAAGTTCAGGAGTGCCTTATTTGTACAGGGTAGAAGGCCCTTACAAAACACAGCTGGAATACCTTAGGACCAACCGATTAGGTGCTAGCATCTATGAGGACGGCTTAGGAAGATCTGTGGTCCAGATTAAAAACCCTGATCAATCCATTGGACTAGAACACCCAGCTGTCAAGTTTGAAAATGGTGCATACCTAGACAAAGAAGGAACTATATATGTAGTCACTAGTCACCCTGATAGGACAGATGACTTTGGGAATGTAATCTCAGAAGCGGACTTAGGTGACCTAGAACAAGGGAACATGGGTGCGGAACCGAGAACCCCTCGAGGTAAATCAGTTCTCACTAGGATTATCACGCCTGAATGGGTTCCCCAAGACAACAAGAGCATAGAGTTGCTCCTCAATCGAGAAACTGATGAAGCCTTTTGGAGGTATAAGTCTAATCAGCCAACAGACATAGGAAATATCATGATCTATGAGTTTAAGGATCCGGATAGCCCAGGCAGAGTGACCTACTTAGATCATGCTTCAGAACGGATCTTTGTGGTGACAGAAAATGATAGGCATGCTTACACTTGGAAGGGTGAATTTATTTTCCCCCAACCAAGATCAAATGTATCCTATGGTCACCCTGGGGCTGGAACTTCCCAAGCTCATGGTACGCAAAGAGACAGAAGTAGAGAGAGACCAGAAGTAAGTTTTGCCAACCCAGTGGGCAGAGAAAGAACGAGAACAGAGACGAATAGGGTAGAACCTGAGATGCATAGAGCCCACAGGAACCAAAGAAATGTAGATGGATTCCCTCTGCCGAGGCCTAGAGAGCATACAAGAACTTTGAGACCCACCCAGCTAGTTAAGTCCATGAAGAATTACTTTGACGGCACAGGAGATCCCTATGATCATGTGGCGGAGTTCAAGCAAGTCTTGAGAGCTGAACAAGTGGAAGATCTGTTCACGCAGTACAATGCCTTCGGTCTAACCCTTAGGAACACAGCACTTACATGGTTTCAGCCATTAGACGAGCGTCAGTTCAGGAGCATAGACCAACTCCTAGAGGCATTCATTGTAGAGTTCTCTAAGAGCGGCATAAGACACAATACCTCCTCATTAATTCATAGCTTCAAACAGACTCCCCAAGAGACTGTCAGATTGGCCGGAAGAAGATTTAGACAATATCTTGAAAGGTGCCCTATTTCGGAGCTACCCACATCTGCTAAACAAGTAGCCTTATTCCTTGATGGATTGCTGAGTACGAAACTGAGATCCTATGTGTATCTGAAGGACCCTAGGACCATAGAAGAGTGTGTACGCATGTGCATTGACATTGAAGATAACCTAGGGGAAGAACTAGAGCTCTCCAAAATCTACAAAGATTCAGATAGTGCATCTAGTCACTCTTCCACGCAGTCCACATCAATTGAGGAACTTGCCGAAAAAGTAGCTCAGAAACTAGGTGTAACTAGAAAACAAATCCCAAGGTTTGCCCCAGCGAAGAGGTGCTATACATGCGGTGGCGACCACATGGCAAACGTGTGCCCCATTATGGCTCAACCCCAGGTCAATCCAAATAGCCAATATTGCACCATAGAACGGAAGTACACAAACCACACTGCGCAAGATTGCCCATACAACAAGCAGGCTGTTAGGCAACCCTACCCTCAGCCCTACCAACAAGGCAGATACCAGAACCAGTACCCTCCACCACCACAATATGCTAGACCCCAACAAATCTACCAACCACAATATCAGGCCCAACAGAGACCCCAACCAGTACTAGCTCAACAGCCCCCAAACCCCGCTAACGTGATTCCAGTAAAGTATGCTGTGGCAGAAGAAAACCTGAATAGGGCCATAGTACCAGTAACCCCATTGATCTCAGAAAGTGACCCAAGTGACCATAGCTTTGATTCTACACACGTCGATAGTCCCCAGGCTTACTACATGCAGTCTCCAGAACATGGTGAGTCTTACTATAGTGAAGAACCAAGTGAACCTAGTTGGGAGTCAGATTACACGAACGTCATGTATGCAAACCCCAACCCCAGGCCTCAACCTAGGCAGGTACGACCACCATTCCCAAGAGGACCGTGCTACAGATGCCAAGGAGATCATCTCATTCGTGATTGTCCCTTGCCTCCACCTACACAACCCCAGTCAGTAACGATCCAAGGTTTTTGCCAAGATTGTGGAAAAGAGCATCTTTTACGAGATTGCCCAAAGAACCCCAATAATATGCCAAAAATCACTCCTATCAATGTGATTGGTTTGGTTGTAGGTTCCTCAGGAAGCGTCACTTCCACTGCACCAGTGCAGGTAGTCACTCGAGCTCAAGCCTTGCAGCAGAATCAAGGAGTAAACCAGGATAAGAACTCAGAGGCGAGTGAAACCGAGAGCGTAACAAAGAAAAGGACTAGAGCATGGAAAGATAGTCGAGAAAGAATGAAACGACAATGGGCCAAAAAGATGAGTGAGCTTGAGGAAAGCATAAGAGAAACCAAAGCGAGGATAACTGAACTCACAGCTCAAACTCCCTCTCACATTACCCCACCTCCACCACTCCCATCTCCATCCGACCCACCACCTTCCCCAGCGCCTCATCAAATCCCACCACCTCCTAGAGTAGGATCAGTCCTAGCAGATCCCACTCCTGAAGGCCTAAACATGATGCTTAAAGCATATCAGGCCAGAATCCAAGAAGGGCCAACCATAACCGATCATGAAAAATGCTACCCTAGAGCCGAGCTAGAGCTTGAACGAACTAAAATTTGTGCCAAAATGGTGGAATTGGCTCAGACCATGTTTGAAGCCAGTCGCCTATTTAACATTTCTAGTTCAGCCAAGACACAGTTACACTTTGATGGACTGCTAGAAAGAATAGAGATGCTAATTGCACAATCAGAGAAGGAACCTGTCCCTCAAAGAAAGGAAAGGGCGAGAGAACGGATAAGCCAGCCTCTTCAGGAAGCCCATGTGCCTCCTCAAGAAGCTTATCTTCCCCCTCAAAAGGCAGAGGAACCTCCCTCGAAAGTTTGCATGCCTCCACAGGTGACCCACATTCCTTCTCAGAGAGCGTATGAGCCTGCTCGGAAGAGTAATAGAATAAGTAATCTTCTCCAAGAAGCTTGTGCTCCAGCCATTTACGAGAGCAAGGAGAGAGCCAACGATAGAATAAGCCCTCCTTCCCAGGTGGCTTATGTGCCCAATTCCACAGAGCCAGACACTTCTTCTTCTATGAATCGGTTTGCACCAGACTTCCTACGAGAGATTCAAGAAGACAAATGGGATAACGAAAGTGAAGTTGCCCCTCCTTTTGAACTTGTGGATGATGCACACGATCAATTCCCACAAGACATCCCATCTATTTACGGGGAACATGAGAGTGCTCAGTCTCACGAGAGATTGGACTTTGAGTCTAATTCCATACAAGAGCTACCCCACTTCACAGGCCCATGGGAAGCAAAGTCCACATGTATGAGAGCACCCACAGTCATGGTAAGGAACGACGATTCAGTCATACCTAGGAACACGGAGATAGCAAAGAACACCAAAGTGCAGCGCGATCTCACTTTGGAAGAACTGCCCAAGGATAGACCAGAAGCGCGGAAATATGTAGCTAGTCAAGTAACTGAAATTGCAAAACCACGTTCCCGGGTAGGATCCCATAGGACAGTGCCAGAAATTCCCTTGGATAAGATAGGAGATATGTGTGAAGGTGAAGAAGGGAACACCTATCTTCCCATTACCTACCAGGACTACACCACTAAGGCAATTTTGGACTCAGGTGCAGGAGTTGCAATTGCCACCACTTCCCTTTGGAAGCGTTGGGGCAAGCCGGCACTCAGACCAACGAGAATGAAATTGCAAATGGCCGATGGTCACATAGAGAGACCCCTAGGATTGCTAGAAGGAATAACTCTCACCACTTGTGGTGTCGAGTTTGAGCATAGTTTTGCTATATGTGACTTCAGCAAAAATCATGCCTATGAGATGATTTTGGGAAGACCATTCATGCGACAGTTGCAAGTGGTACAGGATTGGGGAACCAATTCTTTGTATCTGCAACACTTGGGTGTTACAACCAAAGTCAATCTCAAGGATTTTTCTCACAGAGATGTCCCTCCTATCCAATGGAATCCCATCCATAGAGCCAAAGATGACACAGAATCGGTGCATTCCATAGGGTCTAGGTCCTCATAAATGCATGAAGACACCCACTTATGGATGTGCAAGGTAGCAGTAGAAGAAGAGAAGAGAGAGAAAGCCAGAGAGGTAGGTGCGAAAGAAACCCATAGATCAATCCAAGACCCAGCCTACGCACCTGTAGTTTTTCCAGACAAAGAATTTGAACCTCACGGTTGGGCAGAAATCTTAGCAACAATGGACGTAGCCATCAACGAAGAACAATGGACACCTCACTGTGATGAGGATGGCTATGATATTTCAGTCTTCTCCATAGAGCCAATCATGGGAGAGGCAGTTCTAGAAGAATGCGAACCTAGCCCTGATGCATTTGAGGATGCAAGTGACTCCGATCTAGAGTCAATCATTATGGACCCACCATTTGCATCAGATGAAGAATATTTCCATGAAGTAGAATTTCAACCCCAGAGGCATGGAGAGGTTACAAATGATGTAAGATTAGCAACACATATGACCCCGAAGGAAGAAGGAAAGAAACGAAAGAAGAAAGAAGTCTCACCAGAGGAGGAAGAATCTTTGTTTGAGGTCCCAGAAAATTTTAAGAAGTATGAGATAGATGACAGGAGAGTCATGATAAGAATGCCTAAACGAGAAGCACAATCAGGAGAGGCCTATGATAACAAAGAAACCACCAAGAAAATAGTAGTGGCCATAGAAGAAGGAGAGGAGAGATGCATGTATATAGGCCATGACCTGACAGAAGAAGAAGAGCATGAACTGATTGCCTTGCTAAGAGAATACAGAGATGTATTCGCTTGGAGTTACAAGGATTTGAAAGGGGTTGACCCGGACATATGCTCACACACTATTCCCATGACCTCAGATGCTAAACCCTCTAAGCAAAAGCCTTATACATATAACGATAATTACGCCGCTAAGATCAAAGAAGAGATAGATAGACTGGTTGAAGCTGGATTTATCTATGAAATTGAGCACACTGAATGGGTATCCCCCATCGTAGTGGTGCCCAAGAAGAATGGCAAACTGCGTGTGTGCATTAACTTGAAAAAGGTTAATGCAGCCACAATTCGAGATAACTATCCGCTTCCCATAACAGAACATCTCTTAGAAAGAGTGGCAGGCAAGGAAGTGTACAGCTTCCTTGATGGATTTTCGGGCTACAATCAAGTAGCCATAGCTCCAGAGGATCAGCATAAGATAGCCTTTGCCACAGAATGGGGCATTTTTGCTTTTAGAGTAATGCCATTTGGGCTTACCAATGCACCAGCCACCTTCCAGAGGCTGATGTGCCATGTGTTTAAGGAGTTCCTGAGGAAGAGTTTAGAAGTCTATGTTGATGATCTCTGTGCTCATTCTAATGTTAGACAAACCCATATTACTGAACTCAAACAAATCTTTGACAAATGTAGAGAGTACCAAGTCTGCATGAACCCAGAAAAGTGCGTTTTTATGGTAAGGCAAGGTAAGATTCTAGGACACATAGTGTCAAAGAATGGCATATCTACTGACGAAGAGAAAGTGAGAGCCATAGCAGAGCTACCTAGGCCAAAGAATGTCAAGGAAGTACAAGCTTTCATGGGGCATTGTGGTTATTATCGACGATTTATACACATGTATGCTGTCATTGCAAAGCCCATGTACGGACTTCTGACAAACTTTGAGTGGACGGATGAATGTGAGAATTCCTTCCAAGAGCTTAAACGAAGATTATGTTCAGCACCAATCTTGACCACACCAGATTGGAATAAGCCATTCCATGTTCATGTGGATGCATCCAATTATGCTATTGGATGTGTGCTTGCACAACCTACTGGTGAAGGTAATCTGGATCTTCCAATTGCCTATGCCAGCAGACAATTGAATGCGGCTGAACGGAATTACACCACTACAGAGCGCGAAGGATTAGGCATGGTATATGCAGTCAAGAAATTTAGACACTATTTGCTTGCAAATAAGTTTAAATTTTTTACTGATCATCAGGCACTGTTATATCTTGTAAACAAGCCATGCAATACAGGAAGATTAGTAAGATGGTTTCTCTTGCTAATGGAATATGATTTTGAGGTTGTGGTAAGAAAGGGTAGGACTCACGTGAGAGCTGATCATCTTTCTAGGCTTACATCGGGAGAAGCCCCACAAGGAGTGTCAGATGACCTTCCTGATGCTTACTTGTTTAATTTGGAAGTGGTGCCGCAGTGGGCCAAGCCAATAGTACCAGTATTGACATACGGGCCTAATCATCCAGTGGTGAACACACGGAATAGAGAGATAGTAAAAGCCCAAAAGTACCATATCATGGCAGGCAGCATGTACAAGCACACAGATCAAGGGATCTTGGCTTGTTGCGTAGAAGAGGATGAGTACGCTAAATGGTTGCTATTAGCACATGTAGGTGCGTTAGAGCAACACCATTCAAAGCAACGAACGTTGCAGACTCTAAAGAGATTCGGAGTGCATTGGCCAACTATGGAAGCGGATGTCCAAAAGTTGTGCCAGGAATGCCCAATCTGTTGCACTAAACCACCTGTGGAACATGCCACTCTCTATCAAGTATCCATTGTGCCAGATTGGAGTGAACCTCTAGTATCATTCTTGAGGACAAACACATTCCCTCCAGACATGACTCTAGCTAGAAAAAGGAGTTTGGAACAAGAAGCCCAGGATTATTCACTCGTTGGTGATAATCTATACAAGCGCGGTAAGGATGGTTACCTGAGACTGTGTGTCCATGAAAGTGAGTATCTTAAGATCTTAGAAACTGCTCACCAAGGTGTAGCAGGAGGACACTTTGGACCGGATCGGGTGATCAAGGCAATCCTATTTGCGGGCTTTTGGTGGCCTACCCTTCACATGGATGCACATACCTATGTGAAACGGTGTGATGTCTGTCAAAGGACTCAGTATCCTATACGCAAAGATGAGATGCCACTGAAACCTATGATGGGTGGACGTGCATTCTCTAAGTGGGGAATAGACTTCGTAGGTCCTATTAATCCCCCAGCTAAGGGTTCTCATGCGGAATACATCATTGTTGCGACAGATTATCTCACCAAGTGGGTAGAGGTAAAGGCTACGACAAAGAACGATGCTCAAACAACTGCCAAATTCTTGTTTGAGAATGTATTCACGAGATACGGGCTACCTATAGAGCTTGTAAGTGATCGAGGAACTCATTTCTTAAATGAAGTGATTGAAAATCTACTCCAAGAATTCTTGGTAATACACAAGAAGTCTGCCCCATATCACCCCCAAGCTAATGGGCAAGCTGAGAGCACTAATAAGATCTTATGCAATGTACTAACAAAATTAGTGAACACTAAACGCTCTGATTGGGACAAACAGCTACACCATGCTGTTTGGGCATACCGAGTTGCCTACAAAACGGTACTCCAAGCCACCCCCTTTCAGATGGTATTCGGCCAAAACGCTGTGCTACCCTTGGATTTCCTGATTCCTACGTTGAAAGTAGCACAAGAGCACGAATGGACAGGTCATGAGCTCTCCTCTAGGATCTTTGACCTTGAAAAATTAGGAGAAACAAGACTGAGAGCCGCTGCTGGAATATATGCAGCTAAAAAGAGGCAGAAGGCATACTTCGATGCCCATGTGAAGAATAAAGGCTTGAAAGCCGGAGATCTAGTTTTAGTCTATACACTGAAACAACACGCGAGGAAGCTAGAAAAGAGAGGCTACGGACCTATGATTATCAATAGGATCTCCACGAGTGGAGCAGTACAATTAGCCACATTAGAGGGCGATGTTCTCCCTAACTATATTAGCGGATGCAGAGTCAAGTTGTATCAGGAACCCCTCACGGAGGAAATGCTCAGCCGACTCAACACTGCTAAGAAACGCAAAGAGGAAGAGAAGCGAATTAGAGAAGAAGCTCAAGCAGAAGCTTTAGAACGCATCAGAAGGATGAAATTACGAAAGCAAGGTAGAGAGCAGCCTAGGACAAATGACTATGCAGATCAAGGATATCATATGGCAATGTGTGAAGTCGCCGGAACTAGCTCACCTAGGATAACTGATCGACGTCCTTTTGTAACCCTAGATATAGGACAAGGAAAAAGTGCAAGGACTGTAAGAGCCTTGATTGACTCAGGTGCAGCCACTAGTGCTGTTAGAGTGTCTTACTGTCAAGAGTTACAGTTAACTGTCAATCCTGTGGAAGCATATCTCATAGGATTGGGAGGCGTGGAAACCCCTTGTATGGGCGAGGTGGAACTTCCCCTCTACATTCATGATGAGGCAATGACAGTTAAAGTACTAGTGTGTCAAGATGAGGATCTCACTGAACCTCTTGTCTTGGGTCAAGACTGGATCTATGACCAAGCAGTCAACTTAAACCTAAGAAGTGGACTTCTTCAGGTATGGGTCAATCATAGTCGAATTACAGTAGAGTTGGATAATGGAGCACTCAAGAAACTAGAAAAGGCACAGACTCCTGGTCCCTCCAGGGGTGCACATGAAGTTGACCATGCTGTTCTTGTCCAAAACTATGTGTTGCAGAGGAATGATATTCGCAAAAAAGGAGTCAGGCATGCAAAGGAATTCCCTTCTTTTCCAAAGGCCAGAAGGAGGCAACAACCAACGGTGGAGCAAAGGCAGAAGAAGCAGAGTACTACCTATGCCGGACATCAAAAGAACCTGCGTAGCAGAATGTCTCAACAAGTGAACCAAGTGTGGGTGCGAAAAGGCGAACACCCGGTTGCACCCACGCCAACAGCACGGGCGAAGCCTCTTATTAATAACCATCAACACGTCACTAATAAGAGGTCTTCCGGAAATTCTTCTGCTAACGTGAAATCTATTTGGGTGCCCAAAAAGTCGATGAAGGCTAGCCCACAATCAAGACAAATTTGGGTGCCTAAGGCTTGTTTGCGGGCTCAAATAGCTACACCAAGAACACACCCTACACAGCATGATCCATTCACTCGCACAGCCTACATCCACTCATTTTCAACACCAAGGCACATGAACACGAACAGAATCAGTTGTAAATGGGCCCCTAAAAGGCCTCAGGTTAAAGCTGACACACCTATAAAGCTCTCGAGAATCTCTACGGAACCACGAGTAAAACCCATCCACTGCAATTGGCAGCCCAAGACTTGTAACAAACCCCCTGACCCTATTGTAAATCCATGACCACCTACTAACCGCTTCACTCTTACTTCACATCATTTCGCTTAGCTCTTAGGTCTACCTAACTCCTAACTACACACACCAGCACCGAGCACTTATTAACTCCTAACCACTCCAGAACTTTAAGTTAATATTGTAACAAGGGACACCATGTCATTTTTGTGTCCATTGCAATGTTAACATTTATTCATATATTCTCACAGAATCAGCTGCGACATTTTCAACATGGCGGAGGCAGCAGGAACTAGCTCTCACACAGAAACAAACCCGCAAGTGGTGGACTTGGACAGTTTACCCGTTTTGCCTGAGACAGTTGAAAGACCAGAAGAGTTGCAGGCCGTCAAAATCATACCTATTGCGGACCCTCCGCGTGGCCACACCATGCCCGTGGGAAAGACTTCACATTGGTTTACCGAGGTAGCAGGACCTTTGGGGGAAGGAACGTATCTATGGGAATCAGAGTTGGACTACAATGGAAAGCAAGGCAGATACCATTTCTTTACAAGAGAATTTGAGAAGTTACAAAATGCGGAAGGTCTACGTCCGATATGGGAAAAAGCCGGATTGAGTGCCTATTTCAGTGCCCGACTCCCAAAACCTGACTTCATGCGATGCTACTATCTCATCAACACCTTGACTCCAAATCCGAACCCAAAAGGTGCAAGCTCATTTGTGATTCCATCTCTGACAAAGGGGAATGAGATCAAGAGGTTTAGGCTATCAAACAATTTGGTGAGAGAAGCTCTGGATATGCGCGGCATGCATATTCCTACAGAGAAGGAAACCCTAGTACCGGACTACATGAAGAATCGAAGTCTCACCAAACTCAAGGACATGGTATCCATGACGCCTAATATTGCAATACACCTTCGCATGTGCATGCAACACTTTGCCTTCCCGGCGCAGGATAGATTCACCATGCCGCACAAAAAGATTTGGTTTAGCCTGTATCTGGCAGAGACACAGAGCCTCACCATCAACCTACCCCACTGGATAATTGATCAGATACACTTAGCTCACAAACGCTGGCCGCGGAAACAGGTTGTATATGGTTGCTGTGCTCTGACAAGAATCATCTATAGGTGTTTGGCTTATGACATCCCAATCCAACGAGCCCTGATGTGGAATCGGGTAGAGCAGTTTCGAGGCAGGACATCCACGGGACCCCCTTCTAAGAAGATGAGAGGCACGGTCCAAGTCCCATGTGCTCAACCACGTGGAGCCACCCTAACACCAGACGTCACACCACCACCCCGAAGAGTCCGACCATTCACACTCCGACTTCCAAGACGCAGCACCGATGGTTCCACTTTGATATTTCCTCCCATCCCAACGGATCTCGAATTTCCTAGTGGTGCACCTTTGGAAGAACTCACTAATGAAGACTTCGAACAACTATTACAAGATGTAGAGCTGGAGGCAGAAGAGGCACAACAAGCGGAAAATGTACAAACGCAGGCCACAACCTCCCAAGCACCTGTCACACCTGTTGAAGTGGAGGAAGAAGATGACGGAGATGAAGAACAGGAGGATGATGAGGAGGAGTATGATCAAGAGCACCAAGAGGAGCAACAAGAAGTGCCAGAACTTGTAGGTGCACCTGCATATACAGCTCAACTACGAAGGCTATACGACACTATCAAAGCAGTACAAGAAAGGCATCAGCTCTCTCTGGTATCAGGTCAAGCTTTGATGCAAGAAATGCTATCAGATGAAGGAGTGGACCAACATTTCATTGACACCCTCAAATTAGTGTCAGACTCTTTAGGAGTTCCAGAGGCTGTCCACACCGCAGTCCGCCAGTCCGTAAGGTATGACAAACGCAGAGTGGACACGTTACCACGAGCAGGTAAGACTATCAGGATACCCGTCACAGAACCAGAAGTACCTAGTGAGACCACAGCCACTCCCACAACCACCACTGACCTCTCCGCTGAAACCTTCGTTCAGACATCACCCATCTCACCCCAGCGTCCTCCATCACCACCTTCTCCACCCCCACCACCACCTCCCACCTCGGAAGAAACGACAGTCATCACCTCTACATTCACTTATAACCCATCATCATTCAAATCATTCTCATTTCGAGAACCCACCTCACAAGACACCCTCTTCTCCTTCGTCACCAATCCCTTGTACACTTCATCCTGTCTATCCTCTGAACCCATGACTGGCCATCCCATAATTACAAGTGTAGTTGGAAACCCAGCACCCACAGAAGGCACCCTGTGTTTCCCGACCTATCCCCCAATACGAGTACCTCCATTCCATGACCCTCACTTCCCAGCTGGCCCCTACACCTCTTTCAACCGGACCTCACCACCCCAATACCCGTCCTTTGTGGAGCAGTTCTTCCGCTCTCCAATGTTTCAAAGGCACCTTTCCCTGCTGCTCGCAACGACATCAATTTACACGAACACCACACTCACCTCACCTACCATACCCAACTACATGGTAGCCCCTATACACACCACTCTGTCTGACCCGATGGACATTTCACCCACCACAGCACCTCTCCCCACAATTCCACCCTCTCCCCCTCCACTACCCCCCACCTCACCACTCACATCATTGGCACACACAGCATTCACTACCCCCCTACCCAATCCCTCCTCCCCTGCATTTCAAACTTTTCCCCTTGCATCTCATAATGTAAATAGCACGTTCAACACATTACTTCAGTGTGCACATCAGCTACAACAAGACTACCATCAATTGGAAGAACGCACTGCTGCCCTCCAGGCAGAATCTCAACGTCTGCAAGCTAGAGTCACCACTCTTGAAGCTGACTACCAGACGCTCCTAACCGAGCATACCACACTACAACAGGCTCACTCCGAATTGGAAGCAAAGACATCAACTGTAGATGACCAAGCAGTCAAGGAACTAGAAACAGTGCTTCAAGCGCAAATGATATCTAACGCCACACTCAGACGCAACATTGGGCTATTAAGGAAGCATATGGCCGCAGCACTAGAAGAGAACAAACGACTTCAACAACAAAATCAAGACAACTTTGAAGCGGCTATGGAAGGAACCGTAGGAGCAACCATTAGCCCTACCAGATATAGAGCAGTACCATCAGAAGACATCCGCATTTTACTTGAGGAGCATGCAAATTTCCTGGAGTCATATGAAAAACTAGAGACTGAATGTGCCGATCTAAAGAAACAGTTAGCCAGTGTATCCACTGCTCAACCGGAGCCGGTAATCTTGCAACAATCTACAGAAGAAATGGAGACCCTTCGGAAACAGGTGGCAGAACTCCAAGCACGCCTCTTACCATATGAACGACCACCCTCGCCCATTGAAGAACCAGAACCTGAAACAGTAGTGGAAATCCCCGTCGAGGACAGCTACGAAGAGCCATACGAGCCTATGCCGACGCCTGGTGGTCGAACTACAGAAGAAGGACAAGACACGTTAGAAATTCAAGTTCCAGATTGGGTCAGAAGGGTCGAGAAAGTGGGTAAGACACATGATGATCGTGTGGCCGTGCAAATGCAATCTCTCACGAATCTGGAAGAAACGGTCCTTTGGTCTTCCTACTTTCAACAATTATCCCATCAACGGTTAATCACAACATCAGAATCGCAATACATGCCTTATTTTGTCTTACTACATGATTATAATGCAGAAGTCAAAAGACATACAGGGAAGGAGCCCACATTCGCTACTCAATTTGAGATAGGGGATTTACCGACCGATGCACGTGCTGGCTCGATTTTCCAACCTAATTGGCGTGCACGTTTACTCACCGATTACCCAGAGATGATGAGTACCTGGGCTACCATGCCACTCTATATAAAGTATAATCCATGCTATTGTCCAGTGGTACGTCGCAGATCCTGGCAAGCATTTGCAATCAAGGTACGCAACAATAAAGAGTGCTCGGCTTGGGTTAACTATCCGTATTTTGCTCCACCTCGAGGACCTCCAACCGTAGCCTACATGATATCAACAATTCGACACTGGTCTACACGTCTCAATAATGTACCCGACATCGCGGCGAAAATGTGTATGAAGATCTTTGAGCTCATGACCATTGTCTTCAAAACCTTTCGGAATGTCCAAGCTCCATACATCTCCGCCCCTGGATTCGCTCAAGGCAACAAGGATTTAGTCTACGACATGAGCCAAACCCCCTCGGTCACTGTCATCTTTGCCTGGCATGCACGAATCAAGTACTTGCCCGCATGCTTCAAGCAAACATTTGAGGAAATGTTCTCTACGGGCTTCTGGGAATACAATTCCGAAATTTTCATTCCCAGACCCACACACTTGCTACATCTATTCGCAGTAGAACAAGCGATCCATGCAGATCAATTACGTCTGCCACATCCGGACATTCCAGGACCAATCGATTGGGATCGTATGATGACAGATTTGGCCAGAGGACTACGCTTACAAGAACATCAGCTTGCCACTCAGGTTGTGGAATATTACATCCAACACTCCCAGCAACAAGGGTCTGTCAGGGACGACAGACGCGAGAGAGGGGGGGGTGTTGAGAGCAGTATGGGCACCCAAGGATTGACTAGACAAGGAAGCCAACGGAGAGAGTCAGAACAAGGTGAAGGAGTAAGTAGACAAAGCAGTCGACGCAAATCTGGCAGATAGGCCCTTCAATTTTTCCAATCTACATCTTTTAAGAGTGATTCTTATCACTAACAATCATTGTAAATACCATTTCATATTTTTGTAGCTCCATTTTGTGCAAGCCAAGGAGTCCTTGAGCTTGAGGAGCCTTAGAAGTACCTACATATCAATTTTCGTATTTTTTAGACTCCGTTTGAGCCCTCAAATTGGCCCTGGAACCTAATTTTTAACTAGGCCAGACACTAGGTCTGGACAGGGCCAAAAGCTAGTCAAAAACTATAAAAAGAGCTAGAGAGCTCATTTTTGGAGGTTAGATTGTAAATTGAAACAAACTTGTAAGAGCTTTTGAAAGTAATCTAAAAAACTCCATTGATTCTCTCTCTTTGTCTTGCCGTGTGCGCGCGTGTGTGTGTATGTGTGTGCATGCTTGTGTGCTTCTCACTCACGCACTTGTGCCGCCACTTGCTCGAGGTCTTCATACCATCCTCACGTCTTCCCGGATTGACATTAAAGGAGGTGCTACTCATCACTGAGCTACAGAGGTGGAAACGAGCTCAGATCACGATTCTGAGACTACAACCAGAGGAGTGTCGACGGCACCCTAGATTAAACGATGACCTGCTCTGATACAAATTATTGGAGATAGACATCTACGCAAACATGCAAACAACACAAGGAAGGAGAAGAAGCTTGGAGCACAACACACAATACTGAATGTATTACTAGAGAATGTACAAAGATAAGTAGTCCATTAGGGAATAGACATATATACAAGCCAGAGGAAAAAACCTCCTAAAGAGGGAAAAAGTAACCCGACAGTCCTAGTGTGTTCGCACACATCACTACCTAAATATATCAAGTAAGAGTATCCCAGGAGGAATGGCAAGTCAATGTGAAGGCAAGTAAGACCATCCCAAGAGGAGGGGCAAGCCTATGTTATGTGCAAGAAGCACCATAGACCAAGTGAAGGTCTAGTGAAAGGTTGAGGCATTAAGAACACCTAAGGGAGTGGCAAGCCTATGGAAAGTAAGACCATTCAAAGAGGAATGGCAAGCCTATGTAAGGGCAAGTAAGACCATCCCAAGAGGAATGGCAAACCTTGTGAAGTGCAAGAGGCACCATTGGTCACATTCACAATTTCTTATGTTTTTTGTAGGTGATGAAGGGAAGCTTGGAAGATGTAGAAGCTACGAATGCTTCACATAAAGAGGAACTCATGAAAGAGTTCATGCATTATCATCCCATTTTTTATTTTGCAGGTATATAATCAGCCATCAATCATGAAGGAAAGGTCATGAAGCAAGGGGGAGTTAGCTTGCAAGGATTGTAAGATCCAAGAAGAGTCCAAAGAAGACAAAGTTGAGCCAAAGCAATTATGTGTTCAAAGAAAGAGTAAGAGCAGCCATCAAAGGTAAATTGAAAGCATGAGGAGAAGCCACCTAGATTGAAGGAGTGCCTATAAGGCAAGGGGCAACCATCATAATGCAAAAGGAGGTCATGAAGACAAGCTAGAAGAAAGCATGACAACCATGACTACCTCAAAAGGAGATGCAAAGATTGCACCCAAAGAGGAGGTCAAAGATGATCTAAAGACAAAGGAGGATCAAATCAAAGCATGCAAGCCTAGAATACATGAAGCCATGAAGGTTCAAAGACTAGAGGAAAGCAAAGAGGAAGAGAGTGAAGCAACAACGATCTATAGAGCCAAGGTGATCTCATTTCATTCTATGAGTTTGTATGAAGCATATTTCTTGATAGGGATTGAAGAAGAGCTCTTGCAAAGAGCCAAGAAGCAAAGGAGAAGCTGGAAGAGAAGCAAAAGGAGCTTGGAAGCAAAGAAGAAGATCACCAACCTATCAAAGGAAGAGATATGAGGGCAATAGAAACAAAAGGCAAAGAGGAAGAGGATTGGAGAGTAGCATGGACTCCCAATTGTAGCTTGAGGGGGAGTGTTGAAAATTATGGAGCATGTGCAAGCTCCAATTTTGAGGCTTGAAACATACTCGCCTCTCATTATGTACCTCTTCATCAATTATCTATTTTTTGTAAGCTCAAAAGGAAGCTACACCCTAAAAATATATAGGGTACACTCATAACCTTAGAGTAGAGTGTTCAATTAAAAAGGGCAAATGTATTTATGGCTTATTTAAAAGCCAAAATATATTTAGAGAGATGGAATACTCAAAAAAATTGTGAACTTATCCACATGAAGTGATATGGAGTGCCAAAAGTCATCCAAGGCAATGGAGGGACAAAGGACAAGAAGTGGAAAGGCAAGAGGTGAGAGAAGATGCAAGGGTAGGTGAAAAGTCTCATGCCCATACCTCTATATAGAGAGGTCTTTTGAACGTGAAAATGTGTGGAGATGACAAGGAGATGGTGTAGAAGCATATACTAGTCATTATCGCACCAATGGATATCAAAAGGTACCTCAGTTGGATGCTACAATGCACAAAGGTATTCCAGTCACATACCTTTTCTATACATAGCCACCTTGTGAAGGTCATATCTCTCTATGTATGTATCAATTTAATGCATATCATATCGTGTTGGAAAGCTTATCTTGCATACTCTCTGTATCTCAAATATCTATGTCAGATCATTCTCCAGTGGTTACATGCAACATGTCTTGTGAACCCCAGTTTTTTGCATAACCTGAGATGACAGGTAGTCTATCTTTGAACACTTAGTTGCCTAGTCAAATGAACTCCAAATGGAGTGTTCTTTAGTTTGTTAGAAATTTAAGAGAGTCTAGTGTAGGTGGACTAATTTTCAAATCCATTGGCCAAATTTGATGTCACTCTAGCACAATGGTAAGTACCAACATGAGAAGATCCACCTCATAAATATTAATCCGTGGAGATGGGAGGTTGTCCACCCACATTCTGGGTAATGAGATGTTCATTTTTGGTGGGGGATCATCATGGTAGATCTATGATGCAAAATGTATTCTCATCTCTTTTCATATACATAAGTCTCTATAGAACTTGATTTTTGAGTGCTAAGTTCATGTATTTCCACCTTGGAAGGTCCTTTGCATTTCAAAGGTGAGTGGGCCCAAAAGGCTTCCTTTGTATCTATCATCTTCTAGAGTTATGTCATTTTAACATTAAGTGCTACTTGGAGGCATCTATTGATCAAGTTAGATATGGAAAATCCTTGCCACGCTTAGGGTATGTTCTTGTTCATCATGTTCTCATGGATCTTATTATGAGATTTCTACTTCTAGGGAAATAATTTCTATACAAAATTGACTACTTGGTAAAACTATACAAGTTTGTCCTAATAGTACTCATTTTCTTCCTTTATGGGTAGAGTGGAAAGTCGAGATCACTTGGTAGGTAAATACACCCTTACCACATGCTCATTCACATTTTTAGTGAAGAAGTGGACACCAGATTCACTAGAATGTGAGAATATCATAGTGATCTTGTATGGTTCTTCCACCTAGTTCAGGTATTCATGATAATCTTCAAGATTTTGCATGTATTCTAGGGGCTTTGTGAGTGTTGATATATTTAGGTATTGATGTGTGTGTACACACTATGGGCTTATATGATGTGTCATGTATTCGTTGCAAAAGGACTATGGAATATTGTGTAGGGTGTTGAGAAACATCTTATTACACCTGCAAACATAATTGTTGAAGGTGATGCAGATGGTGTTGACGATGATGATATTCTTCATGTTCTTGTTCATGATGCACTTCTTGGTGCACCTACTATGGAAAAAATTCATTGGGATGATAGAGATGCTTAGGCACATGCATTGATAGCCTTGTCTATCAAACATGTCATTATTCCTCACATTCGCTCTTGTAGAATAGCCAAGGATGCTTGTGATACACTTACCACTTTATACTAGGCAAGGAGTGAGTCTCGTGTTGCTTACCTCTTAAAATAGTTGGAGAGTGAGCAAATGAATGAAGGTGATTCCATGGACATTTTTCTGACAAAGATAAAAGATTTGAAAGAACAATTGATTTCTGCTGATGAAGTCTTGTCTGACAGTTCACTTGTGCAGACTATTTTGAATGGTGTTCCCAATTCATATCAGAGTTTGGCTTCTACTCTTCGTATGATGATGAAACGCAATCCAAATGCCTTAACATTTGAGGAGTTAGTCTCTGTTCTATTGCAGGAAGATCAATCTAGGTAGAAGAACTCCATTATGCGTGTTGAAGATCAAGCTTTCTTAGTTATTTAGAAGGGAAGAGGTAAATGGATCTCTTCTACTAGTAAGCAAAAATCTACTAATTCTGCACAATAAAAAAAGGATGATAGCAAATGATTATCTCATAAAGAGTTGTCCAAAACTAGATGCTAAGGAGGAAAAGAAGAAAGAGGCAGTAATGGTTGTTGTAGAGGCCTCTACATCCAAAACAGAGTTTGCAAATCTTGTGCAGAATGAAGAATGGGCATTTACTACTGTTTGCAGTTTTAACCCATCTTCACATGAAGAGTGTATGTATGTAGATAGTGGGGCAACCAAACATATTACCTCACACCACAGTTTCTTCACTTCACTTGAGCCTACCCCTACATGGACTACTATCACATGCACCAATAACTCCTCTTATCTTGTTATGGGACTTGGTAAGATCACTCTTACTACTAGTGATGGTAGTTCTTTTACATTGTTAGATGCTTTATTTGTGCCAAGGATCAAGAAGAATGTGTTATCAATTTCAACTTTAGCTAAGATTCGCTTGGTTGTGAAATTTGTTGATGATAGATGTAGAGTTCATGATTTGTCGTTATTGCTTCTGGCATTTTATGTCATGGGCTATACAAAATCATAGACTATGAAAAATGTATGAATGATTCTACATGTGTAGTACATGATTCTCACGATTTTTCAGATGCAAAGCTTTGTCATGCACACTTTGGTCATCTCAATTTTGCTACTTTGCTATGCTTGCAGAAATTTGAAATGGTGTCCTCTTTGCCCAAAAGAGGCACCTGGTAAACATGTATGTAAAGGCTATATTTTTGGCAAAATGGAGCATTCCTCCTTCCCAAAAGATGGTTCAGTTTGAGCTACTTAGAAATTGTAGCTTATTCATAGTGATGTGTGTGATCCTATGTAGACACCCTCTTTCGGGAACTATTTTTTACTTTGTGAAATTCATTGATGATTTTTCCAAGCATGCATGAGTATATCCAGTGAAAGAGAAGTCCAAAGTGTTTATGTGCTTCAAACACAAGCTAAAAATCTATCAGCATGTAAAATGGGCACCCTCCATTCTGATCGAGGGGGGAATATATGTCTTCTGACTTTAAACCATTTTTGGCTGAACATCAGATAAAACATCAGTGTAGAGTGTCGTATACACCTCAATAGACTGGAGTTTCTAAATGGAAGAACACATCACTCATGGAGATGGCAAGGTGTATGGTCAAGAGTCAAGCTTTACCACATAGCTTCTAACTTGAGGTTGTCATGTGTGCAGCATATGTGCTTAATAATTGTCTCACTAAAGCATCACAGTCTATCACTCCATATGAGGATTGGCATGGTCACAAGCCATCTCTTGCTCACCTGTGTGTCTTTGGTTGTCTCGCACAACAATATAGGAAATTGGACGATAAATTAGTGAAATGTATTTTCAATGGGTATAGTTATGAAAGCAATGCCTATCATCTCTAGCATCCATTGATTAAGTGTATTTTGGTTAGCCATGATGTTGTTTTTGTGGAAGATGTTATTCAGCCATTACTTTCGTGTACTAAGGAGACATCAGCTAGCTCCAAAGATATGTATGACACTTTGTTGCCTCTTTTTACAGGTGAAATTCTAGTACTTCCTCTAATGAGGAAATTTCGTAGCCTTTACAGGTTCATGTGATGATGTAGATCATGCTATTTTCGATGTAGATTTACATGATGTACTTGTTCATGAGAACTAATATTACCGAGAGGTAGAAACTATGTCAAAATGATTGGTGTAGACTTTGCATGACAACAAATTAGATGCACCTCGATCATATTGTACTCGTTCAAGCTCTTATAGAGCCTCTTGTGCATCAGATTGCTATGCTATGAATGCCTCTAGTCTCTGTGATGAGAATAAGCCTCTTTCCTTTGATGAAGCACAAAATTCTAAAAATTGGATGGCTGCTATGCAATCAAAATATGATGCTATCATGAAACATGGTACTTGGTCTTTGTGTGACTTGCCTCCTCACAAGAAGGCCATTGGCACTAAGTGGGTATACAAGTTGAAGCATACGCCTGATGGAATAGTTGACAAGTATAAGGTGTTGAGCTGATAAACATCATATTGGTCAAAGTCAACTGCAATCAAAGTCAACCACAATCAAAGTCCAAAGGTCAAAGTCAAGCCAATCAAAGTCAACTTGGTCAAGGTCAAAGTCAACATGGGAAAAGTCAAAGTGTTTGAAGCTCAAGAGTCAAAGTGCACAGGTAGTACGCAAGTAATTGTCCATAAAGGGTAAATTGGAGAGAGTTGGTTGTAGGTTGCAGAGGTATTTCTATAATTTCCCTAAGGTTCAAAGTGTTTTTAAAGTGTTTGGAAGGTTCAGGTGAACCCTCTCTTATGTGCATAAGTGAAGAATTAAAAGGGAAATGTGAAGGTATGTGAAGCGGTAGCACACACAGAAGTGAAAGTATGGCCCCCAAATTAAAATTTTTGTTTTAGTCTAAAGTCACTACAGGACAAAACAGGGATTCGTTGGCGGCTACTTGTGAAGGCAATTTTGGAACATCAAAGTGAGCACCAAGATACTCTTGCAGTTAGGAGCCTACATGAATCGACACTCAAATCAAGGTAAGGACTATTCTTGGGGAAGCAAGTGTAAGAAAGACTAAGTAAGGTGAGCATAGTCTAAGTGAAGCAAGAGAGAGAAGTGCAGGAGACACACAGTGTGCCACGCAGAGAAGTGAAGTGCAAGGTATGCATGAAGAGTGACTAAGAAGTGTGCAGAGAAGTGTTAAGTTATTCCCCCCAAGGATCCCAAGGTCTCATTGCAGTGTGCGCATGCCGATAGAAGGTATCCATTCCTCCCCCTTATTGGAAGCTTGGTGCAAGGTGTGCACAAGTGCAGGCTTGGAGAAGCAGGAGGTCTGGTGCAGAGGAGGCCGGCAGCAACAAGACCTTGGGTATTTGGTATTTTGTAGTTGAGCACTCTGTGGGATTTTGCATAGAAGCATTGGATTGTATTGTGCATCACCATTGTATTTGTCTTATTATAATCAATCGACAGAGGCTCCTAGTGTGTATTTTCTTCTTGTCTTTCCCTTTTCTCCAACAAACACTCAAATCCCTTCTTGTCCAAGAATCTCCCAACACAATTTGGCACACCCGGTGAGACTCCAAGGAGATTTGAGCATAGGAGAAGCGAAGTGCAAAGGGTAAAAGAGTTCAAGTGCTGACAGTACTACTTCAGTGGACTAAGAGGTAAACATTCTTATTAATTATCTCATACTAAAAGGACTATGAACAGCCCATGACCACAAACTGGTCCCAAACATTGAGAGTCACCTGCAAGCAAACAAGAAGGAAGGTTGTTAGAAGATCCTCTAGTCCACTATCTTCAACCTCATCAGTAAAGAGCATGGCGGGACAGGTAGACTTGGAAACCTTACTATCAAGATTAAATATAAAATTTCCTTCTTTCAAAGGCCTAGCTCAAGAAGATCCGGATGAGCATATTAGAAGGTTTTTGGCACTATGCAAAACTAGAGGCTTAATGGGCAGGGAGGATGCCTTTTTGATACTCTTCCCTGCCACATTAGAAGGATTAGCAAATAAATGGTTCAACCAATTTGCTGAGAACCATTTTACAACTTGGGACTTAATGAAATATGCATTCAAAAATCAATTCCAACATGGAAATACTACAGAGATCATCATAGAGGAACTAGAAAATTTGAGATTGGGTCCAGGTGAAAAGTTGCCAGAGTTTGTGACTAGGGCCAAGGCACTAATGGCTAAATTTCCAGATCCACCACATGATTTTTTATTAAGAAATGGTTAGCTAAGCCACTTCGAGTGGCCACCCAATGTAAAATCAAGGAATTAGTGTTGCCTATAGCCTCCATAGAGGAGTTCATCAACATAGCTACACGACTGGAGCAGATAAGGCAACAATATGGAGCAACTTCTTCTCAACTACCATATTCTACAAAAATGGAGGATTCAGTAATCCAGCTAAGGAAGGAGCTAGAGGGATTAAAAAGGAATAAGCCCCACAAAGAGGGAGATTGAGGCATTAAAGCTCCAAAAAGAGGAGGAGGCCCAAGTAGAGGAATTGGCTCAGCTACGACAGGAGTTGCAAGAACTCAAAGGGGGTGGCATCAAGAGTGAACTTTGGTGTACCATGTGCAGCAAGCAAGGTCATATAGTAAGTGAATGTCCTCTGTTAAGTGTGACTTGCCAATTATGCACGAAAGATGGTCATGAGGCCCACGAATACCAATCAAGGGGAATACATGCAACAACATATTGGACACAAGGAGGACCCTTACCACCAGCAAATGTGATGGCGGCTGCACCCAATCAAGGTAACAATTATAACCCTAGACAGAGGGATAACTTTGGAAATGGGCCAAGGAGGCCAATTATTTGTTTCAAATGTGGAGAATGTGGGCACTATCAAAGTAGGTGCACTCTCCCAGAAATGCCCCTCCTTGCAGGAACTACCGAGAGGCTAGAGACCACTATACTAGTTGCTGTCCTAAGAACCAAGCATCTTCATCTAGGCCCCACATTCATATGATTTCTGTGAGCAAAGAAGAAATGGTAGATCAAGTCAAGGTGCCATCACCATCAACCAGGGTGGTGCAGTTGGAAGAAATTGAATCTTTTACAGTGCAGACAAGAGGCAAGGGGAAGGCTCAAGTGGAAATAGGTCAAGAATCAATGATTAATGGATTGAACAAAGACAAAGTTGCATATGAAGACAAAGCCACCACAGGTGTAGATATAAAACAAAAAGAAAATCCAATAGGTACCAGTGATGCCATTGGACAGGCATTCAACAAGGCTCATGAGGAGTTTGATAAGTTAAATGGAGCCCATGCTCTTAAGGAATCAGAAGCTTCCAGACTACTCAAGTCCATGAAAAAGGAGGTTAGTATTTTTATTTAATAAAGATGGATGGGAAATTCAGGTCAGAACTCTTGCAGATAATTGATGAAATGTCCACAACAAGTTTAGTGGCAAGGGCTGTTGTTATGCATAAAGATAAAAGTGTAGGGGAAGCACCCCTTACAGATTACAAGAGCCCTCGGCTAATAGTCTCTATTAAAGGTCATGAGTTTCAAGGAGTTATTGTGGATGGTGGTTCTGGCATTAACTTGATGCTTGAATATACCATGAAAAAGATTCGACTATACCCTTCTAGGCCTGCCAAATTCACTGTAACACTAGCAGACCAAAGCATAGTTAAGCCTATGGGAGTGGTCCATGGAGTCCCAATCAAGATACAAGGTACCATCTTTAACTTGGATTTTGTTGTTTTAAGATTGCCACAGGTAGAAGTTTCCCCCTGTTAATTGGGAGACCTTGGTTAAGGCATGCCAATGTGTTGCATGACTGGGGCAAGGACACAATGTGGGTAAAGCAAGAGGGAAAAGGGTTGCAACAGATAATTTTAGAAGAAGGTCCAAACAACCAAAGACATACCAGCATGATGCAGACAATTGGTATTTGTATGGAAGAAGAATTGTTGGACAACCCAGAAGCACATTTATTTGAAGAAGCAAATTTATATGAAGAGGAAAACATGTTGGCTTGGTTCCATGCTGAAGACCCATCCTCCTGCTATGGAATTTTTCCAAACTCAAGTAGGGAGGAAGCATATGAAGAAAAAGAGGACATCATCCAGGTTGCTGATTTGAGTGAAACAGTCTCAGTCAAAGGCCATAGCAGAGAGAAGAAAAGAAAAGCTCTTAAGTACAACAATGATGCAGCTACTTCAAATCATATGTCAATGTCCATCTTTTTATGGATATTGGTATGGATATCATCTGCCATGTCAATTTTTATGATAGTAAGTGCAGGGCTCTACAAGCATGTGGAAGGAGTACCTGCAAGTCTTTGCAAAAAGAGGATTCCATTGGATAAAGAAGGTGGAATAGTAAAAATAGAATTTGGCAGATTAATTAATGTAGTTGAAACAAAGATACAAACGATGCGGTTTGGAGGAGATAACACTTTACTGAAGGGATTAGGGTGGCCCTATCAGATGATCAACGTGCCCAAGAAGATGAAACAAATGAAGTGGAGTCCAATTGGAGACTATGGAGGCATTCCTCTTAGTCAACATATAAAGGCTCAAAGCTTGTCATCAACAAAATTGAAGATTTATGGATCACCTGGAACCTAGAAAATTTATCCAGGTTGTACATAGCCTTCTCATGTCATTTTTCTGCTTAAGTTAAGTAGTTTTTATCAATTTTCATGCTTGTTACTTGATTTTTTAGAAAATTTACCAACGTTTTCATAGCCCTTTGAATATCTACAATTTTTAGAAATTTTTGGGAATTTTTTAGGAAATTTTCAAGCAATTTTTAGACATTTTTCTAGCATTTTTCTCCTTTTCAAGTGTCATTTTCTTGCTATATTGGAGGAATAAAGGAAGTTTCTCTGTGGTTTTGAGGGAGGAAATTGGCCTAGATCTGTAGCATATTTTTTGAGAATTTTTTTGGGTTTTTTTTTGGATTTTGTTTGGGATTTTTTTAGTATTTTTCTCTAATTTTGGATAATTTCAAAAAAAAAAGCCCCCCAAAGGTTTTTTTCAAAAAAAGAAACCTCTCTCTCTCTCTCTCCCTCTCTCTCTCTCTCTCTCTCTCTCTCTCTCTCTCTCTCTCTCCCCCCCTCGCCCCCCCATTTCTTATTTTTTTAATTTATTTTCTTATTATTATTTTATTATTTTATTTATTTATTATTATTATTTTTTTAATTTCTTTATTATTTTTTATTTTTATTTTGATTTATTTTTCACTTCCTGATGGGCATGCGTTCACGTATTAAAGAAAAGAAGAAAAAGGAAAAAAAATAAAAAATAAATAAATATATATATATATATGTATTTATTTTATTTTTCTCTCTCATATTTAAACATATATATATATATTTATATTTTTTAATTATTAATTTTTTTATTTTTGTGGCTAAAATCTTTTGGCTGTGGATTGTGCCTCGGATGGAAATTTGTTTCAAATTTGGGGTCATTTTCATGTATTTTGGCACCTCTGGACTCATTTTCTGGCTTTCTTTTTCCAAATTCTCAACTTGTCTCTGAGTTTTGGTCACAAACCACATATTTTGAGCACCTTTATCACATGTTTTTATTTATCCACATGGCTCACATTGTCTATTCTCACCCCAATTCACCATATGTTGCACATTTTCTCATATGCACCCTCTGTAGCTCTTTTGTTTGATCATTTTGGCCCTCTCCTGACCCCATAATCCTACTCCATCATTCTCCCCTTACCCTTTTGCCCAGCCACATCCTTACCCATCCTTGCCCTATCCATCTCAGCCCCTCAGCCCTCCCCTTCCACTCCTTTCTACCCTCCCTTTGCTTTCCTTTGCTTTTCCATGCAAAAACCACTTTTTTGGTTCTTCTCTAGTGCTTGTTCTCTCTTGCTCCTAGTGGACTTGGTAGCTGCTCAAGTGTCCTTTTGCCATTTTTGCAGAACAAGAATCATGGTTTACTCTATGCTTAGAGTTTTGGTTGTAGCTCTCCGGGACAGAGAGCACATTAGGTGGTGGGCAACTGTTTAGCCCATAAAAGTCATATTGGTCAAAGTCAATTGCAATCAAAGTCAACCACAATCAAAGTCCAAAGGTCAAAGTCAACATGGGCAAAGTCAAAGTGTTTGAAGCTCAGGAGTCAAAGTGCACAGGTAGTGCACAAGTAATTGTGCACAAAGGGTAAATTGGAGAAAGTTGGTTGCAGGTTGGAGAGGTATTTCTCTAATTTCCCTAAGGTTCAAAGTGTTTTTAAAGTGTTTGGAAGGTTTAGGTGAACCCTCTCTTATGTGCATAAGTGAAGAACTAAAAGGGAAATGTGAAGGTATGTGAAGCGGCAGCGTACGGAGAAGTGAAAGTATGGCCCCCCAATTAAAATTTTTGTTTTAGTCTAAAGTCACTACAGGACAAAACAGGGATTCATTAGCGGCCACTTGTGAAGACAAGCTTGGAACATCAAAGTGAGCACCAAGATACTCTTGTAGTTAGAAGCATACATGAATCGACACTCAAATCAAGGCAATGACTATTCTTGGGGAAGTAAGTGTAAGCAAGACTAAGTAAGGTGAGCATAGTCTAAAGTGAAGCAAGAGAGAGAAGTGCAAGAGACACACAATGTATGACGCAGAGGAGTAAAGTGCAAGGTGTGCATGAAGAGTGACTAAGAAGTGTGCAGAGAAGTGTTAAGCTATTCCCCACAAGGTCTCATTGGAGTGTGCGCGTGCCGACAAAAGGTATCCATCCCTCCCCCTCATTGGAAGCTTGGTGCAAGGTGTGCACAAGTGCAGGCTTGGAGAAGGTGGAGGTGTGGTGCAGAGAGGGCTGTCAGCAACAAGACCTTGGGTATTTGGCATTTTGTAATTGAGCATTCTGTGGGATTTTGCACAGAAGCATTGGATTGTATTGTGCATCACCATTGTATTTGTCTTATTATAATCAATTGAGAGAGGCTTCCAGTGTGTATTTTTCTCCTTGTCTTTCCCTTTTCTCCTACAAACACTCAAATCCCTTCTTGTCCAAGAATCCCCCAACATAAGGCTATGCTTGTTGCAAAGGGTTATGTGTAGGAAAGAGGCATTGATTTTGATGAGACCTTTGCACCTACATTCCGAATGACTACTGTTCATAGCATCTGTGCATTTGCAACTCATCGTGGTTGGAATGTACATGAGTTGGACATTAAAACTTTATTTCTAAATGTGACTTTCATGAAGAAGTGTATGTTTTTTATCCTCATGGCTTTGTGTAGAAATGGCATGAAAAGTAAGTGTGTAGATTGGAAAAGGCATTATATGGTTTGAAGCAAGTACCACGTGCTTGGTATGAATAGATACATGTCATCTGATTGCACATGGTTTTGAGAACAATCCAATTGAGAGCATCTTATATGTTAAGCATGCAAACAATGTGCTTCTGATGATTGTTGTGTATGTTGATGACATGCTGCTCAATAGTCCTCATGAGAATTATATTGCTAACTTTAAGGTTGATCTGCATGCATCATTATTTGGGCATTCAATTTATGCAAGTTGATGGCAGAATAGCTTTGTGTCAAACAAATTATATTGACACATTATTGTAGCATTTTGGCCTTCAAGATTGTAAACTCATTGCCACTCCTATGGAGACAGGTTTACGGTTGAGTCTTCATGATGCTAGAGATGCAATTGATGTTGTTCTCTATCAATAGGCTATTGGATGCTTGATTTACTTATGCATTACTTAGCTAGATATTCAATTTGGTGTCTCATAAATGAGCAGATTTATGCATTGCCCAAGCGTCAACCATTGGCAGGTAGTTAAGTGCACCTTTCGCTACTTTAGACTGGGCCGGTTGCTATGACACTCACATTTCCACCATTGGTTTTCTTCATGCTGGGTAGCTCATGCATATCTTGGTTGAGCAAGAAGCTGAAGTATTTCGATGGTGATGCACCGCACTGCACTCTCCTTCTTGAGAGCTCCACGATGATATGCTCGGAATAGAAAACCGAGCTCCTGACGCCACACACAGTACTCCGCACAGAGGCTGTAGAATATGCAGAAAACACAGTACACAGGGAGCACGAAGACAGACTTCTTTGGTCTTACAAATGCGGTCGAACTTACAGTCTGTGACTGACCAGGCCACTATATGTTTTATAAAAGAACATATACAAAGAAGTGTCCGGTGGCCATTTGGCCTTTCACATGGACACTAACGGTAACAATCTCCCACTAAAGGCCAATATGGCCAGAGTAACTATGGGAGAAAATAGAAAGAATGATAAAGAATACCTGAGTGTAAGTATACAAACTATACCTCCCACCTGATGGGCATGTTACACAGTATACAAGTGACTGCGTAAGATCAAGAATCAAGTAACCCCCATCAAGTGACAACAGTGTCGAAAGCTATCCTGTGGTAGAGCTTTAGTCAAAGCATCTGCAACATTATCTCGAGTGTGAACCTTCTCAAGAATAATGCTCTCAGTGGCTAAGCAATCTCTAATGAAGTGATACCTCACCTCAATGTGCTTGGTCTTTGCATGATAGATCGGATTCTTAGCCAAAGCAATGGCACTCTGACTATCACTAAGCAAGTGAGGTACATGCTGAGGTAAACCCATATCACAAGCAAGACGAGAAAGCCACAATGCTTCCTTACATGCCTCACTTGCTGCAACATACTCTGCTTCTGTGGTGGAAACAGCTGTACATTCTTGAAGACGAGATCTCCAAGAGATAGCACCTCCAACAAAATGAAAAATATACCCTGATGTAGACTTACGATTGTCTACACAACCAGCATAGTCAGAATCTGTGTAACCAATAATGGATGCTTTCCCTCTACCTAAGCATAGACACTTGTCCTTAGTGCCACTCAGATATCTCAAAATCATTTTGACCGCTTCCCAATGTTTCTTGCCAGGATTAGACATATATCTGCTCACAACTCCCACTGCAAATGCAATGTCTGGCCTCGTAGCTACCATAGCATACATGAGACTACCAACAGAAGACTGATAGGGAATTTTGGTCATGAATTCCTTTTCCTCATATGATTTGGGGCAGTCATCCTTGCTCAATTTCACATATGTGGGTAAAGGTGTACTCAATGCCTTTCCACCCTGCATATTGAATCGGTGAAGTACTTTGGATATGTACTCACTTTGAGACAAGTATATGCATCTTTTACTCCTATCACGAGTAATGTGCATGCCAAGAATATGTTTGGCATCCCCTAAATCCTTCATATCAAATGTTTGACTCAACTTCTTTTTGAGAAGTGACAAATCATAAGAGGACTTCCCAGCAATCAACATATCATCGACGTAAAGTATCAAGCATATCAAGCTGCCATCAGAACATCTCTTTGTGTAGAGACAATGATCCTCGTTGATCCGAGAATAGCCTTGGGACTTCATAAAAGCATCAAACTTTTGGTACCATTGTCTAGGAGACTGTTTAAGTCCATACAAGCTCTTCTTGAGCTTACAAACTAGACTTTCCTTGCCAGGAACTACATAACCCTCTGGTTGTTCCATATAGATCTCATCTGTAAGATCTCCATGCAAGAAAGTTGTTTTCACATCCATTTGGACTAGCTCTAAGTCCTCCATTGCAATGAATCCAAGAAACATGCGCAAAGTAGTCATCTTGACCACTGGAGAGAAGATTTCCTCAAAATGAACACCATGTTGTTGCTTAAAACCCTTTGCAACAAGTCGTGCTTTATATTTTGGAGAAGCACTATCTGATGTGAATTTCAACTTATATACACATTTACATGGTAAATCTTTCCTGCCCTTTGGCAAAGGTACTAAGTCCCAAGTACCATTCTTGTGAATAGAATCCAACTCACTCTTCATGGCACGCTCCCACTTGACATGATCCTCTGTCTGCATAGCCTCTTTGTAGCAAGAGGGCTCACCGGCATCTGTTAGCATAACAAAATCTAAACCTGGAACATATCTATCATGTGGATATGAGACACGTGCAGAACGTCTCAATGGTTGCTGAACAGGAACATGTGCAGACTGATTTGAATGGACATTCTCTTGAACATCCCTATATGCAGCATTTTTATGCATGCTAACTGGAGGACTAGTATCCTCAAACACCACTCTTCTCACTTCAACCTCCTTAATCGGCTGTTTATGCATCTTAGACTCATTAAAAATGACATCACTACTTCTGATCACTGACCGTGTTTCAGGATCCCATAAGCGATATCCAAATTGTCCTTCTCGACCATATCCAAGAAAAATGCATTTCTTTGACTTATGGTCCAACTTCTGTCTAAGATTCTTGGGTATATGAACATATGCTTCACACCCAAAAACTTGAAGATGATCATAATATGGTGGTTTCCCTGTCCATAACTCTTGTGCCACTTTCAGACCTTTGGCAGTACTAGGTGAAAGGTTAATCACATGAACTGCAGTCAATACTGCTTATGCCCAAAAACCTTGTGAGAGGTTTGCATGATGCAACATAGAGACTACTCTATCTTGAATAGTTCTATTCATCCTCTCAGCTACACCATTCTGTACTGGGGTATAAGGAGCTGTAAACTCTCTACGAATCCCTCTACACTGACAGAAAAGGCTGAATTCATGTGAGGTATACTCACCCCCATTATCTGAATGTAAAGCCTTAAGCTTAGTTCCTTTTTCAGTCTCAACTGAAGCAAGCCATTTTCTAAAAGTAGGGAATACATCATCCTTCGATTTGATAGGATATACCCAGACTTTTCTAGTAGCATCATCTATGAAAGTGACAAAGTAAAGAGAACCACCTAAGGACCTAGTGGGCATAGGACCACACACATCTGTATGAACAAGATCTAAAGGTTGAATTGAAGAGTCTATGTGTGTTTTATGCACATTTTTGGTTTGCTTTCCATATTGACAATGCTCACAAAATGAAAAATCAGATAAAGATAACACAGGTAAGTAGCCAGAACGAGAAAGATTTTCCATTCCACTACGAGATATATGGCCCAAACGACCATGCCAAATACAAGCCATAGGCTGTTCAGTAACAGCTAACAAGTGTTCTTTCTGTGATACAAATAAAGGATAAAGTGAGCCAACTTTGCTTCCTTTTGCAATAACCATATTGCCCTTTGATATACGAAAGGACTGAGCATAGAAGACCACCTTGTAACCAAGGTCATCAAGTTGACCAACTGACATCAAACTGCGTGATAACGAGGTACATGGCGTACATTATGCATAGTAAATTTTGAACCATCAATGAACTGCACAACCACATCTCCAATCCCCACAACATCACACTGGTAAGAGTCACCAAGTCTCACGGTACCAAGAGACTTTGCTGCATAATTAGAGAACCATTCTCTATGTGGTGTCACATGGAAAGAAGCACCAGAATCTAGCAGCCAGGTGTGGGAAAGAGAATCGGCCATAAGTGCCTCAGATGGCACAGTACTATCAAGTGTCAACACATCAGCATCATCAGAAATAGCATTAATTTCTTCAATCTTCACAGTCGCAGTAGATGGTGCAGGTAACTGTTTAACATGCCCATCAACATTCTGTCCTTTACCTTTAGCATTCTTTAATGCATAACAGTCTTTCTTCATGTGTCCTTTCTTATGACAATAATGGCATTCAATATCCCTCTTCCTTGATTTACTTCTACTCTTATTCCGTTGACCATTCTTTTCCTTGTTCTTGCTCCTGCCACGTTGTTGATTCTTTCCTTGGTAAGAATCACGAACATTATATGCATCTCCACTCTGAGTGCCAACCATAGATTTTCTACGAATCTCCTCACTCAAGAGTGCTCCACATATGTCATCATAGACAAGTTTACCGCCAGGTGCACTGTTGCTAATAGCTGTGCAAAACGTATCCCATGATGATGGTAGGGTGCATAACAGCAATACTACTTTCATTTCATTATCCATATCCATTTTCTGAGCCTGTAACTGGGAGAATATAGCATCAAATTCATTTAGATGAGCAGCAACACTATCTGTGTCCTTCATACGAAGGTCATATAATTTTCTCATCAGATACACTTTATTTGATGCCGTCTCTTTTTCATATGTATTGCATAACTTCTTCCAAAGCTCCTCTGCACTTTCACAGTCTAATACTGTAAAGTAAACATTACCTGCCAAGTGCAAGCGAATGGTAGACCTGGCCATTTCATCTAACTCATCCCAATCATCTTCATCCATGTCAGCAGGCTTCTTTGAAATCCCATTTACTGGCTTCCATTGCCTCCTTTGAATCAGCACATCTTTAATCTGATTCTTCCATAGAGCAAAGTTTGTGCCATCAAATTTTCGGATCTCAAAATGGTCTTTGCCTTGCAAGTTATAGCTCCTCCTCGGAACACTAGCATTAGACCCTGATCCACCGGATGTGCCTGAGACCTCTGATGCCATGATCGTAGAGAACTGAATAGAATGATAATGAGCTGGAAGAGTCCAAACACCAACAAATAAGTGTATCAAGGAGTAAATCGACCACTATATAGTTGACTAAACCATAAATCTGGAAAAATTTTGCCAGAGTATCCTCTACAAAATTAGCATATGACCAGTGTCAAAGTATCATAAAAGTGCAAGTACTGACATGTCTACGTGCATAGTGAATCACTGACTCCACTGCATATAATCAGTTACCCAATAGAAGCCAACTAGGCTTATCGAGCACCTATGAACAACTATCATACATCTCCTATGGCGAGGCTAGGTAAGTCTTCCACCTGCATTACCGAAGAGACCCCGACATTTGGGTGTCTCCCAGTTAAGAAAACCTCACCACGACCCTCTTTATCAAACGTAAAAGGCTTTATGCAAAGAACGTAACCGCTATATCAATGACCACATGGACGTACATAAGCGGTATCCACAGAAGCGTACATGGTGTGTATGTGCTCAATATATGCAGTAAAATGATACTAAAAGGCTGAATACACAGCCCAAAAACTATCCAATAACACCTGCAAGTGTCTGTCAACTCTGATGTTTTAGGCTTTAAAAACCTACATAAATTTGCAGAGACTGCTCCCACCAAAACTGAAAACCCCTCGAGAAACCTATAGTTTTACGAGTGTGGCTGAAAATACAGCCCCAAAGGTTGATATTTATTGTCTGAGAAGTACAAGGAACACTCTTCTTGATGTTCTTGGACCTGTGCGAAGAGAGCTATGTGTAAAAGTACTCCGAAATGGCTCCAAAAACCACCCCAAAATTGCTTCAGAAATAGGTTTTGAAAGCAAAAAATGAAGCTTTGAGGGACCAAAACTTGTTCAAGGTAATGTCAACCTTAGTCTTTCCCCTTCTCCAAACACCACAAGAGTGTAGCTTAGTGGCAAGAGATTGCCACGGTTAAGCGAGCTCTAGGGGGAACAATACTGGGATGGGTGACATCCCGGGAAGTACCGGGAACCTCTATATTCCTTGATCGTTGAGGTCCTCCCTCGCGCGCAGCCAACGACACCAATGGTGCCTTCGGTGACTCGGATGACAAGGTATGCCAAGGTCTATGCCTTGGTCGCCGCCTTAGTCGTAAGCCTTGGAGAAAGCCTGGAGGGGGGGTGCTCGCTTCGCTCGCACAAAGGGAACAAAGCTTTTTGCCTCGAACTGCTCTGATACCAGTGAAGTATTTCGATGTCGATGCACCGCACCGCACTCTCCTTCTTGAGAGCTCCACGACGATATGCTCGGAGTAGAAAACCGAGCTCCTGACGCCACACACAGTACTCCGCACAGAGGCTGTAGAATACGCAGAAAACACAGTACACAGGGAGCACGAAGACAGACTTCTTTGGTCTTACAAATGCGGTCGAACTTACAGTCTGTGACTGACCAGGCCACTATATGTTTTATTAAAGAACATATACAAAGAAGTGTCTGGTGGCCATTTGGCCTTTCACATGGACACTAACGGTAACAGAAGCAACCTACTCTAGCCACTTCCAACTGTGAGGCTGAGTATAGGGTAGTTTTCATAGGCATGCACACACAAACACATGTATACATACACGTATACAACACATACATACATATACACATGTATACACACATATACCTTCATGCATGTCTAGTGAAGGCAACAAATAGTATACGTTGGACACATTGGTTCTTAGAGTAGGAGGAATCCTTTTGAGTAAGATAACTTGCAATAGGAAGGTCGCATTATCTAGTTGGAGTGAGAAAAAACTCTCAAGTTCATTCTCAAGGAGGTCAGAGAATCATCTTTTTTAGTGAACATAGGTATTTCTGAACATACCTATGAGGCCATCTATGCTTCAAAGCTGCATAGGGAAAGTGTACATTCTCCCATCACCAATGCCCTTCATTTTTAGTACGATTTGCATCCATCCATAATTCGTGTTTTCCTTGTAGTTTTTATTTTCACATGAAACAATGAAAAGCTACATGTTTCTTTTCTTGAGGAACCATTTGGCTGAGGAGAGTTGTATCATATTAAGGGTCTCTTTTTCAAACTACGACCATACTAAAGCGGAATAAGCTAGATTACGATCTCAATATAAACCATGAAGAATTATATCATGAAAAGAAAAATACAAAAAAATACGTGTGGAATCTAATAGAAACTGACTTGATGAACATAGATTAACATGTTGGAATGTTCACAAAACGTCACAAAGAAAGATAAGTTAACACTTCTAAAAATTGTTGCATTTGGCACAAGGATCCTACGGCTTATCAATTGGTAAACATTGAAGGAATGGGCATTTTTATGTGTCGAATCTCCACATCCCATGATTTTCCTCTCCACAATTTCGGCCCTTATATGAAGAATAGTTAACCATGCAATATAATGTTTTGTGAAATCTCCAGCTTGCGCATTGGAGATGGTTCAATTTGGTTAGTTCATTATTAGAAAATGGACTTTGCATACTTTGAAAGTTGCTATGCAATGCAAGGTCGACCATTGAGTACTTGAACTTGTGTATTAGAATTTGTGGTTCAAGTGATCTACGTTCCATATAAAGGATTAAGTTTTATCCCTTTTATCTACGGTCTACTTATGTACCCTTTGTGGAATCACAAACTTGATATACATTTTGACATAAACTATGTTGGTGAGCCCTATGTGTGCACATGTGTACGAGTAGTAGTCGGCTACATGGATAGTTGTTCACTAGACATAGTACCCGATGCACAATGACCACATATAACGATCTATGTAAGGAAACCCTAGTCCTTCACTTATGTAAAAGAGACCCTTTGCACAAACCCGGCCATTTGGACAGACATTGAAAACCAACACTACCCTCTCTTGCACTCCAACATGTAGAGTTTTCTTGTTTTTCCATCTCTATACCATGAATGTAAAGAAAAAGACAATACCAAGACCTAATTACAGTGAATAGTGAAAGAATTTAAGGCTCCCTTGCAATTTATTTGTGCTTTCGAACATAGCACTAGTACAACCCTTACTCATTAGCCTGCATTACAACGCTCGGAGAGGGAGAATTCGTGAGTATGAGCCCTTAAAAAGAGATTCTACCCTTTCTAAATGTGTACTTCAGTTGGAAAAGAGTGCCTCGTCATTTAAATCATCCTTAGTGTTCTAAAAATGTAGTCACTCGTGAAGAGAGTGCCTGTCAAAAGAGATTCTACACTTTGTAGTTGTGCATCTCCGTTGGTAGAGAATGCCTAGCCATATGAATCATCCTTGGATGTAGTGTTCTAAAGATGGAGAGACTCATGGAACATTGCATTCCCTTTTCGTTCTACTTCTTTCTATCGATACTGCGTTCTCATAGCGTCTTTGTTAGTGAGTTTCATAGTACATTCCATTCCGTATACAAATTTCTCTCTCTCTCTCTCTCTCTCTCTCTCTCTCTCTTTCATGCCATGATCCTTGTGTAAGTGTCGATTCTTGGCCACTCGTCTCTCTCTATCTCTATGTGTGTGTGTTTGTGCTACCTGCATCGAACCTCTTTTGCACGTGTAAGCTCTACATTAGTCTTTCTCTCTCTCCCTCTCTCTCTCTCTTTCTCTGTCTCTCTCTCTCTCCCTCTCCCTCTCAGTCTATCTCTTTCTCTCTCTCCATCCTTTAGTCTCTTTGTGTCTCTACTACTTGCATCGAACCCCTTCTACATGCATAAGCTCTGCATTAGTCTCTCTATTTCTCTCTCTCTCTCTCTCTCTGTCTATCTCTTTCTCTCTCTCCATCCTTTAGTCTCTTTGTGTCTCTACTACTTGCATCGAGCCCCTTCTACATGCATAAGCTCTGCATTAGTCTCTCTCTTTCTCTCTCTCTCTCTCTCTCACTCTTTCCCCTCAAAAGTGCATCTCCAATCCCCCCATCTCTACTTCTTCTTCTTCTTCTCTCACTACAAGAAATAGGGGGGCATAGCAATGCCGCCGAACTGGAAAAAAAACGGGGACCGTCCCTCATGCGACGCTAACGTCGCGTAAGCGACGGTCGTGTTTTCGAAATTTTGATTTTTAGGCGGGGTACGTCACAGACTCAAGCTTGTGTCGCTTATGCGACGCTAATCTTTGCGTCGCAAATAGAGTCGCTTGCTAGGGACGGTGTGGGCGACGTTCAAAAAAAAATTTGATTTCTCCCGGCACATTTGTGCCGAGATCTAGACGAGAGCAAGAGAACGAGAGAGAGAGAGAGAGAGAGAGAGAGAGAGAGAGAGAGCGCATGCGAGAGAGAGAGAGAGAGAGAGAGAGAGAGAGAGAGAGAGAGAGCACGCGAGAGAGAGAGAGACCAGGTATGCGCACACACACTTACACACACATACATATGCATACACACACAGATATACACACATAGACACACACACACACATACACATATACACACACACATACACACACAAATACACACACATATACACACATACACACATAATGTTGCATACACACACATATACATACATACACTCACACATATACATGCACACACATATGCATACATAATGCACATGAAAACGTACACATACATAATGCATACACATGCACACACATATACACATACACATACACACACACACACACATACACACACATACACACATACACACATACACACATACACACATACACACACATACACACATATACACACACACATACACACACATACACACACACATACACACATACACACATACACACACACATACACACATACACACACATATATGCATACACACACACATAGAGAGACATGCACACACATACACATACATGCATACATATGCATATGCATATGCATACATACTTACATGCATACACACACATATGCATACATAATGCACATGCATACATACACATACATAATGCATATGCATACTTAATGCACATGCATACATACACATACATACATACACATACATAATGCATATGCATACATAATGCACATGCATACATACACATACATAATGCATACACACATATGCATACATAAAGCATACACACACATACACACACATACACACATATATGCATACATACATGCATACACATACACACAAGACACATACACACACACATACGTATGCATACACACACATATACACACATAGACACACACACACACACATACACATATACACACACACACATACACACACAAATAGACACTCGTATACACACATACACACATAATGTTGCATACACACACATATACATACATACACACACACATATGCATGCAGACACACATATATACATACACACACATATGCATACATAATGCACATGCAGACATACACATACATCATGCATACACATGCACACACATATACACATACACATACACACACATACACACACATACACACATGCACACATACACACACATACACACACATATACACATATGAAAGAACTTGGAGAAGCTTGTCAAAGGTAGAAAAGTGCGTTTCGAAGCAATGAAGTTTGGTCAAGCCAACCGGCACAAGACCAGCCCTTGAGCTTTTGGAGACTCAAATAGACCTTATAGGCATGCTATAAGTGCAAAGAAACACACTATGTACCTTGGAGCATCAAGGAGAATGAGTCGATACAAAACAGATAGGTTCGTAGGTCGACTAGCTCAAAAAACTTACTATCTATGGAAGAGACAATGAACTTCAAATGCCCATAGCAACCAGCGTGATTACAATTAGAAAAAATCCTTTTATGGGAGTGATACACATAGGGTTGAGTGTATGGAATGCACAAAAGTATAAGGAATAAGCAAAATATGCTATAGGAATGAATGTGACATTCACCGGTGGTACTTCCTATTTTTCAGGAATACGCAGAGATTGACCCCGAGGCAGACAAACTAATATTTCTCCAAATCTGCTGAACCAAATGCTTTGAAAATTTAGAGGCATAAACTAGACACTAATACCTTTCCAATGCGTCCTCTTGCACTCAATTTGGAGCTATGAGGAGAGAGCAGCAGCCTCTGCAAGATTACTGTTGGCGAAGAAGATGATGCAGAAAATTGAAGGAGCAAGACAATGATGGTCACAAGTGTATGTATATTGCTTCCATGTATAATACAAGTGATTTCAACTCCTTATATAGCCTCTAGGAGTGTTCCACGACTTTTACAACTTGAATTTGAATTCAAATGAAGGTGGGAATGGTTGTTGGAGGGAATCAATTCACTTTCCTACAATCTAGGAAAAGTGAAGATCTTGATTGATCTACTTTTAGGTGACTTGATTTGCTTGATTGAATGCAACTTCAACCACCAAAATTTCGTGGGATTTGGGCTCTATTTTTCTACCTTTACATGTGTACAACTCAAGGCTTTTACAACGGTAAATGAGCCATCAAAATATTCTCAAAAAATACAATAAATGAGCATATGAAAAAGAACTCTCCAACGGATATTCTTTCGATGCGATAGCCTTTGATGTAGATCAAATCCACCTCAAGCATAGTGTAAGCTTGATGTTCCAACAGCTCCCCCTCAAGCTAAAGTATGCTTGAGTCTTCATTCTCTGATAGGTTGAATACCTACCATAGCTTTGAATCTACAAAACTTTATTCCATCAAGTGCCTTCGTCATCATATCTGCTACTTGCTTTTCAGTCGGAACAAAAGAAATGTCGATCTCCTTTGCCATGAGCTTCTCCCTGATGAAGTGATAATGGACTTCTATGTGCTTGGTTCTCGCATGGAAAATAGGATTTGCCGCTGGATGCATGGAACTTACATTATCTCCAAATATGTGAGGTTTGGAACTCACAAGTCCCAAATCTGTATACAATGCTTTTAACCATATTGCCTCTTGAGTTGCTATGGTCAAGCCTCTGTACTCTGCTTCAGTTGAGGATAAAGCAACTGTTGGTTGCTTCTTGGAACTCCATGACACTAGCTTTGAACCTGCAAATGCTAAGTAACCAGATGTGCTTTTTCTATCATCCTTAGCTCCTGCCCAATCTGCATCTGAGTGGATTTTGATATCCAAATCTGAAGAGTAAGGATAGAATATACCTTCGTTGATTGTACCTTTGAGATATTTAAGTACTCTCTTAGCCGCATCCATGTGTGGTCTTCTCGGTGAGTGCATGAACTGACTAAGCACTCCCACACTATATGAGATGTCTGCCCTTGTATGAGTAGCATATATCAAGCTACCTACCAAGCTTTGATACTCTTTTATGTCTTCAATTTTCTCACCTTCATAAACACTAAGTTTATGATTCATCTCCAAAGGTGTACCTGCAGGTTTAGTGTTCTCCATTTTGAACTTGAGAAGAAGATCCTGAATGTATCTTCTTTGATTCAAATACATTCCTTCATCTGTGTATATCACCTGCATACCTAGGAAATATGTGAGCTCACCTAGGTCACTGATTTTGAACTCCTCTTGCATGTGTCTCTTGATCCTTTGAATGCCATTTAGATCATCACCTGTCACAATAATATGATCTACATATACACATAGATAGATAACCTCATTGTGATCCCTTTTGATGAATAGAGAAGGATCTGAGCTGCTAGCTTTGAACCCTTGATCTTGAAGATATGTAACCAACCTGTAATTCCAAGCTCTTGGAGCTTGTTTCAATCCATACAATGCTTTCTTAAGTTTACAAACATAAGATGGATGATTAGGGTTTTCAAAACCTAGTGGTTGTGACATGTATACCTCTTCACTTATCCAACCATTTAAGAATGCATTTTTCACATCAAGTTGGAGGAGTCGCCAATTCCTTGCAGCACCTACACTTATCAATGTCCTGATTGTAGTCATCTTTACAACTGGTGAGAATGTTTCCTCATAGTCTATACCATGAGTTTGTGAGCATCCTTTGGCAACTAATCTTGCCTTGTACCTACAAACTGATCCATCTGAATTTCTTTTAACTTTATATACCCATCGGCAACCAATTACCTTTTGATTCGGCGACATTGGAACCAAATCCCAAGTGTCCATTTCCTTCAATGCATCTATCTCTTCGTTCATGGCCTTTTCCCAATTAGGGTTTCCCTTTTCCTCTTCATAGGTTGAGGGTTCCTCTGAAATAGAGTCTTTTGCCAAGTAGATTGAATGCTTTGTAACAAATGTGGAATCATATCCATACCTTTTTGGTTGTTTCTTCTCTCTTGCTGATCTTCTAGGTGCTTGTTTGGAGCATTCTCCAACCTCTTGCATCTTTGCTTTGCCTCTTGATTTCCATAGCTTGTAATCCTTTTCTCTTTCATCTTGGTCATCGTCTGTATCACTTCTTGGATCATGGACCTGTGGATCATGCTTCCTTCCTAATTGATGAGAGTCAGAATCAAGATCATATGGTAGTGTTACCTTTTGTTTGTCTTCATCATACCAAGACCTGTGTTCTTCAAACACAACATCTCTACTTGGAGTGAATTGCTTGGTTGAAGGATTGAAGAACCTGTAACCCATCTGAGTTGAATCATATCCAATAAACACTGCCTTTGTTGCCCTTTCATCTAGCTTACCTCTTATTTGTGATGGTACATGAACATAAGCTAAACAACCAAAAACCTTGCAATGTCCAAGACTAGGTTTTCTTCCATGCCATGCTTCATAAGGAGTCATACCTTGAAGTGATTTGGATGGTAGTCGATTGACAAGGTACACTGCAGTCGAAATAGCTTCTGCCCATAGATAATGTGGCAACTTCTTCTCTTCAAGCATTGTTCGGGCTGATCCAACCAATGTCTTGTTTCTCCTCTCTGCAATTCCATCTAGTTGAGGAGAGTACCTAGTAGTCACTTCCCTTTTGATACCTTTGTCCTGCAAGAACTCATCAAACTCTTTGGAGAAGTATTCTCCCCCTCCATCAGATCTGAGCTTCTTTAGTGATCTACCTATATGATTCTCCACATGTGCAAGATACTTCTTGAAGCAATCAAATACTTCATTCTTACTCTTAATAAAGTATAGAACAGTCCATCTACTAGGGTCGTCAATAAATGAGACATAATACCTTGATCCTGCCAATGAAGGTTCTTGACTTGGTCCCCATACATCTGTATGTACTAAGTCCAATAAGTTGTTGTGGATGTAGCCTTTGTGGTTGAATGGTTGTCTTTGTGCCTTCCCAATCTGACATGCATCACACCTGTTGATCATGTGTTGCTTTGATATGTTCGGCAGTCCTAGAACACTTTGATCCCTGCATATATCCTTCAAGGTTCTTTCATTCACATGAGCAAGTCTCTTATGCCACACTTCAAGCTCACTTAGGGTTTGAGACCCAAAGTTGAATAGAGCTATGTTCCTGGTATCTCCTACTTCAAAAGTAAAGAGCCTACCATGCTTCTCACCTCGGGCTATCTTCTTGAAGCCTTGACACGGATCTTCCACAAAAGCTCCATGTTGGGTGAACCTAACTTGCAAGCCTTTTTCAACTATTTCGCCTACACTTAATAGGTTTTTAGTGATAGTGGGTACATAGAGAACCTTACTTAGAATGTTTGTCCTACCATTGGAAGCTTTGACATTACCAATCTTCTCCACATTGTGCTTCGTGTCATCCCCTGTTTGCACTTCATGTCTATGCTTTGGACTTTCCAAATCAGATAGAAGAGCAATGTTGCCTGCAACATGATTCGAGCATCCTGAGTCTATGTAGAACAAATGATCATCTTCTTTACCTTCTTTGTGGCTTAGATTCATAAGAAGTAATGAGTCTTCATGTGGTTGATCTTCTGAATAATTGTTGTAGTCCCTTCGATTATAGCTTCTATTGTTGTTGTTGAAGTTGTGTCCACCTCTGCCTCTATTGCCGCCATATCCACCTCTTCCACTTCCTTTCTGGGTCTTCCCATTGAACCAGCAGTTCTGAGTGGTGTGGTTGGTCTTATCGCATATGGCACAAGGTTGAACATTCTGACCTTTGGCTTTGTCTTGCTTTGGTCCTTTCTTCTTCCCTTTCCACTTGCTCTTGCTTGCGAAGTTGGCTTGAGAAGTCTCTTCTTCATCTTCTTCCTTCTTCTTGCCTTTCTGCTTCTTATCCTTCTTATCTGCATATAGAGCACTAGTTGAACTACCATGATAAGAGTTACCTTCCTTTATGCTATTGTTGGCTTCTTGATTGAAGAGTTGTCCAAGAAAGATGTTGAAGTCTAGAGTTTGCACATCCATGATGAGATCGTAAGCCGTCGTGAAGGATTTCCATTGCTTATTACTTCGAATGCCGTTGAGAATTTGCCTCATGATGACCTCTTCTTCAATCAGCTCTCCAATGGATGCTAACTGATCCCCAACCTCCTTGACTTTGGTAACAAACTCTGTGATGGTTTGTTTAGGTGTCTTCTTCATTTGGTTGAACTCGTTCCAAAGATGATTCTTTCTTGCTTTGGTCAGAGATAGAGTTTAGTATGTACGACCTTGGTTGAGCATCCCTTGCGCACCAAAGTGTGAGCTTATCTGTCTCCTTTTGTGTAGGTCCTCCTTTGGATCTTGGAATAGGCATAGCTTCATCACCTACTACAATTCCATAAAGATTTCTATGTTGCAAATAGGCCTCCATTCTGATTTTCCAAGCCGCGTAGTTGTGTCGATCAAGCTTCTCGATCATTGAGGGAAAGCGGTCACCCATCTTGAACTAGCTCTGATACCACTGAAAGAACTTGGAGAAGCTTGTCGAAGGTAGAAAAGTGCGTTTCGAAGCGATGAAGTTTGGTCAAGCCAACCGGCACAAGACCAGCCCTTGAGCTTTTGGAGACTCAAATAGACCTTATAGCCAGGCTATAAGTGCAAAGAAACACACTATGTACCTTGGAGCACCAAGGAGAATGAGTTGATACAAAACAGATAGGTTCGCAGGTCGACTAGCTCAAAAAACTTACTATCTATGGAAGAGACAATGAACTTCAAATGCCCATAGCGACCAGCATGATTACAATTAGAAAAACTCCTTTTATGGGAGTGCTACACATAGGTTTGAGTGTATGGAATGCACAAAAGTATAAGGAATAAGCAAAATATGCTATAGGAATGAATGCGACATTCACTGGTGGTACTTCCTATTTTTCAGGAATACGCAGAGATTGACCCCGAGGCAGAACAACTGATATTTCTCCAAATATGCTGAACCAAATGCTTTGAAAATTTACAGGCATAAACTAGGCACTAATACCTTTTCAATGAGTCCTCTTGCACTCAATTTGAAGCTCTGAGGAGAGAGCAGCAGCCTCTGCAAGATTACTGTTGGCGAAGAAGATGATGCAGAAAATTGAAGGAGCAAGACAATGATGGTCACAAGTGTATGTATATTGCTTCCATGTATAATACAAGTGATTTCAACTCCTTATATAGCCTCTAGGAGTGTTCCAAGACTTTTACAACTTGAATTTGAATTCAAATGAAGGTGGGAATGGTTGTTGGAGGGAATCAATTCACTTTCCTATAATCTAGGAAAAGTGAAGATCTTGATTGATCTACTTTTAGGTGACTTGATTTGCTTGATTGAATGCAACTTCAACCACCAAAATTTCGTGGGATTTGGGCTCTATTTTTCTACCTTTACATGTGTACAACTCAAGGCTTTTACAACGGTAAATGAGCCATCAAAATATTCTCAAAAAATACAATAAATGAGCATATGAAAAAGAACTCTCCAACGGATATTCTTTCGACGCGATAGCCTTTGATGTAGATCAAATCCACCTCAAGCATAGTGTAAGCTTGATATTCCAACAACATACACACACATACACACACATACACACACATACACACATACACACATACACACATACACACACATACACACACACATACACACACATACACACATACACACACATATATGCATACACACACACATAGAGAGACATGCACACACTCAAATAGGTTTTTCTCCTGTGAATAATTGACATAATTCGCTGCTAATGCTCCCTTGTATATTCTTCTCCTTTGTTGATGGACCCACGTTGTAAACCCACAAACTATCTACTGACACTCAACGAGCCTACATGAAAAGAGATATAAGCTTATCTATCGCACATGAATTAACTCAAATAGGATTTTCTCCTGTGAATAATTCACATAATTCGTTGCTAATGCTCCCTGCAGAAAAGCTAATGATCAAGCTATTGTTCATGCATATGGTTTAAAGGGAGAGATGTATATCTGTGATAGAAAGTAAGAGGTGGTATAAAGTATATCAAACAGAAGCTGTGTGATGCATTCATTGTAAGTCGCATGGTCATAGCCAAAAATCACAGCAGCAAGCTCCTCCACCAGAAGGTTCAAGAACGGGAGCGGTGATGGAGGAGAATGGCTAGCCCAAGAGGAAGGAGAATGAAGGCCTTTGTATGTTTCGGTCTTACATCCAACTGACAGAAGCACTTTGCTGGCGATGAGACTTGTAAGAGTAATTTTAGAGTTTGTTGGAAAAAGTTAATTACAAATTTATGTAATGAGATCATATGCTACGTGTGTATTAATTACAATAATACTTTCATAATAATATTTTTTATGAATGAAGGCATTCTGTGGATAGAATATTAACACCAATGGGTGAAGATATGAAAGATATTGACACCAGCATTCACGAGCTCACTGTCAAGGATCTAGTTGACAATGATGTGGATAGCAATCTGTGGAGCATGCACAAGAGCAAGGCTAAGTGGTTCAGGATCTTGGGTGTTCTGTCGGGTATGATCGCCGTTGGGAGGTGGTTTTCTGATATTTGCAGATGGAAGAACCCTATCACCATAGTTCTCGTCCATTTCCTCTTCGCTACTAATGCTCCCTTGTATATGCTTTCTGTCAATGGTGTACACTGATATCTCACCTGTATGTGTGCCTACATGTAAGCAAAACCTCATTACACCTCAAACAATGATCTAATGTAATATAAGAGATTATTAAATCTAAGCAAAGAACCTGAGCTGAAAACCGTGTCTTCTGCTTCCCATCAGTCTAGGCATATGGATTGATGTTCATCTCTCCATAGCTATCTGCCTCAGAAATACCATGCAACTTTTTATCAATGTAATTAAACAAAAATAGTGGCATCCCTTGTCGGACATTCTTTACATAGATGATATGAGAAGCTCGAAGGCCTGGACATGCAGAAAAGCTGATGATCAAGCTATTGTTCGTGCATATGGTTTAAAGGAAGAGACGTATATCTGTGATAGAAAGTAAGAGGATAGATAAAGTATACCAAACAGAAGTTGTGTGATGCATTCATTGTAAGTCGCATGGTCACAGCCAAAAATCAAAGCAGCAAGCTCCTCTGCTGAAAGGTTCAAGAACGGGAGCGGTGATGAAGGAGAATGGCTAGCCCAAGAGGAAGGAGAATGAAGGACTTTGTATGTTTCGGTCTTACGTCCAGCTCCCATGACAGAAGCACTTTGTTGGCGATGAGACTTGTAAGAGTAATTTTAGAGTTTGTTGGAAAACGTTAATTACAAATTTATGTAATGAGATCATATGCTACGTGTGTATTAATTACAATAATACTTTCATAATAATATTTTTTATGAATGAAGGCATTATGTGGGTAGAATATTGACACCAATGGATGAAGATATGAAAGATATTGACACCAGCATTCATGAGTTCACTGTCAAGGATGTAGTTGACAATGATGTGGATAGCAATCTGTGGAGCATGCGCAAGAGCAAGGCTAAGTGGTTCAGGATCTTGGGTGTTATGTCGGGTATGATCGCCGTTGGGAGGTGGTTTTCTGATATTTGCCGATGGAAGAACCCTATCACCACAGTTCTCATCCATTTCCTCTTCGCTGCTAATGCTCCCTTGCTGTCAATGGTGCACACTGATATCTCACCCGTATGCGTGCCTACATGTAAGCAAAACCTCATTACACCTCAAACAGTGATCTAATGTAATATCAGAGATTATTAAATCTAAGAAAAGAACCTGAGATGAAAAACATGTCTTCTGCTTCCCATCAGTCCAGGCATATGGATTGATGTTCATCTCTCCATACCTATCTGCCTCAGAAATACCATGCAACTTTTTATCAATGTAATTAAACAAAAATAGTGGCATCCCTTGTCAGAGATTCTTTACATAGATGATATGAGAAGCTCGAAGGCCTGGACATGCAGAAAAGCTGATGATCAAGCTATTGTTCATGCATATGGTTTAAAGGGAGAGACGTATATCTCTGATAGAAAGTAAGAGGATAGATAAAGTATACCAAACAGAAGTTGTGTGACGCATTCATTGTAAGTCGCATGGTCACAGCCAAAAATCACAGCAGCAAGCTCCTCCGCCGGAAGGTTCAAGAACGGGAGCGGTGATGAAGGAGAATGGCTAGCCCAAGAGGAAGGAGAATGAAGGCCTTTGTATGTTTCGGTCTTACGTCCAGCTCTCATGAGAGAAGCACTTTGCTGGCGATGAGACTTGTAAGAGTAATTTTAGAGTTTGTTGGAAAATGTTAATTACAAATTTATGTAATGAGATCATATGCTACGTGTGTATTAATTACAATAATACTTTCATAATAATATTTTTTATGAATGAAGGCATTCTGTGGGTAGAATATTGACACCAATGGATGAAGATATGAAAGATATTGACACCAGCATTCACGAGTTCACTGTCAAGGATGTAGTTGACAATGATGTGGATAGCAATCTGTGGAGCATGCGCAAGAGCAAGGTTAAGTGGTTCAGGCTCTTGGGTGTTCTGTCGGGTATGATCGCCGTTGGGAGGTGGTTTTCTAATATTTGCAGATGGAAGAACCCTATCACCACAGTTCTTGAATATCAAACATCATATTCATACTATCTAATGACACCCAATATGTTGTTTTTTTTTTAATTTCAATATTTTTAAAAATTCTCTTTGGAGTTCTCCAAATATCATGTCACCTATATCCATGTAAGCAACTACTCATGAATTATGAACCACTCTAGTAAATTTTGGATGATTGAAATCTTAATCAATAATATCGCAATAAATATACCGATGCAAAGTTGCATGTATGTAGTGTTATTTTCTCCTTTCTTTCGTTCATGTTGTATTCTTAAGATGTAGGTATATAGATGTTGGCAAACTTGAACTTCTATAACATTTCAAGAACAAGAGTCAACAATTAGGAGAACAAGAGAGAGAGTCAACAAAGAGAGAGAGAGACAGAGAGAGAGAGAGAATTCAAAGCAAAAAAGATGTAGAAAGAGAAAAACAGAGACCTTCTTATACTTGCTTTAGCTCGTAAGCGCAGTGCAACAGCGAATGTTGGAGAGCTCTTCGATCAGATGCGTGAAAATGCCGATCGAAGAGCCTCCAACGTTTTAATTTTTTTTCGTCAACAGATCGTCGTGTAAGCGATCCTAGATGCGTCGCATAAACGACGTCCAAACAGCGTCGCTTATGCGACGTAAAAAGCATCGCTTAAGCGACGCTTTTGGAACCCACTTATAAGCGACGCTACAGGTGAGCGTCGCAGATCCCATCGCAATACAAGTCGCAAAACGCGTCGTTCACTTCATCGTTTAATCGACGGTCCGTGCACGATGCTCATTACGAAGCATGTTGCAATTTTATAGCGACGAATTTGTGTCGCCTTAACCGTCGCTATTCTTCTCTCTCTCTCTCTCTCCCTCGCTCTCTCTCCTCCCTCCATTGTGCATCTCCAATCCCTCCATCTTTGCTTCTTTCTTGTTCTCTCTCTCTCTCTCTCTCTCTCTCTCTCTCTCCTCCCTCCATTGTGCATCTCCAATTCCTCCATCTCTACTTCTTTATTATTCCTCTCTCTCTCTCTCTATCTCTCTCTCTCTCCCTCCCTCTCTCCCTCCTTCCCTCCCTCTCTCTCTCTCTCCCCTCCCTCTCTCTCATCTCCCCCCCCCTCTCTCTCTCTCTCTCTCTCTCTCCCCCCCTAGTCCCTCTCTCTCTTTCTCTTGCTCGTTCGCCTCCACTCTACATCACCCTCCCTCTCTCTCATTCTCTCTCTCTCTCTCTCTCTCTCTCTCTCTTTTTCTTTATCTTTCACCTCCACTATGCATCTCGGATCCCCCATCTCTGCTTCTTTCTTGTACTTCTTCTTCTTCTTCTTCTTCTTCTTCTTCTCTCTCTCTCTCTATTCATCCTCTTCATCTTGATGTTTATGTTCTGCCATTGTCATCGATTCTCTATTACAGCTGCCTTCTCTCTCTCATGCATTCTCTTTCTCCTTCTCTCTCTGTCTCTCGTTCTCTCTCTCTCTCTCGTGCCAAGACCTAATTACAGTGAATAGTGAAAGATTTTAAGGCTCCCTTGCAATTTATTTGTGCTGTCGAACATAGCATTAGTACAACCCTTACTCATTACCCTGCATTACAACGCTAGGAGAGGGAGAATTCGTCAGTATGAGACCTTGAAAAGAGATTCTCCCCTTTCTAATTGTGTACTTCAGCTGGAAGAGAGTGCCTCGTCATTTAAATCATCCTTAGTGTTCTAAAAATGTAGTCACTCGTGAAGAGAGTGCTTGTCAAAAGAGATTCTACACTTTGTAGTTGCGCATCTCCGTTGGTAGAGAATGCCTAGTCATATGAATCATCCTTGGATGTAGTGTTCTGAAGATGCAGAGACTCATGGAACATTGCATTCCCTTTTCGTCCTACTTCTTTGTATCCGTACTCCCTTCTCATAGCCTCTTTGTTAGTGAGTTTCATAGTACATTCCATTCCGTATACAAATTTCGTGGCAATGCTGACATGCATAGATCCTTTAATTAATAAAAAACTCTCCATGCATAGTTATTTGGATTAACAACTCCTCGGACAATCCAATCGATATACATCTCTCATGGCATCTGGTCATGCTGTATCCTCAATAAAAACATCGCAGGGCCGTTCCTTCAAAGTCTCCTTTCTATCTTTAGCCACGGTTCTTCAAAGACGACTTTTAGTTGCATTGCCCTCTTTTCTGAGATAAGCCACCCACGATTCACGTATGATCAAGACGACGACAAGAGAAAGCAGTCTCATGCACGGCATCGAGGGTGATGTTGACGAGTGCGGAGTCTACCAGAATAACACGAATCTCTTAACTCTGCTGGCGTTGCAATTCACGAATCACGAGAGTTGCTTTCGCGTCAGGATCTCGACTACCAACGAGAGACTACAGAACGTCGGATAAAAATGTCTCGTCCACGTGATGCATGCAAGGACCCATGTGACAGCCTAGTCTTCAGAAAGCTTGAAACGACAGGGAAGACTGGAAGAACGTGAGATGTCCTCGCATCTGTCAATGTTAGATGGTCCGCGCAACAATAGACCTCGAGCATCTGTGGGTCGGACTGTGAGAGAGAGACGCAAGTCGATCATGGAAGTGCCATAGATTTCCTTTGATGAATGCTGCATTTGCTAACGCAGACGGATTCGATTTCTCGTCTGGAAAAGCTAAGTGCGGTGCTGACACAACTGGGAGTTCTATCTGACAAAGATCGAGAGGGGTTGTCTCGTGGGAGTCAACAGCAGAGAAAGGAGGGTGCGATTTAGCTTTCTCGAGCGGCGGAACCCTGACTACAGCTCCATGACGGGGCGCTAAGCGAAGTAAAGCACTGCATAAAGACAGAAAGATATCTATGACAGAGAGAAGGTCTGAGAGAATGAGTTCGCGGCCTTAGGGTTTTTCCCGCTTTCCCCTTGAGCCCCTCCCCCTCGTCGGGAGGGTGCTCTCTCTCCTATGCCCTTCCCCCCTCGCTCGGGGGAGGGGGGGGCTTGTTTGACTGTTCTTTGGTTAGGGCTTTCCCTACTGGTTCTGCATGGCTTTTTTTAAGCTCTACACAATGGGATTTCAGTCCTAGAAGCTCTCCAAAATGTGTGTGATGAAGTGAGTACTGCAGCTCTTCCAAGCTCATCGAACGGAGGTCCATAGGTAAATTCCTTCAACGACATAGGGCAGAACGAGACTAGGAAGGGCGGAACGTCTGCTCTCAGCCATATTAATCAAACGTCATCTGGTAATCGCTCTCCTTAGAGGTCATATGCTGACACCATAAAAAATCCAGGTATTCCCCTTCCTTCCCCTTTTGTTTTTGACAATGGTGTCAAGTCGTAGTTCAATGCCAATGTGGTTGACAAGGGGAAAATTGAATGTATCGATCACCCCCACATGCTGTTAGTTGATGATGTAGCAAGCGAAGACGAAGAAGAAGCTTCTATCATAGACCGTACATCCCTAGATAGTTGGCATGAACACTTGTCTGGTAGGGTTGTTATTGGACTTTGCCATGGTCCTAGACCTCCCCACGAAGTTCTAAAATCATGGATAAAAACTCATTGGGAATCCTGTGGGCAGCTTGTGAAACTAATAGTGCTCTGCATGTTATTAGCGAAGCTCGATGGCTCATCCGAAATACTCCTATTTCCTTCTTTAAGTGGCATATAGGCTTTAATCCAAAGGGTCCCAAGCCAACTAAGATCTTGGTTTGGGTCGAATTCCCTGAGCTACCCATCGACTTTTATCCGTGGATTGAACATTTAGGAAATATGGTGGGTAGAGACTTAGGGCAAAAATCCAGAAATAGCATTATTAACCGTAAATGGGACCCACATGTCTTAATCAAAGTCGACGTGTCCAAAGAAATCAAGACTCAAATTGTGATTAAAGACTCTCAAGGGCTAAAGCTTCATAATCAAAAGATCTTGTACCAGAATCTTCCTAATGCTTGTTATAATTGTCATAAACAAGGGCATCTAATTCATGATTGTCCCCTTCTTCAAAATCAAACAGAGTCTAGTAGTCAGGATAAAATCGAAGTCCCCCGAGTGTCTATTAACAGTCCTAATCTACCGGGTAAAAAGCAAGTGCAAAAAAACAAGAAGAAAAATTTTAAATCTGAAAATCTATATGATATCCTGCTAGAAGACATTTCTAACCCATTTGATGATAAAGATAATCCTGGTCTAATAAGCAAGCCGACAATAACTATAGGTCGGCTAGACTTGATAAGATGCTACTAGTGATGTCATTCATGGGTGCTCGGATATCAGTGGTAAAATCGACCACTATCATTATGTCAAGGAGAGGTTCTCTGCTAGAGAGATCAATTTGGCATATATGCCAACACAGCAAAACATTGCAGACCTTTTCACAAAGGCTCTTCCAAGGGAGAAGCTTGAAGCTTTCTAAAAAGATTTGGGCTTACTTCGTTTAGTGGACTAATTGCACATAGCTTGGCACTTCCTTATACATGAGTGCCAACTCCTTGTTCACTGCATCACTCCTAGGGGGGATTTATTGATCTATTTAGGTAGTAATGTGTGTGAACACACTAGGACCACGAGGGCACTTTTTTCCCTATTTAGGAGGTTTTTTCCCATGACTTGTATATATGCCTATAACCGTGGCGGGTCACTATTCGTTGTACATTCTAGTGATAATACATTTAGTATTGTCTGTTGTGCTCAACATCATGTGTTGTGATCCAAGCATCTTCCAAAACTTCTTTAGTTTTCTTCTCCAAATGCTTTAGTGAACATACATATATCAGCAACCTTCTAATTTTTCCTCACATAAACAAGATCAATATCACCTAGTAATAGCTTTTCTCTAATGAAGTGATAATGTAAATTGATATGCTCTTTTCTAGCATGAAAAACATGATTTCATGCTAACTACATGTTGCTAAGATTATCACAATACAATATGATAGACATTTGTGCTTCCACACCTAAATCTTCAAGAAGCAGTTATAGCCATTACATTTTTAGGTGATCACTAGATTGTGCTCTCTAACTAGACTACAAAAATTTCAGAATTATACCTCTGATTACAAGATCAACCATGTAAGGGAAATAATACATGAATATGTAATTGATACAAGAAGTCCTATAACTTGGGACTGATGGGTATGGATAACTAGACTAGAGATGATACATGAGATCCCATAACCTAGGGCTATAGGTATGAAAAACGATATCTAAATTACAAGAACTCCCTTGAGGGACATTAACTAGATACAATAAATAAATTCAGAAGATCTTGTACTATGAGATTAGAGGAGGACACAGCTAGATGTGGAGGAACTACACTAATCATGAATAGAGAAAGAAACATGACAAGAATTGAAACTAGAACTCAAAAGTACTTAGTTCGTGATCATGCCTCCTTGAGCTCTCAAGACTGTCATTGGCAAGACTAAGGATGTATGTTGCTAAGCATGCCTTATATAGGTGTTCAATAGAGGTTATCGAACATGGTTATCAAGGGTGGTTACAAATTAATGATGTCATTGATGATGTCAGCAATCCAAAGCAAGGCTTGTAGATCGTAGAATCCAACAAGTAGATAGTTAAGCTTAAGGTTTTATTTTGAAAAAACAACAAAAACATCAATTTCTTTTAATTTTGAGTCAATTTTGATACGTATGCCTCATATTGATTCAAATATTTCTCATTTAGCAAAGTACGGCATTGTTTGCTCTCAAATGTTTATATTTTCTCGTCTATGTTCAAGAAAGTTTCAAAGAAGATAAGGACTTTCTTACTTCGTAACAAGTTCATTTTTATGGTTCTTCTTCTTTTCATGTGTTCAATAGAAAAGGGGAACACTATTTGGGTTAATCATTAGTAAATTCAATAGAAAAGGGGAACACTATTTGGGTTAATGATAAGGTATTTTGTGGTTCCTTCCCCCCCCCTCCCCCCTCCTCCTCCCCCTTCTTTTTCACTCTCTATTGATAGCTTCTTTCTAGTCTTTTGTTCTTTTATGTTTATTATTATTATTATTTTTACTTTTATTATTATTTTAGCTATTTCTTTATATTTATTATTATTATTTTTATTATTTTTAATTTTTTATTTATTTATTATTCATGTATTTATTTATTTATTTATCTATATATTAATTAATTTTAATTTTATTTTTAATAATAATAATTCCTTTCTTCTTATTATTTGTTTGTTCTTTGTGCAAGACTTTATCATGGACAATGAATCCGAAACTGTATCAATATGAGCAGAAGAAGCTGATGCCCAAGCATCCACTGAAAAGATTGAGCTCATATTCACTGAGTTCACAGAAGACTGAAGATGAATGACCTTTTTAAATAAGTAGAAATCCGAGATCAAGTGAAGATGTCACATCAAATGTCACATCAAGAAGATATGAAATCAAAAGTTTATTAAAGTACATTAAATAACATTAAACATCAAATTACATCAAATAACTTAATTACTCAAATATACACTAATAAGGGAACCAAAGATTTGATTCACTTTCGAAATGAGAAACACAATTGATTTCTAACTAGATATGAGTCATTGAGTCTTAGCATTGTGAGTGAATCAAAATATATCCAAGTTGAGTTCCAACTGGATTATATATTAAAATTGTTTGTAGTAGTGCCATTGAAGACTATACAAGAAAAGATTTTACCTTTGGTACTAAATAAGATTTCAAGGATTACGTTTCATTGTAGTCTTGGCTAGATCTCAAAGAGGTAGATGAAAGTATATTAAAAAAGAATTATGTGTAAAAGAGGTACATGGAATGTTTATTCATACATTGATTTTCCATTTCAGCAATGTGTTACAATATAAATGTGAATATGAACTAAAGTGAGGAGGATAACACTATAAAGATGTCATTAATCTCCCATATTCAACACAACTTAGACTTGAAGTGTAATTTCCATGCAAATGTACATAAATAGTTGCAAGGTTCTTTACTTGAATGTTTATTCATACATTGATTTTCCATTTCAACAATGTGTTACAAGATAAATGTGAATATGAACTAAAGTGAAGAGGATAACACTATAAAGATGTCATTAATCTCCCATATTCAACACAACTTAGACTTGATTTTCTCCCAAGCAAGAGATTCTAAGAAAAAATTTCTACATGAGATTAGACATCCTCATGTACATACCATACTCTTGCCATTGAAGTGTAATTTCCATGCAAATGTATATAAATAGTTGCAAGGTTCTATGAATATTTCATTAAAGTGGCTCTGAAACAGCCTATTTGTGTGAGTGGTATTCCCTGGTTAGATTGGTTGACAGATATAGTTAGCAACTGGACTCATTCAGTTAGATCCAGTTAGTCTCTGGTTCAAGTTACCCAATTGCCTATAAATAGCAGAGGAGGAGATCATTCTCATTTTCAAAATCCACGAGCAACAGAGAGCAACAGAGCACAGACAGCTATGGAGCACAGAGCTCAGCATACAAGCAAGGCAACTATGATGGAGAAGAAGAATGTTGGCAAGAGTACCAAGAGGTAGACAAAATCATACCATAAAAAAAGATTCCTAAAAGATTCCCTTCGTATGTTTGTGTAAAGAGTTTGCTTTCTAGGTTTTTATTTTTTTTAGCTCTAAAAATATAGATCCAATGAGGGTACAGCTCGATGCCTAGCATCGACTTTTAGGTGTAAGTCGATGCCAGGCATCGACTTGAGGCTGCAAGTTGATGCCATTCATCGACTTGCACGTGCAAGTCGATGCCAGGCATCGACTTGAGGCCTCAGGTCGATGCCTGGCATCGACTTGCACCTGAAAGTCGATGCCAGGCATCAACTTTGTGTGCAAGTCGATGCCAGGCATCGACTTGCAGGTGCAAATCGATGCCAGGCATCGACTTGAGGCTTCAAGTCGATGCCTGGCATCGACTTGCACACAAAGTCGATGCTTGGCATCGACTTTCCTGGCATCGAAGTTGGCCTTAAAGTCGATGCCAGGCATCGACTTTAGGGTGCAAAGTCGATGCCAGGCATCGACTTTTGGGTGGAAGTCGATGCTAGGCATCGACTTTTAGGTTCAAGTCGATGCCAAGCATCGACTTTTAAGTGCAAGTCGATGCCAGGCATCGACCTTGTGTGCAAGTCGATGCCTGGCATCGACTTGCACCTTCAAGTCGATGCCCGACATCGACTTGCACACAAAGTCGATGCCTGACATCGACTTGGGCCTTTGAAAACCACATTTACGTATGACCTGATTATTCCAAGCGCCTTCAGGGATGCGGAGTCCAAGAGTGAGAGGCCCTTCAAGAAACTGAGAGTCACCATGGGCTCTGGTGATCAGCAACGTGACAAAGGCATTGGTTACCAAGCTAAACCAAAGAAAATTATTGTATCCTTATCCTCTGAGAAGGCCAGCAACCCGCTATGAATATTCTCAGGTGGACAGAGTAGCATCAAAATTCTTGAGGATGATACAACTATGAAGGATAGGTCGAGGGACGCTGAGGTCTTAAGGACAGTCGTCCACTGCGGGACATGACAAATCTGGAGTGGTGCCTTCAGTATGTTGAAGAGAAGAATGCAGTCCTTCTTGTGTTCGCAGGGGCATATGGGAGAGGAAAGATCACGACAACACAAGGTTTTCAGTATGGCCTTGTGTACAAACTGGATTATGAAGATGAGGATTCTGACAACCTCCTTTTCTTGGTAGAGACATCGAAAGGTTTGAGAAATGTTATATGTAAGATGGATTTCTTGTGTCCAGAGTGCTGTGTTCCAGATGGTCTAGCTGAGATATGCAGGGACTCAGTCAATCTTATCAAGGACTTGATGCCATGGATCCAGGGCAACATCATGCCAACACAACAGAAGATGACAACCCCTGTAAAGGCAAGGGGTAAGCAGAGCGTGCAGAAAAAGCTTCAAAAGAAAAAGAAGAGAATTTCAGAAGAGGAGTCTTCTGACTCAAGCTCTAGCTCTGAGGATATAATTGTTGCACCTGGTGGAGAGCTTGCCTCGGGTGTTCTTGGTACTGAGCAGAACAAGTTGAGGGAGGACATAGCTAAAAGAAAAGTTGTGAAGAAGGGGCAGTTGTTCCACCTGCCAATCAATATCATCCACAGGCCACCAATAGATCCAGTCACAAGGAGGAGGCCCCTTGAGATCAGGGAGCCACACAATTTGCATGTGCAGAATCTTAAGAAGAAAATGAAAATAAATCCTCATGCTACTGTTGTGCTATTCCTTGTCATGGTGGATCCGAATGAGTGCAGCTCTATGGACGAGTTCAATGAGGGTTTATTTGAGGAGTATACTTATTATGTGATTGGAGGTTCACACTCTGTAGAGGCCCGTAGACAGCTAGTGAAGGAGCACCCTACCACATTTTTCTTTAGGTATGCAGAGTGTAAGATATATGCTGGTCTTACAACTGAGGAAGCCAAGCTTCTTGCTTGGGATCACAACAATGACAATGACTACACGCAAAAAATGTCCTCCATAGAGAGAATTTGGTTCTTCCACCATGAATATGAAGATTTTCTTGTTAAGGAGGCTGGAAGAATACATCCCAATCTACGAAAGCAATGCCTTACTGAGGTTGGAATTGCACTGGATGAGAATAGAAAGTCTGATGCCTTGAGGAAATATGATCCATGGTTTCAACTGGCATTCAGATCAGGTGAGATCTGGGATCTACAGGATAAAATTTTCACAATGTGGGAGAACAAGGAGGTCAAGGGCTAGAAGCAACGAAAGTCGAGGCCAGACCCACAGGTTGATCTGAAGGGAAAGGGAAGGAAAGCTGACCTCTCAATTGAAGAGGCTCCTGAGGACATGAAGCTGATACCATGGAGGGCCCTTCAAGGAATCAAGGATGATACATTGATTATATCAACTTTGTCAAGGGTAATCTCCAAGGACTTAAGCCTGGAGGAGATGGTGACTGAGCTCAATAAGTATGTATGTTATTCTCATATCCTTTTTCCCTCCTCCCATGTTTCTGGTCTAACCTAGTCTCTTTTTTATTTTTGTGACTGTAGTCATAAAGTTTACATGAAGATTCAGGAGGTCATGATGAAGAGGCTGGGTTGCTTTTCTTAGACAGAGGTCCAAGCAGACTATCCAACCACATCATCCTACAAAGCTTTATCAGAATATTTCATCCTTTTTCGTGATTGGGTAGGTTCTCTTTCTGAGGTTGTGCCTGGTTTGCCATTAGGTTAGATGCCTTGATTCACCAAACCAATTTGATGCCAGGCTTTTAGTACGAATTCGATGCCTGGCATCGACCTACGGCTAAAGTCGATGCCTGGCATCGACCTGCAGCCAAAAGTCGATGCCTGGCATCGACTTGGGGGCATAAGTCGATGCCTGGCATCGACCTGCAGCATAAGTCGATGCCTGGCATCGACCTCGTGGCATAGGTCGATGCCAGGCATCGACTTATGTCCCAAAGTTGATGCCAGGCATCGACTTTCAGTAGAAAGTCGATGCCTGGCATCTACCCCCACTTGAAATCGATGCCATGCATCACTTCGTTATGTTCTGTTTGCTGTATTGAAGAGCTCATTTAGTTGTCTTTCCACTTTTTTCTGCAGAAACCAAAGAAAAGTAAGTCTGCGGAGCTACTAGATGATTGCCCCCCTGCATTCTTGGCTCACATTCAAAGAGCAAGGCATGAGAAATCTAGGCTGAAAGCCAAGGAGATGGATTTTGATGATGAACCTGATCTGAAATGTTTCTCCAATCCCCTAGACCCCCTTAGGCCTGTATATTACAATGTATTCTGTAGTGATGTAAATAATATTTGTTCGGTTGTGCCTAGAAAACATTTCTCCCTTCTCATAGTGGACATACCCGATGGATTTAGGATGTTGGGATCAGTTAATGATGATGAAACCTTCAAACACCCTCAGATTCGGAAGATAGTCACTGATTTTGCAGAGTTGACTATGTCTCCTCTTTGGAGGATAGTAATTTTCCATAGCAGAGACCAGTCCTTCTCTGTTTCAACTGCTCTGAAGGCAAGATGTCATGCTGTGGAGTGCCTCACGTGGTAAGTAATCTTCTTTCTATCTCCGTGGCTTTAATGATGCTCTCTGTGACTCATAGTTCTTGTTTGCAGGGTGAAGACAAACGTAAATCACACTCCTTTGCATAGGTTTGTGAGCTCCACTGAATGCATTACAGTTGGCTATTATGATGAAGTAAGCAAAAGGAGAGTCAGGGAGCATTGCAATGAGAATGGGATCTCAAATGTGCTCATGTTCCCAGCCGTTACCAAGAAACTTTGTCATGTAGCTGGGGACATGACATTGGTTAACCCCTATCAGAAGCCACAAAAACTCATAATGAGATTGCTTCAGCTATTCTCCAATGATGATGACTGAGTCCTAGACCTTTTTTCGGGCACAGGTAATTTCAATTTTCACAATTTTCATTAGTCATGGTTGATTGACGCCTCTAAGTGGTTTTCTGCTGTTTCAGGAACGACTCTGGCTTGCTCCTTAAAGATGTTCAGGCACTGCATAGCTGTGGACAAGGATGATGCTCAAGTGAGCTTTATTAGAATGAGAATCAATGGGCTGAATGAATGCCCAGATGAAGACCAAGAGGTTGGAAGGAAGCACATTGCAGACACGGAGAGATTCCAACCGGCTTCAAGGGAGCCTGTTCCCCCACTTGCAGATGAACCGGGGGACATGGCTGACCTTGAAGAGCCAATCTTGGAGCAAGAGAGGCAGGATATGTGTTCTAATGTTCCAGAGGATCCCAATATCCTTGAGCTTGAGGAAAGCTATGATCAGCTTCTATTGTAGATTCATATTACTCTTGTACTTACACAGGAAATGTAAAAAATCATTTTAATAGAAATATAATGTCGAGTTCTGCTTCCACTTTGTGTTCAGCTTGATTTATCTTGAGCATTTCTCTGATCATGTGTGAATGTTTCTTAGTATAATTTTGTTGATTATTATCTTCTCTTGGGAATGCTTTTGTGAAATGTATTTCATATTCTGTGAATATGGCCATGCATTCAATGAGGATCTTAACCATACAAAGGGGATGATCTTAATTGCCTTGTTAAAATGTTCCGATTTTTGCAACACATGTACTCTAATTTTCGAGTAACTTTTAATCAGCTATAATCTGTGCTTGTTGAGGTTATGGATGTAAGGAAGGAGCTTCCCGAACTCTTACTTGTACCTTCAACACTAATCTATTGTCAAAGATCATGATGTGGGATTCTTGATCGGCTGAACAACTAGTTTTCATGGCAGCAAGAATTTTATTATATCTATCTTGACTACTTGGGATATGAGATCAAGGTTCTAGTGACAATATTTACAAGCAAGAACAAGTGATGCTTTCTAGATATTGTAAAATGCTCACTTTTTTGCTTGATATAATGGTCTTTAGGTAAAAAGGAAAAGAGAACATGTCTTTGTTCTCCTTTGTTGTGACTCAGTGTTCCTTCACTTCCGGAAGTGATAGAAACTCAGTTCGTTGACTTTGTTAGAGATCTTGATTTAGAAAGACTCTTTATTAAAGTCTGCACCTACTCTAGGGCACTGATGATGTGAGTAGGGATGTCATAGCTATTTGTCCAAGCTATACATGATAAAGTTTAATTCTGATACTTCTTGTTTAGGACAGACATAGAAGTTGACGATGCACATTTTATTTCGTTTTGTTTTTGTTTAATTTGCTTATATACATATATTTATATATATATAATCATTATTTATTTATTTATTTATGGAATTGTTATTTTTTATTTATTTTCTTTTTATTTATATTCTATTTTTATATATTTTTTATTTTTTATTTTAATTTGTTTCTTTTTTAATTATTTATTATTTATTATTTTTTATTTTTTATTTTATTTTTATTATTTATTTATTATTTTTTGTTTTGTGTATGTGTGTATGTTTGTGTTCATGTGAGTGTGTGTGCATCTCTTATTGTATTGGTTTTCTTTCTTGGTTTTTTCTTTCTGGGTTGTATTTTTCATGTTTTATGTTGGTGTTAAGTCTCTTGCTTTTGTTTGTTATTTTTTCCAATGTGTATGTGTTTGTGTTCTCTATCTTGAGTTCGTAAGTTTGGATAACTCTGAACTTATGAAGGTATATATAGCTTGGGATTGCCTTATACATGAGTGCCAACTCCTTGTTCACTACATCACTCCTAGGGAGGATTTGTTGATGTATTTAGGTAGTAATGTGTGTGAACACACTAGGACCACGGGGGCACTTTTTTCCCTATTTAGGAGGTTCTTTTCCCATGACTTGTATATACGCCTATAACCCTAGTAGGTCACTATTCTTTGTACATTCTAGTGGTAATACATTTAGTATTGTCTGTTGTGCTCCAAGATTCTTCTTCTTCCTTGTGTTGTTTGCGTGCTTTCACAGACCTCCAACTCCAACAACCATGCCTAGATCTATTTGTTTCCTTTCTTTTGAGAGCATACAAATTTTTTTTGGTCTTTCTAATAAGCTAAGTCTAAATTCGAAGATCTTAATAAGCATGAAAGGAACAAGATCTTAATATGCTTAGGTCTCAAACACATTCTCCAAAACAATATGTGTGTAATTCAAGATGTCAAGAGGATCTCATACTATGAGATTAGAGAGCTTTAAAACCAAATTGAGATAGGAACTCACGTTTGCACCCCAAATGTTAAGTAGGTAGTCTAGGAAAGTATTTGCAAGATCAAAGTCTCTGAAACAGGATTGGAATAATAACATAGGATCTTAGTGAGAGGAGGTATTCCTAAGGGATCTAGAAATCTTTGAACTCAAATCTTTGCAATAGAGGAGAATCAAGGCTCAAGGGGAGAGTGTGAACTTGAACTAATTGGTCAAATAAGCTTGAACTTCTCTTTTGGCCTTATGAATAGGAAAGTTCCTTAAATGTCCACAAATGGATGTGTCTCTCCCAAATTTCTTCCACAAGTATGGGATCTCACCCGTGAGGGATCCTGTGCTGGGATTATGTTACAAAATGTTAGTCAATACTAAGAGATTTTTGGGATAGTTAGTATACTTACTACTCTATCCTAGGGTGTATATTACATGTCAAGACAATTCTAGCTTCTAGCTCACAAAGTAGGCTGTCAAGGGAGGGATCCCCCTCAATTATCGTGTGGATCCACATATGCATTTCTTGTGAATTTGGGATTCCTTTTAAATGAAATCACAAGCCTTGTTGTACTGCATAATTATGGATCAAATCTAGCCACTCGTAAGATATATAAGTGGTAAAATCAAGGATCTAGCTAAGGGATCTTATGGTCAAATATGTCAAGAGAAAAGAGATAATGAAGAGAGCTCTCACACACTCTCTCATAGAAAGAGAGGAGCACAAACACATTTAGTCAAGGAAAAAATATTTTCTTTCTCTTGTTTTACATAAAGAGAATATAAAACAATACCTAATACAACAATACAACTGGTACAATACGTAAAGGATAGTACATTAAGAAAATGGTAATGTCCGCAAGTGAGTGAGCTTCCAAGAAAAAAAATGTGTCATTGCTCCCAATAGATAAATCTGGTGCTACTCACTAAATTATTCCTTGACATATATTGATAGAAACCCTACATATGAGAGATATGAAAAAGTGGTACATGTCATCCTCAATCATCACATGTCGAGCTTGATATCTTAACAATCCCCCTAAAGCTCAACATCATGTGTTGTGATCCAAGCATCTTCCAAAACTTCTTTAGTTTTCTTCTCCAAATGCTTTAGTGAACATATATATATCAGCAACCTACTCATTTGTCCTCACATAAAAAAGATCAATATCATGTAGTAATACCTTTTCTCTGATGAAGTGATAATGTAAATTGATATGCTCTTTTCTAGCATGAAAAACATGATTTCATGCTTACTACATGTTGCTAAGATTATCACAATACAAGATAGACATTTGTGCTTCCACACCTAAATCTTCAAGAAGCACTTATAGCCATCACATTATTAGGTGAGCACTAGATTGTGCCCTCTAATTAGACTAGAAAAAATTCATAATTATACTTTTGATTACAAGAGCAACCATGTAAGGGAAATAATACATGAATATGTAATTGATACAAGAAGTCCCATAACCTGGGACTGATGGGTATGGATAACTAGACTAGAGATGATACATGAGATCCCACAACCTAGGGCTATAGGTATGAAAAACGATATCTAAATTACAAGAACTCCCTTGAGGGACATTAACTAGATACAAGAAATAAATTCAGAAGATCTCGTAGTATGAGATTAGAGGAGGACACAGCTAGATGTGGAAGAACTAGACTAATCATGACTAGAGAAAGAAAAATGACAAGAATTGAAAGTAGAACTCAAAAGTACTTAGTTCGTGATCATGTCTCCTTGAGCTCTCAAGACTGTCATTGGCAAGACTGAGGATGTATGTTGCTAAGTGTGCCTTATATAGAGTGTTCAATAGAGGTTATCGAACATGGTTATCAAGGGTGGTTACAAATTAATGATGTCATTGATGATGTCAGCAATCCAAAGCAAGGCTTAGATCTTAGAATCCAACAAGTAGATAGTTGATCTTAAGGTTTTATGTTGAAAAAACAATGAAAACATCAATTTCTTCTAATTTTGAGTTGATTTTGAGATATAGATATAGCTTGGCACTTCCTTATACATGAGTGCCAACTCCTTGTTCATTGCATCACTCCTAGGGGGGATTTGTTGATGTATTTAGGTAGTGATGTGTGTGAACATACTAGGACCACGGGGGCACTTTTTTCCCTATTTAGGAGGTTTTTTTCCCATGACTTGTATATATGCTTATAACCCTAGCGGGTCACTATTCTTTGTACATTCTAGTGGTAATACATTTAGTATTGTCTGTTGTGCTCCAAGATTCTTCTTCTTCCTTGTGTTGTTTGTGTGCTTTCACAGACCTCCAAATCCAACAGCCATGCCTAGCTCTATTTGTTTCCTTTCTTTTGAGAGCATACAAATTCTTTTTGTTCTTTCTAATAAGCTAAGTCTAAATTCTAAGATCTTAATAAGCACGAAAGGAACAAGATCTTAATATGCTTAGGTCTCAAACACATTCTCCAAAACAATATGTGTGTAATTCAAGATGTCAAGTGGATCTCATACTATGAGATTAGAGAGCTTTAAAACCAAATTGAGATAGGAACTCACGTTTGCACCCCAAATCTTAAGTAGGTAGTCTAGAAAAGTATTTGCAAGATCAAAGTCTCTGAAATAGGATTGGAATAATAACATAGGATCTTAGTGAGAGGAGGGATTCCTAAGGGATCTAGATATCTTTGAACTCAAATCTTTGCAATAGAGGAGAATCAAGGCTCTAGAGGAGAGTGTCAACTTGAACTTATTGGTCAAACAAGCTTGAACTTCTCTTTTGGCCTTATGAATAGGAAAGTTCCTCAAATGTCCACAAATGGATGTGTCTCTCCCCGATTTCTTCCACTAGTATGGGATCTCACCCCCGAGGGATCTTGTGCTAGGATTGTGTTACAAAATGTTAGTGAATCCTAAGAGATTTTTGGGATGGGTCTTATACTTAGTACTCTATCCTAGGGTCTATATTACATGTCAAGATAGTTCTAGCTTCTAGCTCACAAGGTAGGCTGTCAAGGGAGGGATCCCCCTCAATTATCATGTGGATCCACATATGCATTTCTTGTAAATTTGGGATCAATTTTAAATGAAATCACAAGCCTTGTTGTACTCCATAGTTATGGATCAAATCTAGCCACTCATAAGATATATAAGAGGTAAAATCAAGGATCTAGCTAAGAGATCTAATGGTCAAATATGTCAAGAGAAAAGAGATGAGGAAGAGAGCTCTTACACACTCTCTCATAGAAAGAGAGGAGCACAAACACATTTAGTCAAGGAAAAATGATTTTCTTTCTCTTATTTTACATAAAGAGAGTATAAAATAATACCTAATACAACAATACAACTGGTACAATATGTAAAGGATAGTACATTAAGAAAATGCTAATGTCCGCAAGTGAGTGAGCTTCCAAGAAAACAAATGTGTCATTGCTCTCAATAGATAAATCTGGTGCTACTCACTAAATGATTCCATGACATATATTGATAGAAACACTACATGTGAGAGATATGAAAAAGTGGTACATGTCATCCTCAATCATCACATGTCGTTTTTGATATCTTAACAATCCCCCTCAAGCTCAACATCATGTGTTGTGATCCAAGTATCTTCCAAAACTTCTCTAGTTTTCTTCTCCAAATGCTTTAGTGAACGTATATAAATCAGCAACCTGCTCATTTGTCCTCACTTAAACAAGATCAATATCACCTAGTAATACCTTTTCTCTGATGAAGTGATAATGTAAGTTTATATGCTCTTTTCTAGCATGAAAAACATGATTTCATGCTAACTACATGTTGCTAAGATTATCACAATAAAATATGATAGACATTTGTGCTTCCAGACCTAGATCTTTAAGAAGCATTTATAGCCATCACATTATTAGGTGAGCACTAGATTGTGCCCTCTAACTAAAGTAGAAAAATTTCATAATTATACTTCTGATTACAAGATCAACCATGTAAGGGAAATAATACATGAATATGTAATTGATACAAGAAGTCCCATAACCTAGGACTGATGGGTATGGATAACTAGACTAGAGATGATACATGAGATCCCACAACCTTGGGCTATAGGTATGAAAAAGAATATCTAAATTACAAGAACTCCCTTGAGGGACATTAACTAGATACAACAAATAAATTCAGAAGATCGCGTACTATGAGATTAGAGGAGGACACAGCTAGATGTGGAAGAACTAGACTAATCATGTCTAGAGAAAGAAACATGACAAGAAATGAAATTAGAACTCAAAAGTACTTAGTTCGTGATCATGCCTTCTTGAGCTCTCAAGAATGTCATTGGCAAGACTAATTATGTATGTTGCTAAGCGTGCCTTATATAGGTGTTCAATAGAGGTTATCGAACATGGTTATCAAGGGTGGTTAAAAATTAATGATGTCATTGATGATGTCAGAAATCCAAAGCAAGGCTTGTAGATCTTAGAATCCAACAAGTAGATAGTTGATCACCTCCCCCTCAAACAACGACCTCCACAACGAGCGGTCATGTTCTCTAGACTCCACTTCATTGGATTTCTGTCATGAAATTTCCAAATCTTGATTCCAACTCTCTAAAGGTTTTCTCTAGGCTTCCAAGTACAATCATTGATGTCTTTATACTTTTTCAAATGAGGAAGGTACTCCAATCTTCCTCGGGATATTCTCAAATCTAGGACATGCTTGACTTCGAATTCTTCATCATCATCAATCTCGATAGGTGGTGAAGGACTAGATCTATCCCTCTTCAATGGTGAAATCCGATATGGTTCCCAAATGGACACAGAAAATTGTATGTATTATCATGTTCCTTTGTAACTAAAACTTGAAAGTGACTAGATAAATCTTCGCCAAGATGGTGAACAAACCAAATCTCTCATGGTCTTTCTTTCTACAAGGCCTTGAAGTCTACAAATCAATTTGGAGTAACCAAACTTTATCCCAAATGTGATAGGATGGAGATATGTATAATACTTATATTTATCTTGAGCTTTATGGATCTCTTCCTTGAGCTCTTTATAAGATAGATCCTTTGAGCTTCTAGTGGTATGTTGTGGTGTTTCAAAGTTGGTCGATGGAGAGTCTTAAATAACCACACCTCCTTGATTGAATATGAAATCCTCCTTATCCTTTACTTTCTTGTTATGGCCATAATATGTATGCTCCATATCATTTCTAATGACTTCTTGGGATTCAAAGATTCTTGATTCACATTCTTGAGGAATAGTGCCTTGATTATTCACCACATCTAGCTCTTGGACTTGGGTTTCTTTGAATAATTGATTCTCACAATTAATTGCTTGCAGATTGATAGCTTCATCCAAGGTATCTTGTTGAGGCATGGATAGCAATATATACTTCACTTCATCTATGATTCCACTTTGAATTGATTAATTAGGTATTTTTCTTGATATGTGGATCCATGAAACAATATCCTGAAGTCGAAGGTGTAATTTAACACTAATTGATGACCTTGTGATAACAATCTTTTGAGCTCCTAGACATGTCCCATCAGGTCATTTATGATAGATTGAATCTCCTTGCATAATGAATCTGTGCTAAGAATTAATGAAGCTATTCATGCCAAAACGTGCTCGCTGTCGAACAAACCCTTTTAATGTCTTCATAAAGTGCTCAAAGAAGAACATCCATCGACTATGGACAGTTCTTGCTATTGCAACTTCATCTACCACATGAACCAGTAAATGAAGTTGAATAGTGAGAATACTTGTGGGAAAGTATTTCTCTACCATACAAACAACCTCGATAGCATTGAGTTTCGCACTCTCTATGCTATCTCTATTTATCTCTTTAGAAGATATCCACCATACTTAAGAACTAATTTTATAAATGGTTCTTCATACATCCTCTGAAAGACAATCTTTTAGGGCTACAGGGAGCACAAACTGTAAAAACTTGTGCCAATCATGAGACTTGAGTCCTGCAAGATCGTCGTTTCGTGTGAAAGCAGTCTTTAGACACCTCGTGCATCCAGTAGGTGTTCAAAACTCTGAAATTGTTTCCTTCACTTGTTGCTCTTCTATCCTGCGAAGCAGCCAAGGAGCTCTTGTTAACGATACTGTTCCGTTGGGCTTAGTAATTGCCCACAACTCTTGCATATGACCTCGCTCTTCTAAGTCCTCCCTTTGTGCTTTGCTTTCTTTCTTTCCGATCAAAGTTTTCCAAAGATCTCTCCCACATTCTTAAAAATATGCATCAGGTCCACCAAATGATTGATCAACAATTCACTCCAATAAGGGAGTTCATGAAAAATGGACAACCGTTTCATGCCAGTAACTTGATTTTCTGAATCCCACAGTTGTTTCCAATCGCTAGCTTTCATTTGGTGTTGCGCTTATCGACCAATTTGTCCTTCACGTAAAATATGTCCATCAGGCAAATATCTATGATGTCCTTCATAGACAGTAGTGCTTTGGAATAGCGTGCTTCCAGTCGTGGTCCGCATAAATAAGAGCTAATAATAAATGACATGTCTGTGTGGCCAACCATGGTGGGATATTATAATTGACCAAACATACAAGTTGTGCTCCATGCAGAACTGCGTAATCCAAATGGATTCATTCCATCCATAGCTAGGCCTAGACGTATGGACCGAGGCTCACTAGAAAACTCTGGCCACTTACTATCTATGTGCTTCCAAGCATCAAAGTTAGCAGTCACTCGCATTACATTATCTGTAGACCTGCTCTTTGTATGCCATGACATTAACTCAGCTATAGATTTGCATCTAAACATGTTCTTAATTCGTGGAATGATAGGAAAGTGGCGAAGAACCTTTGCAGGGATTGCTTTGCCTACAACGTCTTCTCTAAATCTATTTGCTCCACACTTTGGACATACGTGGAGATGCTCATACTCATTCCGAAAGAGAATGCAATCATTCCAACAAGCATGAATTTTAGTAAAATCCATTCCAATGGACTGTAAAAGTTTTTTCGCATCTCCACGTGTTGGAGGCATGTCATTGCCCTCTGGCAAAAATTGATCTTTAAGAAGCTTGCAATAAGCAGTTAAAATGATATTAGTAAATAAAGTTATTGTGATACAACAATGAAAGCCAATTTGTTCTCTAGTTACCTGAACAATTCGTTGACACTACTATCTGACCATCCATAAATGGATTGCAGATTGAGCATCGCGAGTGATGCACGTAGTACATATATCTTTGCTCCATTGTAAAGTGGTAAACGAGCTAGTCTTCGCATGTTTTCATATTCTTCATCGACTTTTGATTGTGGAATTTTTGTTGTATCCATGAAACTCTCGACACCTTCTCCACCATCATGATCTTCGTCCATCTCATAAAATGCTTCAACCATATCTTCCATATGTTCATTCTGTGTAATATTATTAGTACTTGCTTGTATGTCTAAGTCCCTTTTTGCTCTCTTTTGTCCATGAGAGGTTACCGCTGCAATGTTGTTTGGGGCCATCTGCTCACTTGGGGGACCATGTGAATGCTAACGTAGGTTTTCGAGTCGACTCCTATCAAAGGATCCATACTCTCTAACATGTGCAGTAAAAATCCATCATTTCCGATAAATTTGATACTTGCACTCTGTGCAAGGACATGCCATTCTCTCTTCAGGATCCAAAGAAGCCATCTGCTACAATATGGACATTTTAGAACATTTGTTTTTTTATTAAACCTAGAAATCATACTCTTAAAGACTTAAACCTGAAATACTAAACCTAAATACTTAGATACCTAAAAAACTTAAAACCCTAATTTTAAAACCCTAATCTATATAGCTATCCATCAGATTTTTTCTTAATTGATCCTATTATATATATATATATATTTATTTATTCAGATTTTTTTCCTCTTAATTGAGTTATATGTATGCCTAAACCCTAAAACCCTAATTTTAAAGATCTAGACCTAAATTATGTATATTCTATACACATGTGTATATACATGTATATATGTATTATATGTGTATGTCTATGTGTGTATATATGTTATGTAGGTGTTAAAACCCTAAAACCCTAATCAAAATGATCTAGACCTAAAACATGTATATATATGTATGCATGTGTACATATATGTGTATATGTATATATATAAGTGTATATGTGTATATGTATATGTGTATATGTATATGTGTATATACATATATGTGTATATGTATATGTGTATAAGTATGTGTATAAGTATGTGTATATGTGTATGTGTATATATATTCACTCTATTTAAAATGATTAAAATTAATCCTATTTTTATATATTTAATCATATATATTTAATTAAATTATTTAAGAAATTAGTTCTTTTTATATTTATTTATGTATATAATTATCTTATTTTATATAAATATTTATTTATATATTCAGATTTTTTTCCTTACTTAATCCTACTTTTATATATTTAATTATAAATATTTAATTATATATATTTAATTAAATTTTTTAAAACACTAGTTATTTTTATATTTATTTATCTATATAATTATCCTATTTTATATATATATGTATTTATATATTCAGATTTTTTCCTTACTTAATCCTATTTCTATATATTTAATTGTATATATATTTAATTAAATTTTTTAAAACACTAGTTCTTTTTATATTTATTTTTCTATATAATTATCCTATTATATATATATGTTTACTTATATATTCAGTTTCTTTTCTTACTTAATCCTATTTTTATATATTTAATTATATATATTTAATTAAATTATTTAAAACACTAGTTCTTTTTATATTTATTTATGTATATAATTATCTTATTTTATATATATATATATATATATATATATATATATATATATATATATATATATATATATATATATATATATATATATATATATATATATATATATATATATATTTATTTATTTATTTATTTATTTATTTATTTATTTATATATTCAGATTTTTTCCTTACGTAATCCTATTTTTATATATTTAATTATATATTATATAGATTTAATTAAAACTCTAATCTTAAAAATCTAGACCTAAAATATGTATATTTTTGTATGCATGTTTATCTACATGTGTATATATATATATATATATATATATATTTATATATTCAGATTATGTTTCTTATTTCTATATATGTTTTCTTAATATAAATATAATTGAGTTATATGTATGCCTAAACCCTAAAACCCTAATCTTAAAGATCTACACCTAAAATATGTATATTTTTGTATGCATGTGTATCTACATGTATATATGTATTATATGTGTATGTGTATGTGTGTATATATGTTATGTAGGTGTTAAAATGCTAAACCCCTAATCTTAAAGATTTAAACCTAAAATATGTATATTTTTGTATGCATGTGTATCTACATGTATGTATGTATGTATTATATGTATATGTGTGTTTGTGTATATATGTTATGTAGGTATTAAAACCCTAATCAGAAAGACTTAAACTTAAATATGAAATATTAAAACCTAAATACTTAAACACCTATAAAAATCTAAACCCCTAATCCTAAAACCCTAACCATATTTTATATATATTTATTTATATATTCAAATTTTTTTCTTATTTTTCTCTATATTTTTTCTTAATATAAACATAATTGAGTTATATGTATGCCTAAACCCTAAAACCCTAATCTTAAATATCTAGACCTAAAATATGTATATTTCTGTATACATGTGTATATACATGTATATATATATTATATGTGTATGTGTATATATGTGTAAATAGCCTAAAAACCCTAACCCTATTTTTATATATTTGATGTAAAAAAAACTTCAAAAAAAAAATTTATATATTTAATTAAAACACTAGCTATGTGTGTGTATATATGTGCATGTGTGTATGTATGTGTGTGTGAATGTATGCATGTGTTATATGTATATGTGTGTCTATGTATGCATGTATGAGTATATGAGTATGTATGTACATATGTGTGTGTATGTATGCATGTGTGTACATGTGTGTGTATGTATACATGCATGTGTGTATATGTGTGTGTATGTATGCATGCATGTGTTTATTTGTGTGTATATATGTGTATAGATGTGTGTGTGTATGTATGTGTGTATATGTGTGTGTATGTGTATGTATGCATATGTGTATATATGTGTGTGTATGTTTGTGTGTATGCATGTGTGTGTATGTATGCATGTGTGTAAATTTGTATGTGTGTGTATGCATGCATGTGTGTACATGTGTGTGTATGTAAGCATACATGTGTGTATAGGTGTCTGTATGTAAGCATGCATGTGTGTACATGTATGTGTGTATGTATGCATGTGTAAATGTGTAAATGTGTGTGTATGTGTGTGTGTATGTATGCTCTATTTTCCTATCTCTATCTTCCTTTCTTTCATTATTCTTTATCTCTCACTTTCTCTCTCTCTCTCTCTCTCTCTCTCTCTCTCTCTCTCTTCTCTCTCTTTCTCTCTCTCTCTCTCTATCTCTCTCTCTCTTCTCTCTCTCTCTCTCATCTCTCTCTCTTTCTCTCTCTCTCCTTCTCTCTCTATCAATAGAGAATAAAACAATCACTTACAAGTATGTCCCCCTTTTGGATCGTTGTCGTCAAAGCGTAATGTATGTCGCCTATCGTCCAATTCCAAAAAATCGATGCCAAAGAACTTCTGCAAAATCAAAGAAAAGAGAAATTATAAAACCTAAAGCATAGAGAAACACAAATGCTAACAGTACGCTCAGCACTTACCAAGATGTGAGATCTAAGCCGAGAGAGTGTGTGTGTAGACAGAGAGCTTTGTGTGTGTGTGTGTGTGTGTGTGCACAAGACAATGCACGTCGCAATTCGGTTCACGCACAAGTTCGACAGAAGACCAATAGTTCTCAAACACGCGCAAAAATGTGAAGTTTTTCTCTCGGGTTCGCGGTATGTTTAAAACTCGGCCTCGCTGTGGGCATCGGTATGGGCGTCGGTAACTTCCAGTAAATTAGTGATGCTTATACCACCGCTTATACCAATGCATATACCGAGACCCATACTGATGCATATACCGATGGCTGCAAGCCACATCGATGATCCATTTAAAATGGTCATACCGACGGTCACTTGACCATCGGTATCTCTAAGTGACATTTTCCAACGCCCATACTGACGCCGAGTGTGACCGTCGATATATGCAGCATCGGTATGCCCCTCATATGTTGTAGTGACACACATAGAGCCACACACATACACATGGATACGCACAAATGTACACACATATACATATATAGAAACACACATACACTCACTACACATACATATGCATACACACATATATACATGTATACATACACGTATACAAACACATACTTACGTATACACATGTAAACATACACACATACACACTATACATATATATGCATACAACACGTACACATACATACACATACATATACACATACACATACACATACACATACGCATACACATACACATACACATACACATACACATACACATCTAGATACTCATACACATATAGATACTTGCACATACATACATATACATACACTCATATTACACACACACATAAAGACACACATATACACATACACACACATAGAGACACACAAATACACACACATACACATGCATACACACAAACGTACACACATAAACACATAAAATCACACACATAGATGCATACACCCACATATACAAACACACACGTAGAGACACACACATAGATACATACACCCACATATGCATACACACACATAGAGCCAAACACATACACATACACATATAGAGATACACACACATACACACACATATATATACATATGAATACACAAGGCATATGCATATACATACATGCATCCATGTTTAGACACATACACACCCACATACACATATGCATACATACATACACCCACATCCATACCTACATACACATACACACACATATACATACACACACATATACATATATGCATATACACACACATAAACACATGCATACATACACACACATATGCATACACATATATATATACATACACACATACACATACATACATACACACACGCACGCATATATATATATATATATATATATATATATATATATATATATATATATATATATATATATATATATATATATATATATATATATATATATATATATATATATATGTATATATATATATATATAGAGAGAGAGAGAGAGAGATTTATAGTCCATTTTGTTTTATATGTACAAATATTATGGATCATAGAAGAGAGACAAAGGTGAAACTTACTCTCATAAAGAAGCTTATGAGGGAAAGTTCCGCTTGATTTTTTAGGGGCTGTCATGCATGAGTATGCAGACATGCCCGATGAGGAACTATACTTCACCACATAGATGCTTACCTAGTGGCAAAAGGAAGGCTCCTTTGTGGCTCCATATAAAGGAAGAGATTTATTTGCCCATAGATATGTTTCTTTTCATAAACTAATATTTTTAATGATATTATAACACATGTTTTAATTCATTTTTATTTACTTATTGTCAGGACATCTACACAACCTCCAGCTTGTGACAGCATAGTAGAGGTGCCTATGAGGACATGCATAGGTAGCCTAGGGCTGGATTGTGATATAGGCCGTGAGAGGAGTATAGTGTACATGAGGCATGGCTTGGAGTTCCAAAGAAGAATGAGAGCTTTATTGGAATTGGAGAAATAATTTAGCACTCGGTGGTCCAATAAGTGGTGCTTGAAAGAGATGTAGATACTTATGGCAAATCATCGTGATAATGCACGGTATGCATTGCTTTTGTTTGTTATATTTAGGGTTTAGGGTTTATATATATATATATATATATATATATATATATATATATATATATATATATATATATATATATATATATATATATATATATATATATATATATATATATATATACATACATATACATACACACACACACACACACACACACACACACACATATATATATATATATATATATATATATATATATATATATATATATATATATATATATATATATATATATATATATGTGTGTGTGTGTGTGTGTGTGTGTGTATACATATATACATATATAAACACATATATATAAAGTTCTAGGGATATATATATGTATATATACACATATAATTATTTGCACACAAGTATATATACACACCTTATCTGATGTGGCACTCAAATACAAGTAAGCAAAGTGAGGAAAGGGGTTCTTGTAGGGTCAATGACCAACCCTACACACATATATATGTACATATATGTATGTATGGTATTTTCAACCACACATTTTTCGTACTTCCATACCCGTATGTGTTGTTGTATGGTTGAAGTATATATACATGTTGCATCTAGTCCTCCCACCACATACTAGAGAGATGTCTCTCCTTCCAACCTTATGCCTCTATATAGCTATTTGAATCAACAAGGACCGTAATACATATAAAAATATATACACATCATGTATATACACATACATATATATAAAACACACATGTAGATACATACACATCACACATACATGCCTACATGCACACATACATATACATGCATACACATTTATAAACACACTTGCATATATCACACAAATGCACATGCATACATACACGTGTGCATGCTAACATATGCATACATACATCACACACATGCACACACATATATACACATGAAACACACATATGTGCATACTAACATATGTATACATATTACACACATGAATACATGCACATACACACACATATGCATCCATACATAAGAGAAATTTCATCCTCAAAAATAAAGCTATATACAAAATTTTAGGCATACCCCCAAGCTTCATGTTCTAACTTAAAAGAACGTGTTTTCATATTTGTGGTGGGATTCACCTATATCTTAGTTGAATAAAGGAGGACCTATTGTTTGGTACCCATTCAAATGATTCAAGTTAACAATTGATAACTAGAGTAGGATCTACTATCTAATCGACTCATGTGTTTTCCTTATTACCATCATTTTGGTAAGACATCAACATAGTCTCATCTTCATTATCCTTATTGATTTCTATTATTTCTTCTATTAAGTTTGTGTTCTCATAAATGACATCATCTATTGATGGTGTAATATTGATTTTTGGTGATTCTTCTTCATCATCAGTAGAATCAGCATATAGAGTATTATTGTCTTCATCAAGTAGATTATTATCGTTGTCATGTAAAACAATTATAATCTCTCTTTGTGACCTCTATATATCAATATACTATCATGAATCATCAACATGACTTTCTTCCATCTTTGTATGTATGTATGTGTGTGTATATGTGTATGTGTGGGTATGTATGTATGTGTATGTGTATGCATGTATGTGTGTATATGTATATGTAAGTGTATGTATGTATGTGTAAGTGTATGTATATGTGTATGTGTATGCATGTATGTGTGTGTTTATATATGTATGTGTGCGGGTATGTATTTACTATGTATCTGTATGTATGTATATGTGTATGTGTGTGTATATGTGTATGTGTGAGTATGTATGTATGTGTAAGTGTATGCATATGTGTATGTGTATGCATGTATGTGTGTGCATGTATATGTAAGTGTATGTATGTATAAGTGTATGTATATGTGTATGTGTATGCATGTATGTTGTATATGTGTATGTGTGGGTATGTATGTATGTGTAAGTGTATGCATGTATGTGTGTGTATGTAGATGTAAGTGTATATGTGTAAGTGTATGTATATGTGTATGTGTATGCATGTATTTGTGTGTGTGTATATATGTATGTGTGTGGGTATGTACTTACTATGAATGTGTATGTATGTATATGTGTATGTGTATGCATGTATGTGTGTATATGTGTATGTGTGGGTATGTATGTATCTATAAGTGTATTCACATGTGTATGTGTATGCATGTATGTGTGTGTATGTATGTATATGTAAGTGTATGTATGTATGTGTAAGTATGTGTATATGTGTATGTGTATCCATGTATATGTAAGTGTATATATTTATGTGTGTGGGTATGTATTTATTATGTATGTGTCTGTATATGTATGTGTGTGTGTCTATATATGCATATCTTTAAATTTAGAGTTTTCCTATATTCTAATTCTTTTTCTTTGTTTGAGATTGAAATTACAAGAGATATTGTATGGTAGAACAAAATAAGAGAAGACCTAACATACCACATGCGACATGGTAGTATTTTTGCAGATAGCTATATCTTCAGGAATCCTTTCCTCAGTAGAAGGTATACAAATTAATAGTTTATATTAAAGTGACTTATAATTCTTTTATGTTTTATATTTAATTTATGTTTTTTTGTTTCATTAAATAAATGCAGGCAGCTGCAAAAAAGAGAGTTGAGTTTGATCATACATCACACTAAGGCCAAATGGGTAATCATGGTTTAGCTACATTTGTAAGTATATGTATTATTTGAATCTATATTTTTTATTTTAGTTAAAACACTAATCATTAATCTTCTTAATTTTTTTCAATGCAACAAAAGGATTATGGTTGATATCCTATGAAAAAGGAAATCAATTTTGCTACACATTGTGGATATCGATGTCTTAGTGAGTACATGCAAGGTCATCCAAATGCTTTTGTGATTAATATTAGATTTCATATAATTATTTTATTTTTTTTGATGTTTTATATGTTTTATTTATTTATGTTTTTTATAGGGAGGATGATCGTGATGGTCACAGAGTGCTCACACCTCTACCCATGATGCCACTACAGATACATCAAATCATGCAATAATTAACATGTGATTTACTAACTTTAATTATATAATTGATTCATATTATATGTGTGTTTTTGTGTATATATGTATGTATGTGCATGTAGTTGTGTGTGTATAAAATGTATGTATGCACATCTAGGTATATATCTATATTTATTTAAGTGTGTCTGTATGCATGTATATCTATGTATCTATTGTTGCAACATCAAGCTTACACTATGCTTGAGGTGGATTTGATCTACATCAAAGGCTATCGCATCGAAAGAATATCCGTTGGAGAGTTCTTTTTCATATGCTCATTTATTGTATTTTTTTGAGAGATTTTTGATATTTCATTTACCGTTGTAAAAGCCTTGAGGTTTACACATGTAAAGGTAGAAAGATAGAGCCCAAATCCCACGAATTTGTGGTGGTTGAAGTTGCATTCAATCAAGCAATCAATCACCTAAAAGTAGATCAAAGTAGATCTTCACTTTTTCTAGATTGTAGGAAAGTGAATTGATTCCCTCCAACAACCATTCCCACCTTGATTTGAATTCAAATTCAACTTGTAAAAAAAGTCATGGAACACTCCTAGAGGCTATATAAGGACTTGAAATCACTTGTACATTACATGGAAGCAATATACATACACTTGTGACCTTCATTGTCTTGCTCCTTCAATTCTTTGCATCATCTTCTTCGCCAACAGTAATCTTGCAGAGGCTACAGCTCTCTCTCCAGAGCTCCAAATTGAGTGCAAGGTGCCTCATTGGAAAGGTATTAGTGTCTAGTTTATGCAAATAAATGTTCATAGCATTTGGTTCAGTAAATTTGGAGAAATCTGAGAACGTCTATCTCGGGGTCAATCTCTGCGTATTCCTAAAAAATAGGAAGTACCTCCGGTGAATGTCGCATTCATTCCTATAGCATATTTTGCTTATTCCTTATACTTTTGTGCATTCCATCCACTAAACCCTATGTCTATCACTCCCATAAAAGGATTTTTTCTAATTGTAATCATGCTGGTTGCTATGGGCATTTGAAGTTCATTGTCTCTTCCATAGATACTAAGTTTTTTGAGCTAGTTGACCCGCGAACCTATCTATTTTGTATTGACTCATTCTCCTTGATGCTCCAAAGTACAAAGTGTGTTTCTTTGCACTTATCACATGCCTATAAGGTCTATTTGAGTCTCCATAAGCTCAAGGGCTGGTCTTGTGCCGGTTGGCTTGACCAAACTTCGTCGCTTCAAAACACACTTTTCTACCTTCGACAAGCTTCTCCAAGTTCTTTCAGTGGTATCAGAGCTAGATCAAGATGGGTGACGACTTTCCCTCAATGATCGAGAAGCTTGATCGACACAACTACGTGGCTTGGAAAATCAGAATGGAGGCCTATTTGCAAGGTAGAAATCTTTATGGAATTGTAGCAGGTGATGAAGTTATGCCTATTCCAAGATCCAAAGGAGGACCTACACAAGAGGAGACAAATAAGCTCACACTTTGGTGCGCAAGGGATGCTCAAGCAAGTTCGTACATACTAAACTCTATCTCTGACTTTCTATTACCACATATTAGAGGATGCAAGACATCTCAAGAGACTTGGGATGCCCTCGAGACGTTCTTTTCTACTAGTACCAAAGCAAGAAAGAATCATCTTTGGAACAAGTTCAACCAAATGAAGAAGACACCTAAAAAAACCATCAGAGAGTTTGTTACCAAGGTCAAGGAGGTTGCGGATCAGTTAGCATCCATTGGAAAGTTGATTGAAGAAGAGGTCATCATGAGGCAAATTCTCAACGGCATTCGAAGTGATAAGCAATGGCAATCCTTCACGATGGCTTATGATCTCATCATGGATGTGCAAACTCCAGACTTCAACATCTTTCTTGGACAACTCTTCAATCAAGAAGCCAACAATAGCATAAAGGAAGGTAACTCTTATCATGGTAGTTCAACTAGTGCTCTATATGTAGATAAGAAGGATAAGAAGCAGAAAGGCAAGAGGAAGGAAGAAGATGAAGATGAGACTTCCCAAGCCAACTTTGCAAGCAAGAGCAACTGGTAAGGGAAGAAGAAAGGACCAAAAGGACAAACATTTTGAGTAAGGTTCTCTATGTACCCACTATCACTAAAAACCTGATAAGTGTAGGCCAAATAGTTGAAAAAAGGCTTGCAAGTTAGGTTCACCCAACATGGAGCTTTTGTGGAAGATCCATGTCAAGGCTTTAAGAAGATAGCCCGAGGTGAGAAGCATGGTAGGCTCTTTACTTTTGAGGTAGGAGAAACCAGGAACATAGCTCTATTCAACTTTCGGTCTCAAACCCTAAGTGAGCTTGACGTGTGGAATAAGAGACTTGCTCATGTGAATGAAAGAACCTTGAAGGATATATGCAGGGATCAAAGTGTTCTAGGATTGCCGAACATATCAAAGCAACACATGATCAATAGGTGTGATGCATGTCAGATTGGGAAGGAACAAAAAAAAAAACATTCAACCACAAAGGCTACATCCACACCAACTTATTGGACTTAGTACATACAGATGTATGGGGACCAAGTCAAGAACCTTCATTCGCAGGATCAAGGTATTATGTCTAATTTAATGACGACCATAGTAGATGGACTGTTCTATACTTTATCAAGAGTAAGAATGAAGTGTTTGATTGCTTCAAGAAGTATCTGCACATGTGGAGAATCATACAGGTAGATCACTAAAGAAGCTCAGATCTAATGGAGGGGGAGAATACTTCTCCAAAGAGTTTGATGAGTTCTTGCAGGAAAAAGGTATCAAAAGGGAAGTGAATACCAGGTACTCTCCTCAACTAAATGGGATTGCAGAGAGGAGAAACAAGACATTGGTTGGATCAGCCCGAACAATGCTTGAAGAGAAGAAGTTGCCACATTATCTATGGGCAAAAGCTATTTCAACTGCTGTGTACCTTGTCAATAGACTACCATCCAAATCACTTCAAGGTATGACTCCTTATGAAGCATGGCATGGAAGAAAACCTAGTCTTGGACATTGCAAGGTTTTTGGTTGTTTAGCTTATGTTCATGTACCATCACAAATAAGAGGTAAGCTAGATGAAAGGGCAACAAAGGCATTGTTTATTGGATATGATTCAACTCAGATGGGTTACAGGTTCTTCAATCCTTCAACCAAGCAATTCACTACAAGTAGAGATGTTGTGTTTGAAGAACATAGGTCTTGGTATGATGAAGACAAACAAAAGGTAACACTACCATATGATCTTGATTCTGACTCTCATCAATTAGGAACCAAGAAGTGATACACACGATGACCAAGATGAAAGAGAAAGGGATTACAAGCTATGGAAGTCAAGAGGCAAAGCAAAGATGCAAGAGGTTGGAGAATGCTCCAAACAAACACCTAGAAGATCAGCAAGAGAGAAGAAACAACCAGAAAGGTATGGATATGATTCCACATTTGTTACAAAGCATTCAATCTACGTGGCAAAAGACTCTATTTCAGAGGAACCCTCAACCTATGAAGAGGCAAAGGGAAACCCTAATTGGGAAAAGGCCATGAACGAAGAGATAGATGCATTGAAGGAGATGGACACTTGGGATTTGGTTCCAATGTCGCCGAATCAAAAGGTAATTGGTTGCAGATGGGTATATAAAGTTAAAAGAAATTCAGATGGATCAGTATGTAGGTACAAGGCAAGATTAATTTCCAAAGGATGCTCACAAACGCATGGTATAGACTATGAGGAAACATTCTCACCAGTTGCAAAGATGACTACAATTAGGACATTGATAAGTGTAGCTGCTGCAAGGAATTGAAGACTCCTCCAACTTGATGTGAAAAATGCATTCTTAAATGGTTGGATAAGTTAAGAGGTATACATGTCACAACCACCAGGTTTTGAAAACTCTAATCATCCATCTTATGTTTGCAGACTTAAGAAATCATTGTATGGATTGAAAGAGGCTCCTAGAGCTTGGAATTACAGGTTGGTTACATATCTTCAAGATCAAGGGTTCAAAGCTAGTAGCTCAGATCCTTCTCTATTCATCAAAAGGGATCACAATGAGGTTATCTATCTATGTGTATATGTAGATGATATTATTGTGACAGGTGATGATCTAAATGGCATTCAATGGATCAAGAGACACATGCAAGAGGAGTTCAAAATCAGTGACCTAGGTGAGCTCACATATTTCCTAGATATGCAGGTGATATATACAGATGAAGGAATGTATTTGACTCAGAGAAGATACATTCAAGATCTTCTTCTCAAGTTCAAAATGGAGAACACTAAACCTACAGGTACACCTTTGGAGATGAATCATAAACTAAGTGTTTATGAAGGTGAGAAAATTGAAGACATTAAAGAGTATCAAAGCTTGGTAGGTAGCTTGATATATGCTACTCATACAAGGGCAGACATCTCATATAGTGTGGGAGTGCTTAGTCAGTTCATGCACTCACCGAGAAGACCACACATGGATGTAGCTAAGAGAGTACTTAAGTATCTCAAAGGTACAATCAACGAAGGTATATTCTATAATTACTCTTCAGATTTGGATATCAAAATCTACTCAGATGCAGATTGGGCAGGAGCTAAGGATGGTAGAAAAAGTACATCTGGTTACTTAGCATTTGCAGGTTCAAAGCTAGTGTAATGGAGTTCCAAGAAGCAACCAATAGTTGCTTTATCTTCAACTGAAGCAGAATACAGAGGCTTGACTATAGCAACTCAAGAAGCAATATGGTTAAAAGCATTGTATACAGATTTGGGACTTGTGAAATCCAAACCTCACATATTTGGAGATAATGTAAGTTCCATGCATCTAGCGGAAAATTCTATTTTTCATGCAAGAACCAAGCACATAGAAGTCCATTACCACTTCATCAGGGAGAACTTCATGACAAAGGAGATTGATATTTCTTTTGTTCCTACTGAAAAGCAAGTAGCAGATATGATGACGAAGGCACTTGATGGAATAAAGCTTTGTAGATTCAAAGCTATGGCAGGTATTCAACCTATCATAGAATGAAGACTCAAGCATACTTTAGCTTGAGGGGGAGCTATTGGAACATCAAGCTTACACTATGCTTGAGGTGGATTTGATCTACATCAAAGGCTATCGCGTCGAAAGAATATCCGTTGGAGAGTTCTTTTTCATATGCTCATTTATTGTATTTTTTTTAGAGATTTTTGATGGTTCATTTACCGTTGTAAAAGCCTTGAGCTTTACACATGTAAAGGTAGAAAGATAGAGCCCAAATCTCACGAATTTGTGGTGGTTGAAGTTGCATTCAATCAAGCAATCAATCACCTAAAAGTAGATCAAATTAGATCTTCACTTTTTCTAGATTGTAGGAAAGTGAATTGATTCCCTCCAACAACCATTCCCACCTTCATTTGAATTCAAATTCAACTTGTAAAAGTCATGGAACACTCCTAGAGGCTATATAAGGACTTGAAATCACTTGTACATTACATGGAAGCAACATACATACACTTGTGACCTTCATTGTTTTGCTCCTTCAATTCGCTGCATCATCTTCTTCGCCAACAGTAATCTTACAGAGGGTGCTCCTCTCTCTCCAGAGCTCCAAATGGAGTGCAACTTGACTCATTGGAAAGATATTAGTGTCTAGTTTATGCCTATAAATTTGTATAGCATTGGGTTTAGTAGATGTGGAGAAATCTGAGGTTTTCTGTCTCGGGGTCAATCTACGTATTCCTAAAAAATAGGAAGTACCTCTGGTGAATGTCGCATTCATTCCTATAGCATATTTTGCTTATTCCTTATACGTTTGTGCATTCCATACACTCAACACTATGTGTATCACTCCCATAAAAGGATTTTTTCTAATTGTAATCATGTTGGTCGCTATGGACATTTGAAGTTCATTGTCTCTTCCATAGATAGTAAGTTTTTTGAGCTAGTCGACCCGCGAACCTTTCTGTTTTGTATCGACTCATTCTCCTTGATGCTCCAAAGTAAATAGTGTGTTTCTTTGCACTTATCGCATGCCTATAAGGTCTATTTGAGTCTCCATAAGCTCAAGGGCTGCTCTTGTGCCGGTTGGCTTGACCAAACTTCGTCGCTTCGAAACGCACTTTTCTACCTTCGACAAGCTTCTCCAAGTTCTTTCATCTATGTGTATATATATGTGTAGATATGTTTTATGCATATACATGTGTACATGTATGTTTATGTGAATGTGTATGTATGTATATGTGTATGTGTAAGTCTATGTGTGTATGTGTGTGTGCATATGTATGTGTGTGTGTATATGTGTGTTTGTGCATGTGTATGTGTATAAGCGTGTCATGTATGTATCTATATGTGTAGGTATATATGCATGTGTATATGTGTGTTTGTGCATGTGTATGTGTATATGTGTTTGTGTATAAGTGTATCATGTATGTATCTGTATGTGTAGGTATATATGCATGTCTATATGTGCATATATGTGTGTATGTGTATGTATATGAGTGTGTATATGTATGTATGTGCATGTATATGTGCATGTATATGTGCATATGTGTGTGTATGTGTATGTATATGTATGTACGAGCATGTGTACATGTAACTGTATGTGCCTATGTGTATGAATGTGCATATGTATGTGTATATGTATGTATGTGCATATGTATGTGTAAGGGTATGTGCATATGTGTTTGTATGTGCATGTGCATGTATGTGCATGTGCATGTGTATGTGTGTGTATATGTATGTATGTGCATGTGTATGTGTAAGTGTATGTGTGTATGTTTGTGTATATGTATGTATGCGCATGTGTATGTGTAAGTGTATGTGCATATGTGTGTGTATATATGTGCATGTGTATGTGTATGTGTGTGTATATGCGTATGTGTATGTGTATACGTATGATGTGTGTGTATGTGTATATGTATATATATATATATATATATATATATATATATATATATATATATATATATATATATATATATATATATACATATATATATGTGTGTGTGTGTATGTATGTATGTGTGTGTGTATGTGTATATGCAATAATGCATGCATGTGTGTATATGTGTTTGTAGATATGTTTTTGCATATGTGTATGTGTATATGCATGTATGTGTGTGTATGTGCATTTGCATGTGTATGTGTGTGTATGTGCATATGTATGTGTGTGTATAAGTGTGAGTGTGCATGTCATGTATATGTGTATATGTGCATATGAATGAGTAAGTGTGAGTATGCTAATTACTGAGAATAAAATAATTTAAATGATATACAAACAATGAAAATTGTTCTTAAAATAATTAGTCATATTTTATGCTTGGTGAACTTCTTCAATAACCTGTAATAGAGAGAGCTCCCTTACAATGTGGCAATGAAGAACTCGGGAATAGAGTCATATGCCCCATGAGTTTTCCAGCCATCTTTTATAGTTGAGTGAATTCAATATTGAATTTGAATTGTTCATTGGCTCTCACTAAAAGTGGTCCTTCAATCTAGGAGATATTCTCTCAAATTTGAGTCGTGACTTTTCAACTAATAAACTCCACAAGTTTAGTGGTGGTTACAATGATTCTTCCAAGTTAAAATGACAACAACTCCCCCTCAAGCCAAATATTTTGGCTTGATCTTCTTCTTCAATCTTCATGAATGTCCTGCAATCCAATCACTGACTTAAACCTGCAAAGTTTTGTACCATCTAATGATTTAGTCAATAAATCTACACATTGCATATTAGTGGATACATAAGCCATCTGAATTTCCTTGCTCAATAGCTTCTCTCTTACATAGTGATAGTGGATCATGATAAATAGGATTTGCTGCAAGATGTAATGAGCTTGTATTAACTCCAAAAGTCATTGAAGATGTAGTATGCAAATCAAAAGCTGTGTCTAACAATCTGATCCATATGGCCTCTTGAGTAGCATTGGCCAATCCTCTATATTCTGCCTCTGTAGAAGATAAAGCAACAATATGTTGCTTCTTTGAAGACCATGACATAGGTTTATCACCTGCAAAGGATAGGTATCCTGAGAAACTTCTTCTATCATCTTTGCAACCTGCCCAATCTGCATCTGAATATATCTTGATGTCCAAGTCTGATGTATAAGGAAAGTACAATCCTTGATTTTGAGTGCCCTTAAGGTACTTCAAAATCCTTTTGGAAGCTTCCAAATGAGGTGCCCTAGATTTGTGCATAAACTAACTTAGAACACTTACTCCATAAGCAATATCAATTCTTGTCAATGTAGCATAGTTCAAGCTTCCTACTATGCTTTGGTAATCTACAATGTTCTCAAGCACATCACCTTCATGAGCACTTAATTTTAGGTTTACCTCCATTGGAGTACTTGCAACTTTGGCATCGTGGAAATGAAATTTCTTCAACATGTCCTCTATATACTTTCTCTGAGTAATATAAATTCCAGAGTTAGTGTAGACTAACTCAAGTCCAAGAAAATATTTTAGTGACCCAAGGTCACTAATTTTGAACTCCTTCACCATCTGATTCTTGATCTACTTGATGTGATTAGCATCATTACCTAAGAGTATGATATCATCAACATATAAACATGGGTATATTACCTCTGAATTACTTCTTTAATCATGATAAAACCTTGATCCTAAAGATATGTAGTCAACCTATGGTTCCATGCCCTAGGTGCCTGCTTCAATCCATAAAGAGCTTTGTTCAATTTACATACATATGTTACCTTGTTTGGGTCCTCATAGCTAGGAGGTTGAGACATGTACACCTCCTCTAAAATCCAGCCATTTAGAAATGCATTTTTTTCCATCCAACTGATACATGTTCCAGTTCTTTGATGTAGCCACACTTACCAATACGCTGATGGTTGGCATTTTGGCCATTGGCAAGAAGATTTCTTAATAATCAACTCCTTGGGTTTGTGAAAAACCCTTAGCCACAAGTCTAGCTTTGTACCTGCTTATTGATCCATCACAATTCCTTTTGATCATATAGATCCATCTAGAACCAATTACCTTCATAGAATCCTTCTTGGTACCCGTTCCCAAGTATCACGCTCCTTGAGTGCTTCAATTTCCTCATCCATAGCTTCCTTCCATTCTGCCTTGGTCTTTGCCTCTTCATATGATGATCGTTCTTCAAATGACAAGTCTTTTGCAAGATAGACAGAGTGCTTAGTAACTAGGGAAGTGTCATGCCCATATCTCATTGGCTTCTTGCTCTCCCTTTGTGATCTTCTAATTGCTTGGTGATTGATTCAGGTATATCCTCCAACTTCTTAATCTTCACTTTGCCTTTGGACTTCCATGCCTTGAACTCTTCGAGGTTGATGATGTCCTCATCATCTAAATTGATGTCTTCATTCTGAGTAGGCTCCTCCTTGGTGACGCTTGGAAACTCCTCTTCCAAGTCATAAGGTAGCTTTACTTTTCTGCATTCACTATCAAATCAAGAGTCATTCTCATCAAAGACAACATCTCTACTGACCATAAACCCTTTGCTTGAAGGATTGTAGAACCTGTATCCTTTCTGATTCAAGTCATACCCTATGAAGATACAATTCTCTGCCTTAGAGTCTAGCTTACCTCTTATTTGAGAAGGGATATGCACATAAGGGACACATCCAATATTCTTGCAATGATCAAGTGAAGCTCTTCTACCATGCCATGCTTCATATGGGATCATCCCATCAAGTGATTTGGATGGAAACCTCTTTATAAGGCAAGTGGCAGTAGATACACTCTCTACCCACAAGTAGTTAGGTATTTTTTTCTCATTTAACATTGACCTAAATGTTTCAACAATTAATCTATTTCTCCTCTCTGGCACCCCATTTTGCTCAGGGGTATACCTTGTTGTAACTTCTCTCTTGATTCCTCTATCCTGCAAGAATGCATCAAAATCATTTGAGAAGTACTCACCTCCTCCATCTGACCTTAGTCTCTTTAGGTTTCTTCCTATTTGGTTCTCCACAAGCGCAAGATATTTTTTAAAGCAAATGAATACTTCATCTTTATGCTTCATAAAATACAATACAGTCAAGCTCTAGGTATTTCTCATGCATGTAGCTTTTCCTTGAGAAGGGTAACCTGTGACATTTTCCAAACTGACAAGCACCACATTTATAGATCATGTGTTTCTTGGATACATTAGGTATCCCAAGCACACATTGGTCTCTACATATTTGTTTTAAAGTTCTCTCACCAATATGCCCTAGCCTCTTGTGCCAAATTTCAAGCTCTCATGGTGTTTGGTCTTTGTAACTATAAAGTGCAATGTTCCTTGTAGCTTCAAGTTCAAAAGTAAATAATCTACCTGTCTTTTCTCCTTTGGCAATTCTCTTGAATCCATGTTGGGGATCCTCCACAAATGCTCCATATTGATTGAACCTGACCTGCAAACCCTTTTCCACAATCTTTCCAACACTCATTAAATTCTTGGTAACTATAGGTACATATAAAACTCTACTGAACAGATTCTTTTTTCCATCAGAGGTCTTAACATTTCCTAATTTAATCACTAAGTGCTTGGTGTCATCACCTGTTTGTACTTGATGCTTACCCTTTGGTTCTTTAAGTTTAGAGAGAAGATCTACATTGCCTGCAACATGGTTTGAGCATCCTGAGTCAATGTAGAATGATGATCATCATTTATGCCTAGTTTTGAAGTCATATTCATAATCAGAAGAGAATCTTCTTGCTCCTCTGTGTAGTTGTTGTAATATTTCCTTGATTTGTAGCCTCCTTGGTAATTGCTATTGTAGTTGTTGTTGTATCCTTGATGCTGATTGAATCTTCCTCTTGATTGTGTATATCCACCTCTTTGATATCTTCTACCTCTCTGATTCTTGAAGTTCCTATAACACTCATCTGTAGTATGTTTTGAAAATCCACAAATATTACATGGTGAGGAGTTATAGGGTCTCCCCCTTCCTTGCTTACCTCCTCTTCCCCTTCCTCTTGAGGTTCTACCTCTCCCTGCATAGTTGACTTGGGAGGTAGTTCCTTCATCTTCAACCTTTTTGTTCTTCCCTTTCTCTTTGGACTTACTTTTATCAGTGTATAGGGCAGAAGAGTTGTTACTTCTTGATGAATCTCTATTCTTGTTGAGCTTGGCTTCATGGGTAAATAGTTCCCCCATGAGTGTGGTAAGGTCTGGAATATGCATGTCCATGTACAAGTCCATGGCAGTTGTGAAGCTCTCCCATTTGTCATGAGCTTGAATACCATTGATTACTTGTCTTACAATCTGCTCCTCTTCAATTTCTTCTCCTATTCTTGCCAATTGATCTGCCACATCTTTTACTTTTGTCACATACTCTAAGATGCCTTGCTTGGGTTGCTTTCTTTGAGTGGTAAACTCAATCCACAATTGGTTCTTCCTAGCCCTTGTGTTGGAAGAGAAATATAAAGACAATGTTTCCCAAGTCTCTTGGGATGTCTTACAATTCCTAACATGTGGAAGAAGAAAATCAGAGATTGAGTCAAGTAAGTAGGACCTTGCTAATGCATCCTTGGCACACCATGTGTTGAGTCTTTCATGCTCCTCTCTTGTAGGTTGTCCTTTGCTTCTGAATATGAGCATCTCCTCATCTCCTGAGATGTGTCCATAGAGGCTCCTTCCTTGCAAGTATGTCTTCATCCTCAAGGGCCATGCTTGATAGTTGTTCCCATCCAATTTATCAATGAAAGAAGGAAAACAATCTCCCATTTTACCTTAGCCTTGTTCTGATACCACTATTGGGAAAGATGGATGGACACTCCAAGAAATGAGTAGGTACTGGCAGATCCTGCTTAGTACCAGCTCTTTGTAGCCTCAGTGTTGAGTTGTGGCCCCTCTTAGCTTTCCAATGAAACTATACAAGTGCCTATGTACTTTGGAAATGATGTGAGAAATGAGTGAACCAAAACAGACTACTTCTAAGTTGAAGGATTAATGAAAACCTTCTATTTTTGTTCACACACCTGTTGCTTGTTATGCTCAGTGCTTCTAGTACAGTAGGAATTAGAAAAATTCCTTTTAGAGGTATCTAATTAGCTTAGTAATCTAATGATTCCAAGTCGAATCACTTAAAATGATGCACTATACACAGAGCAATCAACTTAGCAATTGAATCATTACCCTCGATTTTTTAGGACCTCTACAGAGTTTGACCAGGGAGTTCTTCAATGCACTTTTCTCCAAATTTTCGGAATGGATTGTCTTCAAACTTTTTTAGCATGTAGATAACTTGGATATGAATCCAACAAGCTATAGAACATAGAAAATGGTGAAGAAATGACTAAGAAATGAGCAGTACAAGATGACTATTGTGAATGACTATAACAGAGAGACCATAGATGACTAACGTAGATCTATTGTATTAAAGAACAATGTTGTACAAGATAATAGGCTTGATAATCAATGCCGAATGATGGTGAGTAGTGTAGGTTACAATGTAGACCTCACTCTCTTACAATGTGGCGATGAAGAATTCGGGAATAGAGTCATATGTGCTGCATGTTTTCTAGCCATCTTTTATAGTTGAGTGAATTCAAATTTGAATTTGAATTGTTCATTGGCTCTCACTAAAAGTGGTCCTTCAATCTAGGAGATATTCTCTCAAATTTGAGTCGTGACTTTTCAACTAATAACTCCACGAGTTTAGTGGTGGTTATAATGATTCTTCCAAGTAAAAATGACTTTTACAAATGGTAACATATAAAATCTTCCTAGCAATGGTTTCCGTGGAGCTTCAAATATTCATGAACTTCTAGCCAAATGTGTATGCTTGAACTTTGCACCAACACTTATCAATTGGTAACATTGAAGGAATGTGCATTTTTATGTGTCGAATCTCCACATCCCATGATTTTCATCTATGCAATTTCGGCCCTTATATGAAGAATAGGTAACCATGCAATATAATATTTAGTGGAATCTCTAGCTTGCGCATTGGAGGTGGTTCAATTTGGTTAGTTAAATATTAGAAAATGGAGTTTGCATACTTTGAAAGTTGCTATGCAATTGCAAGATCGACCATTGAATACTTCAACTTGTGTATTAGAATTTGTGGTTCAAGTGATCTACGTTGCATATAAAGGATTAGGTTTTATCCCTTTTATCTATGGTCTACTTATGTACCCTTTGTGGAATCACAAACTTGATATACATTTTCTCATAAACTATGTTGGTGAGCCTTATGTGTGGACATGTGTACGAGTAGTAGTCGGTACATGGATAGTTGTTCACTAGACATAGTACCCGATGCACAATGACCACATATAACGACCTATGTAAGGAAGCCCCAGTCCTTCACTTATGTAAAAGAGACCCTTTGCTTCAACCTGGACATTTGGACAGACATTGAAAACCAACACTACCCTCTCTTGCACTCTAATATGTAGAGTTTTCTAGGTTTTCCATCTCTCTACCATGAGTGTAAAGAAAAAGACTATACCAAGACCTAATTCAGTGAATAGTGGAAGATTTTGAGGCTCCCTTGCAATTTATTTGTGCTTCCAAACATAGCATTAGTACAACCCTTACTCATAACTCTGCATTACAACGCTTGGAGAGGGAGAATTCATCAGTATGAGCCCTTGAAAAGAGATTCTACCCTTTCTATTTTTTTTTTTTTAAATGGAGGTTTGACCGAGGCCAATTGTGTACTTCAGTTGGAAGAGAGTGCATCATCATTTAAATCATCCTTGGTGATCTAAAAATGTAGTCACTTGTGAAGAGAGTGCCTGTCAAAAGAGATTCTACACTTTGTAGTTGTGCATCTCCGTTAGTAGAGAATGCCTACTCATATGAATCATCCTTGGATGTAGTGTTCTAAAGATGCAGAGACTCATGGAACATTGCATTCCCTTTTCTTCGTACTTCTTTGTATCCATACTCCCTTCTCATAGCCTCTTTGTTAGTGAGTTTCATAGTACATTCCATTCCGTATACAAATTTCGTGGCAATGCTGACATGCATAGTTCCTTTAATTAATAAAAAACTCTCCATGCATAACTTTTTGGTATAACAACTCCTCGGGGCCTCTTTATTAGTAGCTCCCATGGTGACAATCCAATCGATATACATCTCTCATAGCATCTGGTCATGCTGTATCCTCAGTAAAAACGTTGTAGGGCCGTTCCTTCAAAGGCTCCTTTCTATCTTTAGCCACGGTTCTTCAAAAACGACTTCTGGTTGCGGCCTCTTTTCTGAGATAAGCCACCCACGATTCACGTATGATCAAGACGACGACAAGAGAAAGCAGTCTCATGCACGGCATCGATAGTGATGTTGACGAATCTCTAAACTCTGCTGGCCTTGCAATTCACGAATCACGAGAGTTGCTTTCACGTCAGGATCTCTACTACGAACGAGAGACTACACCACGTCGGATAAAAATGTCTCCTCCACGTGATGCATGCAAGGACCCATGTGACAGCCTAATTTTAGAAAGCTTCAAACGACCGGGAAGACAGGAACGTGAGAAGCCCTCGCATTGTCAATGTTAGATTGTCCGCGCAATAATAGACCTCGAGCATCGGTGGGTCGGACTGTGAGAGAGAGACGCAAATCGATCATGGAAGTGCCATAGATTTGCTGTGATGAATGCTCCATTTGCTAACGTAGACGGATTTGTGTGGAATAATATGATGCTTCACTGAAAGTACAATCAAAGCATGAGCTTGAGCATCTTTTCCATCCCATCTAAGTTGCTCCTGTGTAGGTGGAGAAGGAGAAACAAGTATAAACAAGCTTCATCATGTAGACCACATCGGATAGTTGGTCCCATCAAGCTTATCTTCAGCTTGAAGCATGCCAAACAAGTCATTGCTGCCCGCCATTTCACTAAGGAACAAGAATGTGACAAAATCTTCACTTTGACAAAAGCTGAAATGAATGCTGAAATTTCAGCTCACAAACCATCACTTTGATGGAGATTCTGACTACACGAATGGCTTCGAAATGGGGGTAAAACCCCAGCGCACAATGCACCTGGTGGAAATGTTTCTTGGCTGTTGAAATTCACAGTTCTATGCTCCGAAATCGATTTGCACTGTTAAAAGTGCACGTGCACCACAACACCAAAAACCAAAACTTGAGAAGGATCTGAACCAACTCTAATACCACTGTTGGGTGTGTGTAGAAGTGCAAGAGACACACGAGAAGCACACATAAGGAGCACAAATGCAGTAAGACACATGGAGAAGACGATGGCTGGAATAGCTCTCTCTATTGATGATGAACTGAACTGAAGTAAGAGCTGAATAATATCCCTAAGTACAAAGTACCACCACATATGAGAGTATCAAGTATGTGGTAACATGGGGAAAAAACCTCTAGCGGACACTAGAGTAAAAAGTGCCCATGTATAGGGAAAAGGTTCACATCAAAGCTACTCGAGGAACACATAAGTGTGACATGAACAAGGAGCTAGCACTCATGTATAAGGAAGTGTCAAGCTATGTGGAATCAAATCCACAAAAAGAATTAAGCCCAAAGCTTTGCGGAAAGCTTCAAACTTCTCCCTAGGTAGAGGCTTCGTGAAAAGGTCTGCAATGTTCTCCTATGTGGGCACATATACCAAGCTGATCTCTCTAGCAGAGAACCTCTCCCTGACATAATGATAATGCACCTCAATGTGCTTAGTGCGATCATGGAACACAGGGTTCTTCATAAGTGCCAATACACTCTGACTATGCATGAAGATCGTGTTGACAGAAGACTAACCAACACCCAAATCAGCCATGAGGTGTTTGAGCCACACACACTCAACGGTTGTTGTGAAGGTTGCCCTATATTGAGCCTCACAACTGGAAGTGGCCACAATAGACTACTTCTTGCTTAGCCAAGATATGCATGAGCTACCAAGCACAAAGCAAAAACCACTAGTGGACACACAAGTGTCATAGCAACCAGCCCAATCAAAGTCAGAAAAAAATGCAAATATGGTGGAAGTGATCCCCCCTTAAGATAAAACAACCCAAGTAGCTGGGTATCACTAAAGTAGCAAAAGATGCGGTTAACCATCTGCCAATGCTTGACACCTGGGTAATGCATAAACTTGCTCATCTCTGAGATAAAAAACAGAATATCTGGCCAAGCATCCATCAACATACTAATAGAGAACAACATGAAATGCATCTCCACCATCATGAAGACTCATTCATAAACCTGTCTCCATAGGAGTGGCAGTAGGTTGACAATCTTCAAGGCCAAAATGCTACAATAATGTGTCAATATATTTCATTTGACACAAAGCCATTCCACCATCAACATGCATAAACTAAATGTCCTTTATATAGGTTTGCTTATCATTTTTATATAGGTAGGAAATTTTCTATATGGCTACATAATAAGTCCCCATCCGTCTCTGTTCTTCTGATCCTTGAGTGTAGGTAGGACTCTCCCTTTCCTATCTTTTGATTTGAGAACCTAGTTTTGACTGCTTTGGGGTGGAGCAACCTTCGGTGTTGGGCATCTATACAACCCATGTTGTGATGCGTGTCTAAGGCATCAGAAATTCATTGGAGAAGGCTTTGAGTGAGTCTCATCTCTACTGTCTTGCACTGTAGTACCCTATGATTTGGTTTCTCCTCAACCATCATGGTGGTCAAATGTTCTGGAGTGTCACGATACCTTCCATGCTTTGGTAGTTCGACATTTTGAAGATCCTAAGTTCCAAGTATCTCATGCAATCCGGTCCTCCATAATTGTCTATTTTCCTTTTCTGAATGTGTTAGTGGTTCCCACTTATTTGCATGATGCTTAATGGCATCTATCACATTAAGTACACTCATCCTTCACTTCACTTACCATCTCTATCCCACCTACTATGCCTTTTGGTAGGACATGGAAGATATTCCCACATCTTACGTATGAAAGAGACCATTCCTTGCAATCACACATCATAACAACGATGGTATAGTGTTGGGTTGATCTACATGTAGTAGGGATTCATTGATGTAATTTTGAAGGAGATTTTGAGTGAGGGTGTGATCATTCACATGGATGCCATGTGCCAAATCTAATTCTTATATGTTCTAGTGAATAGCATGTGGTGTGTCTTTTGATGGATATTGATAGTGAGTTGAATACATGAGTTTTTTATATGCAAAGAGGTGAAGTAGATGTGTCACCCTGGTGATTAACACTTTTGAATGATATTTGGAGAGCCTGATGGTGAACATTTCTTCAAACATCTGTTTATAACACGTAGGTAAGCACTTGATCTGGTAGTGCCAAGCATAGTAGGTCATTAGACATCGCATTGTACTCATAGCATAAAAAAGATCCGAATTCTCATGCTCAAACCCTAGCCTCAAGAAATGTGGTGCCCTTATATTCCAAAATACTTCAAAGGCTGTTTTCATAGGATCTAAGATCTTAAGTAGGATCCTTGCTACTATATCGGTCTTGACTGATGAAATGCTTTCCTATGATGAATGATATGATTTTCAATAATTTAGTTCCTACCAAAGAAGACCATTGAACATTGTGAATTGTTTTCCCAAAGATCTAGACAATACAGTAATTTCCCTTTACATATTGATTTTATTTGACGTTTCTTGAGTTTTCATTTGTCACTTGAGTTTGTTTGAAACACGAGCACATGTCATCATTTGGAAGACTGGTAGTCGTAGTTGATCCGCTCGACTGTGCAACTTCCAGGACATCATGATAGGGCAAGGTCATTGTGATAGCTCTAGCCAATCGGGACGGTCGAGATCATCTTACCATCCTAACCAATCAATTCAATCAACGTGATGGCAATAGTCCTAAACAATCGCTACCGTAGAGGACATCGTGATGGACTAAGAGAATCATGACAGTTGAGACCATCACGAGAGTCCTAGACAAATGTAATGGTCCAAACCATCATGATAGTCCTAGACCATCACCATCATCCAAGCCATCACAAGAGTCCTAGACCATCATGATAGGCCTCTTGTTTCCTAGTATTATGGCTTGCAATTTTTTGGCCAAATTTTCATATTTTGTGAATTTTTTTGGCTGTTTGCAAGGCTTCTAAAGCAAGCGGATGTGCATATCATAAAGAATCAAGACAAGAATCAGAGCTTGGGAGGGCTCATGGGCAATCAAGGGCATTCAAAGGGCTAATAAAGGGCTTGCTTTAATGTTGGAAGTTCATTAAATCTCCTTCATCAATTATAGCTTTGGTTATGATGTACTTCTAGTATTTGAGCATAGGTTAACACTAAGAACTTAAGTCCAACAGAATTAAATATTTCAAGTACAGGAATTTCATTTATCTCAACTACGATAGCCCTAAGGAAGAGGGTCTAAACTAGTACTAAGGAAAAGGATCTAAATTTGTGCCACAAACCTAAGTGAAACAACAAAAAGCTAATCTTGATGATTATATATTGAGACAAGACTAATACCAAGGGGACTAAACTGAACAAGTAATTGGTACTCAAAAGAACATCCACACATGTGTGTAATTCAATAAGGGTGGGATAGCACAGGGAATCCAAATTTATGAACCTTAGGTCAGAAAGACATATAGGTGGAGCTAATCGATAGAGCATTAGATCTTTTGAGTCTAGTGTTAATCATATCAGTAGATCTTTGGTTCAATAGTTCAATGGCTGCCTACATACTGATTTTAGACACCAGTGATTCAAAGATGTCTTTTAACATGGAAAACCCCATAGGTCGGTCAAGACTTTCCTATTTACAAACACCAAAGGGTCCCTATAAGAATCACGTTGAGTAGATCTGAACTAACCAACTAAGTGCTCGCATCTACAAGGAATTTTTAGGGAGATCCATGGTTCAACTTAGGAATCGAGTGCAACCCTTTGAAATCGAGCACCTTGTGATCAAGTTTAAAAATGGGTCCTACATAGATAAGAAAGGAACCCTGTATGTGGAAGCTAACTTACATGATGGGAAAGATGGATTTGGATCCATTGTACTTGTGTCTAACACAGGAGAGCTAGGTCGTGAAAGTAGAGAATGAGAACCTAGAACTCCTAGAGGTAAGTCATTCATATGAATGATTATCACACCAGAATGGATACCCCATGACAACATGAGCATCAATATCTTTGTTAAAAAAGAAGCAAATGAATCTTTTTGGAGGTCCAAACTTTGCAAACCTAGCGATGTAAGAGGAATTGTTTTATATTAACTCAAGGATCCCGAGATCCCAAGCAAGATCATCTACATGGACACTCTTTAGACAGGATGTTTATAGTCACATGTCAAAGTAGAGAAGCATATACTTGGAAGGGTGAGCCCATTTTCTTATCACATAAGTCTATTAACCTTCATAGTTGGACCCAAGCAAGATCTTCTCATGTCCTAGGAACACAGCGAGAGGTGAGCTTTGTGCACACCATAGGAAGGGAGAGACCAAGACTAGATACACACTAAGTAGAATCAGAGAGAACTAGAGGACATAGGAACCAAAGAAGTGTGGATGAATTTCCCTTGCTTAGACCAAGAGAATACCCTTGACATTTTAGACCCAAACAACTAGTGAAATCCATAAGAATTACCTTGAAAATGGCTGAACTACCCCAAGCCATGTTGCAGACCACCCAATATGTTAATTAGAGTAACCTAGTAAAAGTCGATTTGCACTTCAAAGGAATATTAGAGAGTTTGGCATCAAAACCTGACCATTTAGCACCTAAGAAGGATCACTCCATAAGAAGAATACCAAGAAAATTCTCATCAATGAAATCAGAGACTCCCAACGCTACGGAGTGTGGAATTTCTTTCTCAGTGAATAAGTACTGACAAGGATTCTCAGAGAGATTCAAGAAGAGAAATGGAGAATGGAAGAGGGAGTTCCACCCCCATTCAGGAGATAGATGATCTTCATAATCAATTTCCTCAAGATAGCCCTTCCATATATGGAGAGTAGGAAGATGCACAAGCAAGTGAATGGTTAGACTTTGATTCCAATTCCTTGCAAGAATTGCCCCATTTCACAAGCCCATGGGAATCAAAGTACATTCAAGTCAGAGCTCCCACCGTCTTGATGGGAAACAATGATTTTGTTTGTTGGAGCAAGACAATCAACAATTAATGATTATATGAAGCTCAGGAGTGAAGACATGAAGGAAAGATTGAAGCTTAAGAGGAGGAAGTGAAGTAGAGGTTCAGAAAGAGATGGTCTATATACACATGTATATTAGCTTTGTAAATATTTCACAAATACTTGAAGTAATGACAAATCCATACTCATATCACTTGTATATAGTCATGATATATATGAGAGAAGACGTATAGATGATATAGAGAGGAGTAGATCATATGTTGAATGAGAATTATCCATTAGATGGAAGATGAATTGAATAGAAGAAGTTTTTTGAGAATTGCACATTGATCTTTTCTTCATTTCTCCTTCTGTGCTTGATCATTTTAGAAATATTTTTGTATGTGTCTAAGTCCATAGTTAATGCATCTAAGATCAAGTTTTGAGAGTCCAATTTGAAACACGCTAAGAGAATTGTGAGTAGGAACATTTGTATGTGTAAATGTATTAAGTGATTTCTAAAATAGGCACAGATTCGATGGTCAATGATTTAATCACATGTCAGTGTAGAGTGTAAATTTTTACACACATGAGAAATCCAAATCTAACTTGGAAGTTATTCCATCTATTTATAAAAGCATTTGATTAAAGAGATTGTAGATTGAGAGAATGAAGTAGTGAAAGTGACATATGTAAAAGTTGCATGCAGAGAAAGCCTGTTTCAGACATAGGTTTACTTATTGAAGTAAATCTGGCGTTTTATAAGTTCTTTTGAAGAACTTTCACTTGTAATAGTTGTGAAAACATTAGAGGAGTGTCATGAAAAAGTTTCATAGAAAACGTTATTCATTTCATCAATTAATGAGAGAGTTTTGTGAAGCATACAATTCACAAAAGTGATAGAGTTTCATAATTCGGCAAAGATTATCCAAAATTAAAGAAGTTTTGAGTTATGCTTGAAATAGAGGTGTTATGGATTCAAGTGTAGCTTTTCTTTTGGAGATCCATCATCTCCATTAGTGGTATCGGAGCAAATTTGATCAAAGTTGAAGGAAAGGAAGACTCCAACTATTGAAAACATACAAAATTCAACATTTGAAGATTCAAAAGGACAAAGTAAAGGAAAAGCTAAAGGAAGACACACAAGAGCAATAAAAAAGATCAGAAGGAGTAAATTTCAAAGTTAAGGTACATTCATTACTCATAAGGTTTAAGTTTTGATAGTACGCATGAAGAACAAATGGGACATAGTCTCCAAATTGAGAACTTGGACAGAGAGAACTATCCAGCTTGGTCAATGAAGGTGAAAGCTCATCTTATAAACAAAGATCTGATAGGATATATTACAAGAGAAGAACAAAAGCCATAAGTCAAAGATCCTTGTGTTCCTACTAGGGAGGAGCTTGCAGACTTAAAGGTTTGGATGAAGAAGGATGCTCAAACAAGGAGCATAATCTATATGGTAGTGAATGATTACTTGCTTCCTCACATTAGAGGGCTTGAAAGTGCAAGTGATATATGGAATGCTTTGGAGGAGCATTTTCATAATACAAGAAAGTCAAGGAAGGCATCACTATGGGCACAATTTACCACATTCAAGAAGAAGGTCTCACAATCAATATCTAATTATGTGACAAAGATGATTTCTTTAGGTGCAGTTGATGAAGACATTGAAGAAGATAAATTGGTAAGACAAATTCTCACAGGTCTAAGAGGAGATGAGAAGTGGAAGCCTTTCAACTTGTCAACTGAACTTTCATAAGATCATTTCACTCCTGATTTGAATCAATTGTTAGGACATATGCTAACTTTTGAGAATGATATCAAAGGAGATGTTGATAAGAGTGCAGGTCATGCAATGTATTCTAAGGATAAGAAGAAAAGTATCAAAGGAAAGCAACAATTAGTTGAAGATGAAGGTAGTCCAATCCAAGCAAGATCACTATTTATGTCATCAAAGATAAGTCAGAAGTGTTTAGTACATTTAAACACTATCACGTATATGCCGAAAGGATAACATGACAAAAAATGAACAGATTGAGATCATATGGAGGAGTACTTTTCAAATGAATTCAATGATTATTTGTGGAATGTAGGTATAAAGAGAGAAGTTATTTGCAGGTACTCTCCTCAACAAAATGGTGTAGTAGAAAGGAGAAATCGAACTGTTCTTGAGCTTGCAAGATCAATGATGAAAGAGAAGAATTGCCCTAATTATTTGTCGGCTAAGGCTATAAATACAACCACATACTTGGTTAATAGGCTACCATGTAAAGCTTTGCAGGGTATGACACCATATGAAGCTTGGTGGGGTACTAGACCTACATTAGATCATTGCAAAGTATTTGGTTGCTTAGCCTATGCTTATATTCCTTCTCAATTAAGGCATAAATTGGAACCAAAGGCTAAAAAATATGTGTTCATTGGTTATGATGATAAGCAAATGGGATACAGGTCGTGGAATCCATCTACAAAACACTTCCTTGTATCAAAGAATGTTACATTTGATGAGCAAGGTAATTGGTACTCAGGTACAAATAGTGCTGATGCGGGTCTTAAAGAAACATTGAATGAGAACTATCTCAATTAGATGTGAAGAATGCATTTTTGAATGGTTACATTTGAGGTGAAGTCTTCATGGAACAACCAAATGGTTTTAAAGATCAATTTTATCCAGATTATGTGTGTAAGCTCAAGAGACCTTTGTGGCTTGAAGCAAGCCCCAAGGGCATGGAATTAGAGGCTTGTAAAGTTCTTGAAAGAACTTGGTTCTCAAGCATCAAAGGAAGATAGTAGCTTGCAAGTCAAAGCAAGTGAGGATGGATTTATATATGTTTGTATTTATGTTGATGACATAATACTTACAGGTACAGATGAGAAAGGCATACAAATGCTTAAGAAGCAGATGGAGAAAGAATTCAAGATCAATGACTTGGGAAATTTGTCATATTTCTTGGGAATGGAGGTTTCATATACTCAACATGGAATATATGTGACTCAATAAAGGTATTTGAAGAATTCAAGTTCAAAATGGAAGATTGTAGGATAGCACCAACTCCAATGGAAGTGAATTTACAAATTCAGTAGATATGCAGGAGAAGAATTCAAAGACATGAAGTTTTATTAGAGTTTTGTGGGTATCTTGATTTATGCTACGTTAACCAAGCCTGATTTGTCATATGCAGTTGGAGTTTTATCTAAATTCATGCATTGACCTAGAAAGGAACATTGTATTGCAGGTTAAAGGGTGCTTAGATATATCAAGGGCACACTTAAAGAACTTTGTATTATGGATTTACTTCAGATACAAGGATCACGATATATAGTGATGCCGATTGGGTAGGTAACTCAGATGATAGAAGATCAACAAATGGGTATTTGTGTTATGTGGGAGATAAATTGATCTCATGGTGTTCTAAGAAGCAACATATAGTTGTTTTTTCATGTACAAAAGTAGAGTATAAAGGTATGGTAGAAGCTGCAAAGGAATTCATATGGCTAAAAACTCCCATGAAGAGTTTTGATGTCATTTAAAGTACTCCTATCATTTGTGGAGATAACATGAGTTCTTTAAATTTGGCAGGTAACCTTGTGTTTCATGCTAGTACCAAACATATTGAGATCCAATATCAATTTCAAAGAGAGAATGTTGTTGATAAAGAAATAGAAGTAATGCATACCCCGACAAAGGATCAACTTGCAGATATGTTGACAAAGAGTTTGGATGGACCCAAGTTGCAGAGGCTCAAAGATATGGTAGGGATAAAGAAGATTCAGGTAATCACAATTGATGATTGAGGGGGAGCTGTAGGACCAAGACAATCAACAATTGATGATTATATGAAGCTTAGGAGTGAAGACTTGAAGGAAAGATTGAATCTTACGAGCAGGAAGTGAAGTAGAGGTTCAGAAAGAGATGGTCTATATACACATGCATATTAGCCGTTTAAATACTTCATAAATACTTGAAGTAATGATGAATCCATACTCATATGTATATATACACTTGTATATAGTCGTGATATATATGAGAGAAGAAGTATAGATGATATAGAGAGGAGTAGTCATAAGTTGAATGAGAATTATCCATCAAATGTAATATGAGTTGAGTTGAAGAAGATTTTCTAAGAATTGCATGTTGATCTTTTCCTCATTTCTCCTTTTGTGATTGATCATTTTAGAAATCCTTTTGTTTGTGTCTAGGTCCATAGTTAATGCATCTATGGTCAAGTTTTGAGAGTCCAATTGTCAACAGGCTAAGTGAATTGTGAGTAGGAACATTTGTATGTGTAAATGTAGTAAGTGATTTCTGAAAAGAGGTGTAGATTTGATGGTCAATGATTTGATCAGATCTCAGTGTAGTGTTAATTTTTACACAAGTTAGGACTCTAGATCTAACTTGGAAGGTAAGCCATCCATTTCTAAAAGCATTTGATGAAATGGGTTGCAGATTGAGAGAACTAAGTAGTTGAAGTTGCATATGTAAAAGTCGCCGCGACTTGTAGAGAAATCCTATTTCAGACATAGGTTTACATACTGAAGTAAACCTGAAGTTTTGTAAGTTCTTTTGAAGACATTTCACTTGTAATAGCTGTGAAAATACTAGAGCAGTGTTGTGACAAAATTTCATAGAAAACGTTAACCATTTCATCAGTCAATGAAAGAGTTTTGTGAAGTTGACTTTTTTGAGTGAAGTTACAATTCACAAAAGTGATAGAGTCTCATAATTTTGCAAAGATGATTTAAAATTGAAGAAGTTTCGAGTAATGCTTGATATAGAGGTGTTCTAAATTCAAGTGTAGCTTGTCTTTTGGAGATTAATCATCTCCATCATTGTTCTACCTAGGAATAAAGTAATAAACACTAGAGCATAGTGCCATCTCACTTTAAAAGAATTATTGAAAGTCGAAAATAATGCAACAAAGCAACTCTAAGATGGACTAGGACGAAGTTACAAATGGCCTATGGGCATATAGAGAAGCCTTTGCAACTATTAGAAGGAATGAATCTCACCACCTATGGTGTAGAGTTTTGAGCACACCTTTTCCATGTATGAGTTTGGAAAGAACCATGCCTATGAGATGATTCTAGGAAGACCATTCATGAGATAATTGCAAATAGTGCAAGATTGAGGAACAAATTTCATGTACTTATAGGACTTAGGCAACCAAGGTCAATCTAAAGTATTATTCACATAGAGATATACATCCATTGCAATTGAATACTATCCATAGAATGCCAAAAGAGATAGAGCCATTCCATGTTACAAGTAGAAATTTTTCCTTCACCTCAACCATTTCCTTAACTATCACCTCCAAGACCACAACCAATGATTCCTCCTATGTGCAATCATCGCTCATGCATACCCACACCAAAAAGTTAGAGTTATGTTTGAACTGCATAATGTAGAGGCACAACATCATCAGCAATGACTATTATAGAACCAATAGCAATACAACATAGGGCCATCTGACCTGTGGGTACTACACTAAAGGCCTATTCAGGAAAAATGGGAATTACACAGGATTTTGAGACAGCTCTCTATGTCCTAGTGTTTCATGTTTTAACTCATTCACACACTAAAACATGTTATTATCTCTTGATTAGAGTATACTATATTGACACTTTAATATTAAGGATAATTGTATTATAAATGGGGTGTGAGGTTTGGCCTCAAACTTAAGAAGTTAACATAGTAAGTAATATAAATGGGACCTGAATAATTCCCAAATTTCTTGAATAGGCCTTACTAGAAGGATTTGTGTTCCCTATCTTTGATATGGGCACTGATGAGTGCATGAAATGTTTTGATTTCAAAATGCCAGATCCAATCAACAAAAAGTTTCAACTCTTAGATACCCAATTCTTCACACAAGAATATGAAATCCCTAGCTATTGAAGCTCCCATACTCATTGAGAAGAAAGCAACACCCACATATACCATGAAGATGATGAACAAGAAATTTCAGAGGATGACGAAGAGGAGCACATAGACCAAAGAGAACAAGGAGAACTTCAAAACACAAAGGATGAACAAGGAGACGATCCGCATACCAAAAGCGAGCGAATTTCAAATAGATTAGCTTATATTGTAACCTTGTAGAGACCTTATGCAACAATGCAAGCAATTCATGCTCATCATCAACTTAGTGAGGAATAGAGCCATGATGTATTACAATAAGAGCATGATTAGAGAGGTTTTGATGCTCCTTTTATAGATCCTATCAATATGCTTACTGAAGTTGTAGTTGTAGTTGAGGCCCTCACATTTTTTGTCACAAATACCACTACAATATTTTGGTCCTTCTCAAGTATGCATTCTCCTTGAAACACGCTAGAACATTCAAGTCCAAGTTCTATTGGTAAAAATGTCCAAGCCATCACACTTGGCTAGTCATGGAAGCAAACATGTGTAACTACTTGAAGAAGCATGAGAACCTTAGCTTGTAATTGCGTGATCATTAACCATTGTAAAAGGTGTTTTACTTGAGGAATCTTGTAAGCCCAAATATCTCATGATGTTATGAGAGATAAGAGCTACGAATCGCATTTGGTAGAACCACTCCTAACTTAGAGGAGTACTTTTAGGTGGAGCCTCATTTGAATTCCAAATTCAAATTTGAAGAAGATCCTTATAAACGAATTGTAAAATTTGTGGTCCTTGAGGCCTCTCATTGAAGCTCTTCCACTGATCATTTGTTAGATTTGAGTAGCCTAAACCATACTATACTGATCTCACTATCATTGTGCATCATTTCCTTGCCAATGATCTTGTACAACAATATTTATAATACATACATTTCATTGATCAAATTTGTCTACTTCTCTGCTATGACTTCTCAGAACATTGATCTTTGCTTGATCATATCTCAGTGATAACTCTATCATTTTTCATGTTCTCTAGATTGTTGGAACCAGCTGAAAGTCCACATTATGCTATCAAATGTTCAAGGCATTTGCTTCATCCAATAGGGAGAAATAAGCCTTGAAGTACTCTCTAGTCATTCTTTGCTCATTCCCTAAAAATCGGGGGTAAGCATCCAAATGCTAAATTGATTTCTCAGTGTGTGATTCATCATTTTAAGTGATTCCACTTGTAATCATTAGCTATTTAAGCTAAGTATGTACACTCAAGGGCTTTTTGATTAATTGCTACTCTACAGTAAGCACTGAGCAAAAGTTTCAGTAGGTGTCAAGACCAAAACAACAAGTTTTATCACTAGCTATTTGTGAAACTATCTCTTTTGATCTAATTTTTTGAAACATCAACTCAAGAGTACATAGGTGCTTATTTAGTGTCATTTGAAAGGTACAAGGTCCTACTACACAACCTTGAAGTGAAATAGGGCAGGTACAAAGCATGTTTGGGCAACACCACCTTCTTCCTTGAGGTATCCATCCATCTCTTCCAACAGTGGTATCGAAGTAAGTTGAGGTAAAATGGGAGATGGTTTCCCTTCTTTTATTGCTAAATTGGATAGGAATAACTATCCAACATGGTCCTTGAGGATGAAGAAATATCTACAAGGAAGTAACCTCTATGGATACATATCAGGAGATGAGGAGATGCCCATTTTCAGAAGCAAAGGACAACCTACCATAGAGGAGCTTGAAAGACTCAACTCATGGTGTGCCAAAGCTGCTTTAGCAAGGTCATATCTACTTACTCTATTTCTGACTTCCTTCTTCCACACATTAGGAATTTTAAAACTTCCCAAGAGACATGGGATACATTGTCTTCATATTTTTTTTTCCAATACAAGAGCAAGAAAAAATCAATTATGGATTGAGTTTACTACTCAAAGGAAGCAACCCAAGCAGAATGTTTCAGAGTATGTGCCCAAAGTTAAAGAGGTGGCTGATCAATTGGCAAGCATAGGAGAGGGGATTGAAGAGGAGCAAATAGTGAGACAAATAATGAATGGCATCAAGGTAGATAATAAATGGGAATCCTTCACAACTAATATGGAGCTTTACATGGACATGCAGATTCCAGATCTTAACACACTCGTGGGACAACTCTTTACCCATGAAGCCAAGCTCAACAAAAATGGAGAACCATCAAGAGGTAACAACTCATCTGCCCTATACACAGATAAAGGAAAGTCTAACAATAAAGGAAAGAGAAAAAATTTTGAAGATGAAGGCACTACTTCTCAAGCTAACTATGCAAGGAGAGGTAGGAACTCAAGAGGAAGGGAAAGAGGAGGTAAGCAAGGTAGGGGGAGACCTTTCAACTCTTCCCCATGTAACATATGTGGATTATCTAATCACACTACAGATGAGTGTTGTAGGAACTTCAAGAATTAGAGAGGAAGAGGATTTCAAAGAGGTGTCTATTCACAGTCGAGAAGAAGATTCAACCATAATCAAGGCTACAACCATGGCTACAACAACAATTACAATTACAACTATCAAGGAGGATACAAATCAAGGAAAGACTTCAACAATTACACAGAGGATCAAGAAGATTCTCTTCTCATTATGAAAATGACTTCAAAACAAGGTATGAATGATGATCACCTCTTCTATATTGACTCAGGTTGTTCAAACCATGTAGCAGGCAATGTAGCTCTTCTTTTTTATCTTGAGGAGCCCAAGAGAAAACACCAAGTATAAGCATTGAGTGGTCAAGGTAGGAAATCGTAAAATTTCTGATGAGAATAGAAATCCGTTGAGCAAGTTTCTTTATGTACCTACTATCACCAAGAATTTGATGAGTGTTGAACAGATAGTGGAAAAAGGTTTGTAGGTTAGATTCAACAAATATGGAGATTTTGTGGAGGACCCTCAACATGGATTCAAGAGAATAGCCAAGGGAGAGAAAACAGGTAGATTATTTACATTTGAGCGTGAGGACACTAGAAACATTGCACTTTACAATTACAAGGATCAAACGTTGTCTGAGTCAAAGATTTGGCATAAAAGATTAGGGCATATTGGTGAGAGAACCTTGAAGCAAATATGTAGAGATCAATGTGTGCTTGATATACATAATGTATCCAAGAAACACATGATCTATAAATGTGGTGCTTGTCAGTTTGGCAAATCACACAGGTTACCCTTTACAAAGAAAGGATATATGCATGAGGATTGCTTGGAACTTGTCCACACAGATGTGTGGGGACCAAGCAAGGACCCTTCAATTTCAAGTTCAAGGTATTATGTGTCATTCATTGATGATTTCAGTAGGTGGACTATCTTGTACTTTATGAAACATAAAGATGAAGTGTTTGGTTGCTTCAAGAAGTATCTTGCACTTGTGGAAAATCAAAGAGGAAGAAATCTAGAGAGAATAAGGTCGGATGGAGGAGGTGAGTACTGCTCCAATGAATTTGATGCATTCTTGCAAGACAGAGGTATCAAAAGGAATATTACTAGGGGGTATACCCTTGAGAAAAATGGGGTAGCAAAGAGGAGAAATAGGTTGATTGTGGAAGCAACTAGATCAATGCTTAATGAAAAGAAATTTCCTAATTATTTGTGGGAAAAAGTTGTATCTACTGCCACTTATCTTATTAACAGGTTGCTGTCCAAATCACTTGATGGGATGACCCCATATGAAGCATGGCATGGTAGCAGGCCATCACTTGATCATTGTAGAATATTTGGATGTGTTGCTTATGTGCATGTTCCATCTCAAATCAGAGATAAGCTAGACCCTAAGGCAAAGAAGTGCATTTTCATAGGGTATGATTTAAATCAGAAAGGGTACAGGTTTTATAATCCATCCAACAAAGGATTTATGGTCAGTAGAGAGGTTGTGTTTGATGAGAATGATTCTTGGTTTCAAAGTGAATGCAGGAAGGTCAAGTTGCCATATGACGTGGAAGAGGAATTCCCAAGCCTCACCAAGGAGGAGCCTAACATAATTCAAGACATGAAATCCAATGATGAAGACACCATCAACTTAGAAGAATTAAAAGCATGGAAATCAAAAGGCAAGGCCAAGCTAAAAAGGTTGGAAGACTTACCTAAATCATCCCACCAACCTTTACGGAGATCACAAAGGGAGAGTAAGAAGCCAATCAGATATGGGTATGATACTTCATTAGTTACTAAGCATTCCATCTATCTTGCTAAGCATTCATTACTTGAAGAACCTTCTTCATATGAAGAAGCAAGTACCAAGGCAGAATGGAAAGAAGCTATGGATGAAGAAATAGAAGCACTCCCAAAGAATGATACTTGGGAACTAGTACCCAAGAAGGCATCAATGAAGGTAATTGGTTCTAGATGGATTTACAAAATCAAGAGGAACTCAGATGGATCCATAAAAAATTATAAAGCTAGACTTGTGGCTAAGGGTTTTGCACAAACTTAAGGACTTGATTATGAAGAGACTTTCTCACCTCTAGCTAAACTGCCAACCATCAGAGTATTGATAAGTGTGGCTGCATCTAGGAATTGGAATATGTATCAATTGGATGTGAAAAATGATTTTCTCAATGGGTGGATTTTAGAGGAGGTTTACATGGCTCAACCTCCTGGCTATGAAGATCCAAGCAAGGTAAATTATGTATGCAAATTAAACAAAGCTCTTTATGGTTTGAAGCAAGCACCCATGGCATGAAATCATATGTTAACTACCTATCTTCAAGATCTAGGATTCATGATAAGCAAACCAGATTCTTCTCTCTTTGTCAAGACAAGCAACTCAGATATGCTATATTTATGTGTGTATGTTGATGACATCATACTTATAGGTAGTGATGCCGATGGCATCAAACAAATCAAGAACCTAATGATGCAGGAGTTCAAAATCAGTGACCTAGGGTTTGTAAAGTATTTTCTTGGACTTGAATTGGTCTACACAAATTCTGGAATTTATATCACTCATATGAAATATGTGCATGAAATGTTGAAGAAGTTCCACTTGGAGAATGCAAAGGTAGCTAGTACCCCTATGGAGGTAAATCATAAATTGAGTGCTCATGAAGGTGGTTTGCTTGAAGACATTGCAGGATATCAAAGCACAGTTGGGAATCTAAACTATGCAACCTTGACAAGGATTGACTTAGCTTATGGAGTACGTGCTCTAATTCAATACATGCATAAACCTAGAGCACCTCTCTTGGAAGCCAAAAGGATTTTGAAGTATCTCAAGGGTACTCAAAATCAAGGTCTTTATTTCACATATACATCAGATTTGGACATTAAGCTTTACTCAGATGCAGATTGGGTAGGTTGTAAGGATGACAAAAGGAGTACTTTTGGATACCTTTCTTTTGTAGGTGCTAAGCCCATTTCATGGTCTTCCAAGAACCAACCTACTATTTCTCTATCCTCAACAGAGGCTGAATACATGGGATTAGCAAATGCTACACAAGAAGACATATGGATTAGATTGCTATATTCATATTTGGGGCTTCAAACTCACTCACCTATAATCGTTGGTGACAATATAAGTTCTTTGCATCTTGCAGCCAGTCCCATCTATCATGCAATAACCAAGCATATAGAATTCCACTATCATTATGTTAGAGAAAAGCTATTGAGCAAGGAGATTCAACTAGCATATGTATCTACAAACATGCAATGTGTAGATTTGTTAACCAAGGCACTTGATCGTACTAAATTTTGTAGGCTCAAAGCTATGATCGGATTGCACAACATTCAAGAAGATTCATGAAGAAGTACAAGAAAAGATGTTTGGCTTGAGGGGGAGCTGTTGGTGTAAATGTCCAAGCCATCACACTTGGCTAGGCATGGAAGCAAACATGTGTAACTACTTGAAGAAACATGAGAACCTTAGCTTGTAATTGCTTGATCAATAACCATTGTAAAAGATGTTTTACTTGAGAAATCTTGTAAGCCCAAAAATCTAGTAAGGCCTATTCATGAAAAATGGGAATTACACAAGATTTTGAAACAATTCTTTGGGTTCCAATGTTTTAGCTTTTGTCTCATTCAAACACTACAACATGTTATTATCTCTTCATTGGAGTGTATTAAATTTAAAGCTCAATATTGAGGATAATTTTATTCTAAATTGGGCATCAAGGTTGGGCTCAAAGTTAAGAATTTAACATTGTAAGTAATACAAATGAGACTTCAATAATTCACAATTTTCTTGAATAGGCCTTTTGTGATGTTATGAGAGATAAGAGCTACGAATCGCATTTGGTAAAACCACTCCTAACTTAGAGGAGTACTTTTAGGTGGAGCTTCATTTGAATTTCAAATTTAAATTTGAAGAAGATCCTTACAAAAGAATTGCAAAAGTTTTGGTCCTTGAGGGCTCTCATTGAAACTCTTCCACTGATCATTTGTTAGATTTGAGTAGCATACATCAACTCTACTGATCTCACTATCATTGTGCATCATCTTCTTGCCAATGATCTTGTACAACAATATTTATAATACATACATTTCATTGATCAAATTTGTCTACTTCTCTGCTATGACTTCTCACAAGAGTGATCTTTGCTTGATCATATCTCACTGATATCGCCATCATTTTTCATGTTCCATAGCTTGTTGGAACCAGCTCAAATTCTACTTCATGCTGTACAATTTTTGAGGCATTTTCATCAGCCAATTGGGAGAAATATGCCTCGAAGTACTCTCTGTTCATTCTCTACTGAGTCCCTAAAAATCCATGGTAAGCATCCAAATGCTAAATTGATTTCTCAGTGTCTGATTCATCATTTTAAGTGCTTCCACTTGTGATAATTAGCTATCTAAGCTAATTAGATACCCTCAAAAGGTTTTTGATCAATTCCTATTGTATTGTGAGTGATGAGCAAGAGATCTACCAGGTGTCAAGACCAAAATCGCAAGTTTCTTATCACTAGCTATTTGTGAAGTTATCTGTTTTGATCTAATTGTTTGAAGCATTAACTCCAAAGTACATAGATGCTTATTTAGTGTTTTTTGCAATATAGGAGGTCCTACTACACAAACCTGAAGTCAAATAGGGCAGGTAAAAAGTAGGTTTTGGCACTACCACTTCACTTCCTTGAGCTATCCATCCATCTTTTCTAGCAAGCTCCTCCCAAAATCTCTTGCAAATCCCCTCTTTGAGGCCACATACCCGTAGCCATCCCACCAACTGATAGAACCTCCCTCAACAAACCTCTCATCCCCAATATCACAACCAGTTCCCCCTATCTACCTTTGAAATACTTGTTGGAGTTAGACATCTATGGAAGCATGTGAACAGCACAAGGAAGAAGAAGAAGCTTGGAGCACAACACACAATAATAAATGTTTTACCACTAGAATGTACAAAGATAAGTAATCCATTAGGTATATAGGTGTATATACAAGCTGAAGGGAGAAAAGCCTCCTAAAGAGGGCAAAAAGTGCCCTGGCAGTCCTAGTAAATTCACACACTTCACTACCTAAATATATCAACAAATCCTCCCAAGGAGTGATGCGATGAACAAGGAGCTGGCACTCATGTATAAGTAAGTTCCAATATATTTGGAATCAAATCCACAAAAAGAAGTAAGCCCAAAGCTTTGCAGAAAGCTTCAAACTTCTCCCTAGGTAGAGCCTTTGTGAAAAGGTCTGCAATGTTCTCCGGCGTGGGCACATATGCCAAGCTGATCTCTCTAGTAGAGAACCTCTCCTTGACATAATGATAATGCACCTCAATGTGCTTAGTGCGATCATGGAACACAGGGTTCCTCCGAAGTTCCAATGCACTCTAATAATGAGTGAAGATCGTGGTGGCAGAAGACTAAGCAAAACCCAAATGAGCCATAAGGTGTCTGAGCCACACACACTCAAGAGTCATTGTGAAAGTTGCCCTATACTGAGCCTCACAACTGCAAATGGGCACAGTAGAATGTTTCTTGCTCAGCCAAGATATGCATGAGCTACCAAGCATGAAACAAAAACCACTAGTGGTCACACAAATGTCATAGCAACCAACCGAGTCAAAGTCAGAAAAAGCATGCAAATATGGTGGAAGTGATCTCCCCTTGGGATAAAACAACCCAAGTAGTCGGGTATCATTGATGTAGCAAAAGATGTGCTTAACCATCTGCCAATTCTTGACACCTGGGTAATGCATAAACTTGCTCATGTGTGAGATAGGAAACTAGATATATGGCCTAGTAATGTACAAGTAATTCAAGCATCTAACAACTTTCTAATAGAGAACAACATCAAATGCATCTCCAACATCATGAAGACTCATTCATAAACCTGTCTCCATAGAAGTGGCAATATGTTTACAATCTTCAAGGCCAAAAGGCTTCGATAATGTGTCAATACATTTTGTTTGACACAAAGCCATTCCACCATCAACGTGCATAAATTCAATGCCCAAATAATGATGCAAATGCCCCAAATCAGACATCTCAAATGAGACATGCAAATCAGCAATATGCTTCTCATGAGGACCAATGAGCAGAATATCATCAACATACACAATAATGATCAGAAGTACATCATTAGCACACTTAACATATAAGGTGCTTTCAGTTGGAATATTCTCAAAACCATGTGCAATCAGATAGGCATGTATCTTTTCATACCAAGCATGTGGTGCTTGCTTTAAACCATGTAATGCCTTCCTTAACCTCCACACCTCCTTTTCAAGCCCTTTCTACAAAAAGCCATGGGGCTAAAAAATATACACTTCTTCATGCAAGTCAAAATTCAAAAATGTTGTTTTAATGTCCAACTGATGTACATTCCAACCATGATGAGATGCAAGTGCACAGATGCTATGAATAGTAGTCATTCGGCATGTAGGTGGAAAGGTTTCATCAAAATCAATGCCTCTTTCTTGCACATAACCCTCTGCAACAAGTGTAGCCTTATACTTGTCAACTATTCCATCCGATTTAGCCTCAACTTGTATACCCACTTAGTGTCGATGGCCTTCTTGCTTTCTGAATGTGTTAGTGGTCCCAACTTATTCCCGTGATGCTTAGTGACATCTATCACATTAAGTACACTCATCCTTCACTTCACTAACCATCCCTTACATTTGCTAAGAACAATGTTATGGAACTGGACCGTAGCATGGTTTTACATAATATGCATGGAAGCATTGCTCCATGTGTACATAATCTCAAGGTATTCTTGTAGTAGGTTGCACCTCAAATTCTCTTGGAAAATTGTGCCACTAGTTGCTCGGGGATGTAGGCCCTCTATTAGGAATTGAGTAGTATGTGTTGGTAATGTTTTTGTAATCCTTTGAATCTCTTCATTATACTTGGCCAAGTACATAAAGTATGGCTTGTAGTAAATTTCTTTAGTGTATCATGGTGGTGCAAGTTCCATGGAATAGGGGACTTTAAGATTGCGTCTTCTAACATCTCCATTACTTGTACTTGTGCTTCGATGCGCACATTCCTTCACAATGGGGATAGTTTCATGATGCTCACGAACATCAAGAGAGGAAGCTAGCTTTTGTAATATAACTTGTTCTACCAATTGACCATAGAGAATAACAACTTTTTCTCACACATTTTGTAGCTCTTCGAATATCTCTCATAGTGCTTTTGTTGTTTGGAGTGGTTGTGCTATCTGTAAAGGTGGTGGTGTAGTGCTAGTTTCATGTTCCTCAGAGTGGCATGCTCTTCTATTAACTTTTTATGAGATTTGAGGGATATTGCATTCTTCTAAAATGATCTTGATACTTTCATCCCAGGTGGCTGCTAAGTGTCTGGGGAGTAGTCCCATGTTATGTGTGAGTTATGGATTGCAATCAATCTTTACTCTAAGCTATTCTTCCACTTCCATTATGGATTCTCTATTTTGTTGTTTCAAGTCGACTTCCATGGCATTGTACTTTTTTTTTTAATGTAAAGGAAGTTCGGCAATAGCCTACTCTCCCGGACTTGAATTAAATTAAGAAACAAAGGTACAATAGAAGGGGACTAGTGCCCTTGGGACCCCCCAAATCCCACAAAGCAGGGGAAGCTTGATTGAATCCTAGGTTGCATTACAGAGAAGGTTTATCACCCTCTCATTGCCCTCATGCGGGGCCCACTTGGGTTTGAGCTTGTTGTTGATCAACAGGAGGACTTGGTGATGCTTGAAGGGGGGGGGGGGGGATTTCTTACTGTTGACAATCCTTTTGCCAAGGAGGAATAGTGATTTCTCAATCGACCACTCCCTGGGGGGATCGCTGAAGTTGAGAGCACACCTCTCCCGCCAAATTTTCCATAGGACTTCCCCTCTGATGGCGTTCCAGAGTGTCGCAGAGCAGCCGATCGCTTCTCCCAAGAGGACTTGTTTCCAACTAAGCTATTTTTGAAGTCTGATTTTCGTTCCAACCGTCTGCCAGATTCTGTAGGAGTTGGGGCAAGTAAGAAAGATGTGTGGGACATCTTCGATAGCCCGGTGGTAGCGTTTGCACCAAGGAGGGATCCCACAAAGTTTGCTAGCCTTATGGTTGGTCCAAATTCCTCGATGAAGAATTTGCCATAAGAGGACAGACTTCTTAGTCTCTATAAGGGGGTGCCAGATACCCATGAATTTCATGTCCCACCGAAGCCGCGTCCAAGACAGGCACCACTTCTTGTTGAGGCTGATCTGGTGGTCAGCCATTTCTTTGATGTTCGGTATTTTGAGTAGGCTATTTCCATTGTGCCATTTGAGACCAAGCGAGTTCGGTGTGTCGTGTCCCATGAGAAGGCGAGTCTTGTGACGATCCCATGCGAGGCATCTGCTTTGCAACGTGTTCCATTCTTCGTAGGAGATGTTTATGCGAGGGTCAACATCCTCGAAGTTGATCCAGCTGTTGGTGTCGTGTTTCCAGAGGTGTTTCCATTTTTTGAATCCTTTGTTCCATAGCTTCTTGGCATTTTGAATGTTCCACGACTCCACACTCCGGATGCCATGTATCGGAAACCAGACAGAGTCGTTTTGTCTGATTTTGGCCGCCCACTTCCAGTCCTCACTAATTCTTGTGAAGCTTTTGACTTTATTCCAGCCCTTCCAAAGGGAGCACACGAGATTGGAGCCTTTCGGGAAGACGGGGATCGGGGAAAATAGCAGGGTCATTGGGTGTATCCTGGACATTGGGTGTATGGCTAACAAAATGGATGATTAAGGCTTGGTGCAATAGGGAGGCATTGTACTTTTCCTTGAGCTCTATGTATCAAGCATTAAATGAAGTGTTCTCTATGTAATTGAAGTCCTTAGGCCACGATTCAAGTGGTTTGATTCTCCCACCACATTTCAATCATTTATAATATGACTTAACAAACTCATTCTCATGAGGTGTATGAGATGAAATTGATTATTTGAATTCATGTAACATTACAACGAGACTTGTTATGGGTGTATATAATAGCTCCACATTCTTGTATTGTAGAGAGAAGTTAATAGAATCAAGTTTGAATCACTTTCTTGCTCATTGCCCCTTCTATGCATCAACTTCTTGAGAATCAGGAAACTTGCAAAGTTTGCTCCTCTCTATTCAGAACCCCAATGCTAAAGGTTAAGGATTCCTTGTAAAGGTAGAAGTGTCTGGTTTTATTATCTAAAATATTTCCTTATTTTGGCTCACCTAGATTGAGGTAAAACTTGTTCTTTCTCTCAGAATCTATCATTGATCTTTCCAAAAAAGTTTCAGATTACCCTTGTGAATGTTTAGCTCCGAATTGGAGCATTCCTTTTTAATTAATTATACTTTGGTACAAAATAACTTCTTAAATATATAAGGCATCATTCTTTTAGAGGGATTTATGTAATTGTAAACATGCAATGAATAGTAACTATTTTAAGCATCACCTTCCATCCATAGATATATAATTTTCTTAATTGATTCATGTGCAAGTGTTAACATATTTAGGTATTGATGTGTGTGAACACACTGGGATGGCCAAGGCACTTTTTCCCTCCTTAGGAGGTTTTCCCCCCCGCTTGTATATATGCATATAACCCTAACATGTCGCTTATCTTTGTGCATTCTAGTGGTAATACATTCAATATTGTGTGTTGTGCTGCAAGATTCGTCTTCCTCCTTGTGATGTTTGCGTGCTTTTGTAGACCTCAAACTCCAACAATTAGTATCAAAGAAAGTCCTTGCTTCATCTAGGTTGTTGTCGACACCCCTCCTGTCACAGTCTCAGAATCGCACAAAATTTGGTGAGCATAATCAGTGTGATTAGGATTCAAAACATCTTCGTTTTATGGTGTCAAAATCCCAATCTGAGCTCGTTTTGACCTTTGAACGTAGTATTGGAGTGCTTGTGTAGGCAATTTTATCTTTTTGTGCCAAAGATATATACAACTTTTGGTTTGCTAGTGTGAGTGTCTCAAAGTCTACTACAAGTTTAGTGGAACTTGAGAGGGTATTTCTGTTCAACTTTTTGAGATACAATCATTTTTTTGCATTAGGATATTTAAGTTAGTGGCCATGGCTAAAGGCAGTGATGTATTCTATATGATGGTTGTTGAGGATAAGTTGGATGGTAGCAATCACCTATTATGGCCTTATATGATGCATCATGTATTGCTTGTAAAAGGAATGTGGAATATTGTGGAGGGTGTTGAAAAACATCCTATTACACTTGCAAAAAGGGTTATTGAAGGTGGTGCAGACAATGTTGAAGATGGTGATATTCTTCATATTTGTGTTCGTGTTGCAGTTCCTGTTGCACCTACTATAGAGCAACTTTTTTGGGATGGTAGAGAAACTCTTGCACATGCATTGATAGCCTTGTGTGTTAAACATTCCATTATTTCCCACATTTGCTCCTGCAAAACAACAAAGGATGCTTAGGGTATACATACCACTTTATACTATGCAAGAAATGAGGCTCATATTACTTACCTTCGAAAACAATTGGAGAGTGAGCACATGAATGATGGAGATTCCATGGATAGTTTTCTAACAAAGATCAAAGATTTCAAGGAACACTTGATTTGTGCTCATTAAGTATTGCTTTACAGTTCACTTGTGTAGACTATTCTTAATAGTCTTCCCAATTCATATAAGAGATTTTCTTCTACTCTTCATTTAATAATGAAAGGTAATCCAAATGCCTTAACATTTAAGGAGTTATCTATGTTCTCTTGTAGGAAGATCATTCTAGGTAGAAGAGGTCCATTATGTGTATTGCAGATCAAGCTCTCCTCACTAGTCAGAAGGGCAAAGGTAAATGGAGCTCTTCTACTAGTAAGCAAGAATCTGCTAATCCTTCACAATCAAAGAAGGATGACAGAGATGAGAAGAAAATAGAAGAGCTGAAAATTGTTTTGTAAATACTATAAAGGAAATGATCATGTCATAAAGAGTTGTCCAAAACTAACCACTAAAGAGGCAAAGAAGAAAGAGGCTAGAATGGTTGTTGCCAGGCCTCTACACCCAAAACATTGACAATTTCCTATGCCCAATGGGACAATAAATATTTTGGGTAAGGCTCTCTATATACCCACTATTAGCAAAAACTGAATAATTGTAGGACATATTATAGAAAAGGGCTTGTAGCTTAGGTTCATCCAGCATGGATTTTATGTGGAGGATCCATGACAAGGCTTCAAAAGGATAGCAAGAGGTGATAAACAAGGTAGAATATTCACATTCGAAATGGGAGGAGCCAAAAATGTAGCTCTATATATCTTTGGATCATAAACCCTAAGTGTTATAATTTCTTCGGACCTCTAAAAGTAGAAGCTAAAAAATAATGATCTAGTACATTAATGCTTGTTCATGAAGGAACGATATTTTGATAAACATATAAAGACAAGTCATGAAGAAGTTGTTTGTGGTCTCAAAATCACTTCCAATTAGATATAAGGTAGATTTATGCGTGAGTGGAATTAGATGAAATTTTTAGATTTGTGTAAGTGCATTGCATACAAGTATTTATATGAAATGATGATTTAATATGAGAGAGTGACTGAGGATGGTTGTTTCTTGAAAGCTTAACCAAATTTATGATTGCATTTTGACCTTATTTCGAGGACTATGTAGAACGATAATGTCAATAGATAAAAAATCTTGATTTGAAATTATCATACGCCATGCAAAAGAAACTTTGTTTACATACATTGAAAATGATTCGATAAAAGTTTTAAGTTCAAGCTTAATCTTTTGATAACAAATAAGTTTTGATACTACTTTTTTTAATGGTTTTAGGATTGGTCAATCGAGGATGATGTGCAAGTTTAGTAGGGGTGAATATCACATAGATTCTCCCTCCTAATTTGATGCAAAAATAGGAAAGTCATTAGAAATTGAGTTTGTAACTCTATAATCTTTGTAATAAGCATTGATCTAGAGTGATATGAAGGTATATACCATTCCTTTGGTTTCTTCCTAACTAATACTTGGTTAAGATGACAAAGGTAAGAGCACTCTTTGAGAAGAGCATGTTTCAAAATCTTTTAGTATCAATGTATACGAACTCACAAGAAACATGCTGGATGACAAGAAAAATATTTGAATGATTCCCCCAATTAGAATTATTTCAATGGATTCTTCTCCATATATAAGAGAATTGAGACTTTATAAGGGAACATTCATATGTATGTACCCAAATCGTTTGTACTTGTGTTCATTGTGCTCACATATCATTGTGATGCTCATGTGTATTTAAAATTTCAAGTATGTAAGAAAATTTGTGCATCAATGTTAAGCATGTGAACCCATAAGTGAAAGTGCTCATTTATGTGCAAGTGAGTACTTGAGCGTAAATGTTTATGTGCATGTGTGAAGATGTGTACCATATGTGTATGTAAAGTCTACGTGCTTAAAGTATATCTGAATGTATGTATGAAGATGGAAGTGTGTGAAGGCATGTTAATAGAGTATGTAAATAGATTTGAATACGTGTATATCTGTATTTTATGTTTTTACTATGAAATTGAAAACTAGAATCGAAGACATTAAATAATAAGTAAAATCGAATATATACAAATATTATGTGCGTGTGCTTTAGTGTGTGTCTGACTGTGCGTGCGTGTTATTATACGTATATGAGTTTGTCTTTAGAATGACTGTAGTGTGCATATGTTTACTATATGGGTAAACATGTGCGCGAGTGTTTGTGTGTAGGTATATATGTGTGAGCGTGGGTATGTGTGTTTTTGGGCGAATGATCTTCTGGTGGATAGGGGTGTGTCTACGGGAACAGAGAGAGACTACCGCGGGGCAGGACAAAGGGTGGCACATCAGCAACAAGATATAACTTTTCATGTTATGCATGTCTCTTACAAGGTGCCACTGGGGTTCAACCCTTGCCCCCGCCTCAAGAGGCAGGAGGCCCAACCACTGAGACAAGCGGCTTGAGACCACTGCTAAACGTTCTTGTCCAATTGGAGATAAACTACCATCAACTTCTCTGACAGACGACAGTTCCATTTACTGCCAATTTAATGCTTCCGACTATCTATCAATACGGCTTGGCCCTACGCAAGAAGGATCTAGCCGGGAATTTTGGTGCGAACTCCAGCAATGAGGTGCTTGCGCTCTGCACTTTATATTTGTGTTATGCTTAATGCCTTCATCATGCACATGATAGAGGGAAAGAAAGACCTAATAAAAGCGCTACAGGAAGAGAAACTTTAGAGGAAAGCTTTGCGTTGTGGAAGAACAACTTCGCCTCGTGATTGATCGTAGCTTCACTCTATGACCAATGTTGATTTTTGATGGTCGTATTGCTCGTTTTAGCCATTTTGGATCGTAAAACAAGGTCACAAATTTTATTTGACCTTCAAAGATTACGTTAAAAATCTGAAATACAAGTATTACCCTGTACATTACCTTCAAAATTGAAGGGCATGGCAGACCGTCAAAATACAACACTGTCTATGACTGAACGGCTTCAATGAAATACAAACTTGCCATATATGATCGAAGACACCTATTAGGTATGCTCACCGACTTACCATACAATGAAGTTATTTTTTTATTTTTTTCTAATGGAGGTTCGGTCAAGGCTTACTCTTCCAGGCTTTAACCTTGAAATTGCAACTGTACAAGGAAGGGCATAGTACCCATGGGACCCCCTTATCCACAAGCATATGGGTTTACATAGCTGGGTTAAAGTGCGGTCACAACTATCACGAGGCAGGACAAACGATGACTCATTAGTCACAAGATACAACTTTCTTGTTAAACATATCCCTTACATGGTGCCGGTGGGGGTTGAACCCTCGCCCCGGCCTCAAGAGGCGAGAGGCCCAACCACCAGGACAAGCGGCTTGGAGCAAATACAATGAAGTTCCTCTGTTACACAAAGGGTAATATTCAATACATTGTGGGCTGAAGTACTATTTAAGAAGCACCAAGGATATTTGAAACCGTGTGGTAGAAGTAAGAAGACCGCTTCTGATGTATTTTCTGGATCATTACTTCCTGTCAGCTTCAACTCTCACTTTTGAGTTAAGGGACTTCTCTCATCTGTCATCTCACAAAAATCGGGTCATGTTTATCAACAATGATCTATGATTCATGTGGCCAATATAGTTGCTTGCTTAAATCCTTTGAATTGGGCAACCGATGCATATTCGGTGAGCTGCGCATGCTCAACCATCAGTTATATGCTTTTATCTAAATAAACAAACATTTAAACAGTGTTGTAGAAAGTAGTGTGGAAAATACAATGTGTGTTATAATCATTTCAATGATGATATTTGTTTGCGTGCAAGAATGTTGAGATATCAAACTCAACATATAATGATCCAAGATGACATATATAACTTTTTCATTTCTTTGACATGTATAGTGGTCACACCAGTATATGTCAGGGATACTTCATTGAGCTTTACTAGATTTATCCACTGAGAGTGATGGCACATTTTTCTCTTTTTAGCTTATTCATTCGCGGACATTAGGATTGTCCTTATGTATTGTTCTTTATATATTGCACTAGTTGTAATGTTGTTTTAGATCGTTCTTGTACATTCTTTTTATGTAATAGAAGAAGAAGAAGATCATTCTTCCTTGCTTCAATATGTGGGTGTGCTCCACTTTCAGTCATGAGAGAGTGTGTGAGTGAGCTCTCTTTCTTATCTCCTGCCTCGTGACATGGTATCAGAGCTAGTGGGCTGTAGAGAGCTGGTGGAAAACACCGATAGTGAAGAGTACGTGAGAAGGTGTGGAGAATGCACGATTCACAAATGACCTGAGATTTTGTTTTGAGCTTGGAAGGTGGGACCCATAGAAAAATCATGTTTGTTTGCAAAACTATAACTTGCCTCCTGTTTGAGAACACTCAAATATTCCAGATCAAGAATTCGAAGCGATTCCGTGTACAGTTGATACATGAAAATTGTGTTTGATACACGAAAACTATGTTTTCATAAGACCAAACTATCATCTTCTTCAATTTGTACCTTAAATCTTCGATGATCCCTGTTTAACTTGTGCCGTCAACTCCATTATTTGCTTCTCCACTTTCTCCTTTCTTTCTAGTTTTTTTAAGACTTTGATTTTATCCTCTCAACTCATGTATCTTTCTTTCCAACTTCTTGACTCTTTCTAAATCTTCACTGCTCTACGTAGCTGTGTTACAGTGTGGGTCTAGCACTAGCAGTAATTCTTCATAATGCTCTTTTATTTTCATGAAAGATGAATATAGATTATTGTATTTTCTTTTATGATGTTCTATGTCTTTCTCTTTTTTGTTGAAATCCTACTCTTTCTTTTTTAAATAAAGAAAGTTCGGCCTTAGCCTACTCTCCCAGACTTGAATTAATTAAAAGAAAAGTACAAGAGAAGAACACTAGTGCCCACGGGATCTCCCAAATCCCACAGAGCGGGGGTAGCTTTTACATAGTATAGATGGCTTTCTCTTGGAGTTCCTCTTGGAGTGCTTTCAGTTCTGCATCTTTCTTTAGTAATGCTTCTTCTTGAGTTTGTAGCTCTATGTCCTTTGCTACCTTCTCTACTTGGATAAGTTGTATCTCTTTGTCTTTTTCTTGCACCATCTCTTCAAAGTCTGATTTTAAAGTTCGATTTTCTTTTTTCATGTCATTGAACATCTGCAAGTAGTCCACCACCTCTTGTGTCATTGTGATAATCTCATCCTAGAGATAGGAATTTTCCTCCCAGAGAGACTGATTTTCTCTGTGAATTTTCAATACTTGATGTTTTTACTGTACATGCATCCTTTCCCACATTCTTTTATCCTCTTCCATCTTGAGACATGCTAATATAGCCATTCTTTATCCTTCATAGAAGCCCTCCATCTCATTTTTCAGCAACATCTTTAAGTCCATGCGCTACTCTTCAGGGTTATCTTCATTTCAATTTGAAAATTGCAGATTTTGTTCATGTTTTGCATCTTGTTCTTGTGTACCTTCTTTGTGTGCCTCAACTTTGACTTCTTGTACTTTATCCAAATCATTTTCTAAAGTTTGTGATATATCCTTGACGTCCTCTTCTTCTTCAGTACTTTCTCGCAATGTGAATTTAGGGCATTCTATGGTTGTAAACCTAATTTCTAGATGTTCTTCTTCTTCGTCTTGGCTCTCTTGTTCCTGTTGGTGAATGTCATCTTTAGCTTCATGCTTCATATCCTTTGAGACTTCCAGAATGTCTAACACAATTTCTTTGATGCTTATTTTTTGATTCTCGTCTTCTTCTTCTTCTTCATACTCTTGAGCATCGGCATGTGCCATTTCTACGTCTTCATTTTGATTTATTCGAGTAGTTAAAACTACTATTTCTTCATGTATTTCCTCTTCTTTAGAGGGAATTTTTTCTGTTGGCTCATATAGGTTTGCTTCTTGATGTTCTTCATGAGTGGTAAGAACCACTGTTTTGTCGATGTTCTTCAGGTTCTATTGATTCTTCTTGAATAACTTATATTCCAAAATCCATAGATGCATTGAAGAAGTCATTTGTGTGAGCATTTTGTTCTAATTCTTTTAATTTTTGGATTTTAAACACATCCATGTGCTTTTCTTCTTGAGAGGATGGCTCTATATCCGAGAGGAAATGGTAGCCTCCCTCTTAATACTCTTCACTCTTTTGCTCGTGAGCTTCTTCATCTGGCTCAAGAGGTTGCAGGACACATATGATCTCGTCCATTCTATGTATAAGGGTAGATCCTCCTAGCAGGCACAGCGTGGGTTCTAGCAGTAGAGGTGGCAGTTGTTCATACCGCCTTTCCTCCTCATCTTTATCCCCATGTCGTTTTCTACTCTTTTTTTATATTTCTTTCCCTTTTATCTTCCACTATTTCTTGTTGGACCTCCTTATTCTTTGTTGACTTCACTATCTTTACTTTCTTTGGAACTACCAAGTTCTTATTCTCCTTTGCCATACATAGAACATCAAATATTCTATTTGATTCTTTTCCATTTTTCACAAAGGTTACTTTTGTCTTTGCATTAATCAGATCTTCATGATTATTTTCATATTGCAACTCTTCCTCTGTCCAGCTTGTGGCCTTATTTAAGAAATATTACTACATCTACTGATACCATTCTTCATCTCTTTGTTTTTTCTTCTCTCCCATGTAGATAATATGCATACAACGTTTTGTTTTGCATTCATGGGAGGATGCGAAGTTACATTAGCCTATGCTTCTCTCTGAGCTACAACTATCTCTTCTTGAGTAGGATCTTCTAAATTCACAACTACTTTCCTTGGGTCTTCTTTCTCTCTTAAATTTTCACAGAAGTGTGGCCTAAGTCTTTTTCTACACTTATGACCTCTTCAGGTTCATCCAACTTCGAACTTTTCTTTGATGGCTTATCTCCCTTCACTCCTACCAACTCCATAACTTTGGCCATAGATTTTCTTGTTGTTTTCCTTGTTGTTGTTTTTGAAGATACTTACATATCTTTCCTTTTTCTTCCTCTAATTTTAGGTGACTTTGAAGCTTGAGGTGCTATGTAGGATTCTAGTTCTTTGTAGGTGAGCATGGGTTCTCGCTCTTCCTCTTCTTCCAATGAAGCATAAATAATTCTTGTAAGCATTTGGCCACCACCCACAAACTTCTTTTCCTTCCAATGAGCAAGTGCTTCATAAATATATTTGATGATGTAGCATGCCCATTTTCTTTGATCCTCCTCTCTTCATGAAAGCCACTATTACTACTTCATGAGGTTCGGTATACCTTGTCATGTGAATGGAGCAGAAGTGTTGGTGGAATAACTTGACTACCAAATGCATAGCTTTTGGCTTAAATTGAATGAATGTTTTTATGTTTTTTAAGAGGTCGATTCCCATTATAATATCATTCAAGTTCTAATTTGTTCCTTCTTCTAGCTGAAGTGCTTTCCTAACCAGTTCTTGATTAATATGAAATCAGTTACATTGCATCAGAGGTAGTCCATTTGGTCGTACTCACTACAAGCATGCTTATCAGCTCAGTCCATCACTTCAATGCATCTTAGAGTGTCTATCATAATGGGGGGCATATCCAAGAAGCCTTTGATTTGAAGTTGTTCCCACACTTCCATTATATACTCACTTTTGTTTAGCATTTGGATATCTCTAGTGACCAATGTAAACTTGAATTTCTTGACTTTACCGAGTATATATACTTTGCAACCTTGGCCAAGTGCTTAGACTCTTTATGTGTTTCTCTCATGTCCAAAAACCAATCTCCTCGAGCTCGAATAATTCTCATCCACTTGAGCATTTGCGGTACCGTCTGCAAATCAGTCCAACTTTATTTTGATCAGCTTCCATTATTTTTCATATTTTTTACTTTTTTTTTGGGAAAAACAAGATTCCAAACAAAACATCATTTCCAATAAAAAAAAAGTATTCATATGTGTTTATGCACAATATAGATGAATTTCCAACATTTAGTGTAGACTTTTTTTTTTTAATATAAAGGAAGTTCGGCAATAGCCTACTCTCCCGGACTTGAATTAAATTAAGAAACAAAGGTACAGAAGAAGGGGACTAGCGCCCACGGGACCCCCCATATCCCACAAAGCAGGGGAAACTTGTATGAGTTCTAGGTTGCATTACATAGAAGGTTGATCACCCTCTCATCGCCCTCATGAGGGGCCCACTTGGGTTTGATCTTGTTGTTAATCAAAGTGAGGACTTTATGGTGCCTGAAGGGGGGGGATTTCTTGCAGTTAACAATCCTTTTGCCAAGGAGGAATAGTGTTTTCTCAATCGACCATTCCTTGGGGGTATCGCCGAAGTTGAGAGCACACCTCTCCCGCCATATTTTCCACAAGACTTCCCCTCTGATGGCGTTCCAGAGTGTCGCGGAGCAGCCAATCGCTTCTCCGAAAAGGGCTTGTTTCCAACTAAGCTGTTTTTGAAGTCTGATTTTCTTTCCAACCGTCTGCCAGATTCTGAAGGAGCTGGGGCAGGAGAGGAAGATGTGTGGGACATCTTCAATGGCCCGGTGACAGCGTTTGCACCAAGGAGGGACTCCGCAAATTTTGCTAGCCTTGTGGTTAGTCCAAATTCCACGATGCAGAATTTGCCAAAGGAGGACAGACTTCTTAATCTCGATCAGAGGGTGCCAGATACCCATGAATTTCATTTCCCAGCGAAGTCGCGTCCAAGACAGGCACCACTTCTTGTTGAGACTGATCTGGTGGTCAGTCGCTTCTTTGATGTTCGGGATTTTGAGTATGTTATTTCCGTTGTGCCATTTGAGACCAAGCGAGTTCGGTGCATCGTGTCCCATGAGAAGGCGAATCTTGTGTCGATCCCAAGCGAGGCATCTGCTTTGCAAAGTGTTCCATTCTTCGTAGGAGATGTTTTTGCAAGGATCAATATCCTCGAAATTGATCCAGCCGTTGGTGTCATGTTTCCAGAGGTGTTTCCATTTTTTGAATCCTTTGTGCCATAATTTCTTGGCATTTCGAATGTTCCACGACTCAACACTCCGGATGCCATGTATCGGGAACCAGATAGAGTCGTTTTGTCTGATTCCGGCCGCCCACTTCCAGTCCTCACTAATTCTTGTGAAGCTTTTGACTTTATTCCAGCCCTTCCAAAGGGAGCACACGAGATCGGAGCCTTTCGGGAAGACAGGGATTGGGGAGAAAAGCAGGGTCATGATGTCGAGATTCTTCCAGTTTGGGAACCCCATGAGAGCCAACTCATTCTTGTTTCTGAAAATCAGCTTGGCCCACGAGGCCTCCCTGTTGCACCATGCCTTAATCATCCATTTGGCAGCCAGTTTGTTGGCCATACACCCAATGTCCAGGATACCAATCCCCCCGCATTCTCTGGGGCTAGTGCAGGTGTCCCATTTGATTTTAGGCACCCCCCTTCTGTTGTGATCGCCCGTCCAAAGAAAGTTTCTACAGATACTACTCAGTTTGGACAAGCCCTGCTCGTTCGGTCTCCAGCAGGAAAGGAAATAAATGGTAGAAGAGAGGAGGAACGTGTTGATAACCATCGCCCGCCCAGCAAGGTTGATTTGCATACCTTTCCAATAGTTAAGCTTGGTTTCGAGTTTGGCCAACACCCAACTCCAACGCTGCTCCATAGAGACGCCAAACCCCAAAGGAATTCCCAAAAGACGAAAGATTTGGCCCTGCGGAATGATTTGGCATCCATGCTCAGTGAGAAGGCCAGGATGATGTCCCACAATGGCCCTAAAGGCGGTCTTAGAGTGGTTGACTTTGGATCCAGAGGCCTCACAAAAGGTAGCAAGACACCTCCAGAAGGTCTCCAGGCTGGTATTATCATTGTGGACAAACGCGTTCATATCATCGGCAAATAGTCTCATGGTGATTTGACTGTGGTCATGGGGCAGCCGGAGGCCTTTGATATTGCCAGTCCCCACATGATGCGCGACGAGCCTGCTCAGCCCCTCAGTGGCGATGGCAAAGAGAAGGGGGGCCAGAGGGCATCCTTGTCTAATTGATCTTCTAAGATGGATCGCCTTCGAAAGTTTGCCGTTTACGTTAATTTGGGTCGTTGCGTTTCCAAGAAGAGTCGCGATCATCTTGGTGAATTTCTGACTACATCCGAGATCTTGAAGCGACTGCAGAAGATAGTCCCATTCCAGTCTGTCGTAGGCTTTGTCAAAGTCGATCTTAAGGAAAACCACATCTTGTTTAGACTCATTTGCAAATTGAATACCTTCCCAAATATCCATAATGGTTTCCAGGATAGACCTGCCTTTGATGAAGCCTTTTTGATCCTCACTAAGCCAAGAGCTCAGGTGGCACGAGAGTCTATTGGCAATGACTTTAGCGATGATCTTGTATCCTGTTTGGAGCATCGTGATAGGTCGCCAGTTCTCGATTCTGTTCTTTTCCCCCTTCTTGTGTATCAGCTTGATAATTCCATTATTTAGACAAGAAGGAAGAGCACCAAACTTCAGCGCTTCTTGCCAAACCATCCGAAGAGGGGTGGCAACCTCCAGCTTGAAGGATTTAAAGAACTCGTTAGTGAGTCCGTCGGGTCCCGGGCTTTTACCGAGGGGGAGGGCATCGATGACCTCAATGATTTCTAATTCAGAGATAGGGGCATGAAGCAGGGGGAGGAGGTTGGGTGGAATTCTCCGGGGGGAAACCCTAGAAATGGTAGCCATGCAGTCCCTTCTATGGTGGGATAGGGGGTTTGAGGTTCCCAGGAGTCTCGTGAAGTGCCCTTCGATGATGCCGAGGTTATCTTCTTCCGAATTGCATACATTGCCATGTGGGTCTAGTAGCAGAGGGATCGCCTCTCTGCTGTGTTTCCTTTTAAGGATACGGCACATCTCTTTGGTGGGTTTGTCGGCTTTGCCGGCCCACCACTCCTTGAAGAAAATTTGCAAGTTTTTCCTTTGTATTTCTTCCTCATATCTCAACAATGCTCTGATTTTTCGGAGACCTTTCTGTGCCTGGTGTTTTCCTTTGTTCACTTCCTCCTCGAGCCGCCAGAGTCTGTGGTAAAGAGCTTCCCTGCGAGCCCGCCGCACAGTCTCGAGCAACTTCTTAGTTCTGATCATGATCTTACGAGACTTGTCGACCGCTTTTCTCCAGCACTTGGCGGGGGCCAAGCCCGAGGCGAACGCCCCCTTCCAGACGTCGGCAATCTCTTGATGGACGGAGGGGAGAGAGAAGGTGGAAGCATTGGCATGAAACCACGGAGCCTTGCGGATCTTGATGTAAGGTTGAAAAGTGATAACAATGGGGTAGTGGTCAGAGATGGTGAGGTCAGTGCGTTGCGTGATGGTAGGTTGACCCCACTGATGAGTAAAACTCTGAGAGATGTAGCATCTATCGAGCCTAGCTTTCCTCAGATCCTCACCCGCTTGGAGATTCGACCAAGAAAAGCCATTCGAGTCTTTGAATTCGACCAGATCCAAGTGGAGTTTGGTCGCGTCCCACATTTCTTTCTCCCGACTGTCGATGACCCGGCCCTTGCCCATCCATCTGTCCATAGGGTCCTCCACCATGTTGAAGTCTCCGCATATAAGCACGTTGTGGGGGAGCGAGTCAAAAGAAGCCCAGGTGTTCAGTCTCTCCAAATCCCCGTTAGGGGCATACAGGGAAACCATAGTAGCATAAAGAGGAGCACCAAAAGAGACCGCAATCCATCGGTGGCTTACATCTTCAATGGAGTTCTCAAGCTTTTCGATCCAGCGTTGCTTAATTCCGATAACCGTTCCTCCTGACCCCCGCTGGTGCTTCGTAGGGATCCACACATGGGCCGAGGAGACCTGTCTGAGTCGTTTCTGAAGGTCTTCTCCGTCAGTTTTAATCTCTTGAATACATATAATGTCTGGGTTTAAGCTAATGTCGCGGAGCCATTGACCAATGATGGTCGCTCTTGAGGGGTCGGTTAGCCCTCTAGCATTTAGCGATATAACAATCATTTTTGTGTTGATCCCTCTTTGCGGGAGGGAGCCTTGTCCTTTCTTCTCTTGGCTTCATCTTTCTTTTTCGCTGGGATCTGGTCCCGGCTTAGCAATCGGTTCTTGTGAGGGCTTTTCCATGGTAACTCCATAGGCTGTTTTCCTTTGCGGGATGGTCCTTGTTGGGGAGAATTGGGCCCCGTGCTCGGCACCGTTTCCGGGATCGTCGATCCAATGATGGAACTTTCACTGTCCATGTTATCTTCATTACTAGTGGTGAAACCATCTTCTTTGCTTGTCGTATAACCCTCCTGGGGGGTTTCTTTGTTTTCAGGGATCTCTAGGGCTCCTTCGTAGATGTCTACCTCAGGTGGCTTCCCACCTGGGTAGTCGAGCTCGTTGATCTCCTTATCAAGATTGCCATACAAGTTGCTGTAGGGGTTAATTAGCAGGTTGTTTCTCTCGCCGTTGGCCCTCGGGCTTCTTTTCCTTCTTCTTCTGACTTCAGTAAAGCCATCAGCATCAGCTTGTGGATTGAGGAGACCCTCGCCTTCCCTTTCCTTGGTAGAGTGGGTCAAATCGCCAAATTTGTCTTGAGCTGTTTTGGAGGCTTCTTGAGATCGTTTGTTTTTTTGCCTGAGAGGGCAGTCTTTAATCCTGTGACCTTGCTGACCACAACGAAAGCACGCGTTGGGAAGGTTTTTGTAGGTGATATCTTGTTCCCAAACTTCTCCTTCACCCATGTCCACTTTGATCGTTGATGGAAGCGGCGAACTGAGGTCGGCCTCAACGCAGATTTGTGGGTGCCACCTAGCATTGAACGAGTGTCTTGCTCCTTCGTAGATGATACCACCAATGTCTTCGCGTGACGCCAACGGCTTGCCGATGGGAGAGACGATGTCCCACACGAAGTTGTACAAGAAGTATGGGAGGTTGGGGAGCTCAACCCAAAGGGGGTACCGGAGCGATTTCGATTTGTCGGGAGTAAAGTCCGGAGACCATCTGAATAGGCACAGGGTCGCCCGACCGAGCTGCCAGGTGCCAACGCTCAGGGCTTGAAAAGCCATCTCTTCGTTTTCGAAGCTTAGCAGCATGTGATTTGCTCGTAGGAACTGACATTTGCTGACAATTAGCCCACGGGGGAACCACTCTTTTCGAAGCCATTGTCGCACAATTTTGAGCGGAGGCCTGGGGCCAAACACTTGGCCGACGAGGCAAACTTTCTTGAGCTCCTCCTGAGCAGATAAAACTGCGGGTCTACTGAGGGACACGGTGGGGGATTCAACCCTTTCGGAAGCCCCAGGGGCGGCACACGACCCCCCCTCCAGAAGCGCGGCCAGAGAGCCGGTCTCCCCAGGGAGAGGGGGCGGATTACTTTTCACGAGAGAGGTTGAAGCCACATCCATGGCTAAACGGAACTTGCACCTCAATTACTTTCCAGTACCTACCGGCAAAGCCCACCAACAAGGAAAGAAAATAGGCCGCAAACGCGGATGGCGCTCCCTGCCGATCACAGCGAAGCCAAGGCCCCCGCCATACAAGAAAAGATAAAGGGGCCAAAAGACCAACGAAAAGGGAAGCACACTTTATCAAGTTTCTTTTTCTTCTTTTTCTCTTTTTTTCTTTTTTCTTCTTCTTTTTTCTTCTTCTTCTTCTCTCTCTTTTCTCTCTTTTTTTCTTTTTTCTTTTCTCTTTTTTTCTTTTTTCTAAATTTCTCTAGCTTTGGGACTCCCGGCGATCGCAAACGGTGGCCGAGGGGACCCCCCACGCGCTAGGTCGTATAGGCTTCCAACCAGCGATCGGGCGGCCGGCGACAGGTATCGCGACCGGAGGTAGGTACGAGTAGGTATCGCGATCGGGCGGCCGTTGGCAGGTATCGCGACCACGGGGACGAGCAGGTATCGCGACCGGAGGTAGGAACGAGTAGGTATCGCGAACGGGCGGTCGGCGGCAGATTTTCTCGCAAGAAATAAAGGGGAAGTGTCGCGGGTCCCCAGAGATCGCGGGTCCCCAGGGATCGGGCGCCAGTGAGTATCGCCCCGAGGGCCCCCAAAGGTCGAGGCAAAAGGCGACCGGGCCCCCAGAGAATAACGACCCGGAGAGATCGCCGACCGCGCTCTGCAAGTACAGGGCAGCAGGCACCGATGCGCGATACACGGGAAACTAGCGATACTGGGCGGCAACAAATCTGGCGACACTGGGCGGTGACACTCAACACGATGCACACGCGAAACACGTGGGAGTAAGTTAGCGCCAAACGATACACCGGGAGACGAGACGAGAGGTCGCGATACTCGCACTATCCGATCGAAACGACCGGGCGGGGCGCGATACACAACACAAACCCCAAGGGCGTTCGATCGTGTCGACGACTCACCCCTCTACCCATAGGGGAAGGGGAGTCGGTCACGAGTACGCCACGAGGTTTCAGAAAACAAGACAGGACCTCTCCCAAGAGCCACTACGACAGGACCTCTCCCAAGAGCCACGACGGTGTAGTCAAAGTATCTTCATCGCCATCCGAGCTGAGGAGTTCAGGATTCGATTTCGCTGATCTTCGCCTTTTCAGTTTTCGTCAAAGTATCTTCATCGCCATCCGAGCTGTGGAGTTCAGGATTCGAAAGCAGCGTCCCGCCATCGCTGATTCCAAACTTCCACCGTTAAAAGAACTTGGATCAGTGTGAGTAAAGGGTTGTTAAAAGGGTACATGTTCGATGCGAAGATGTGAGAAAGCGGGCCTACGTCTCCATATTGAAGTGACACATGCGACAAGAGAGTCACTATCTTCAAGACTTTTGTCCTTTGATTAAAACTTCAAATTTATTACCTTAAAGAATTTTGCAAAGTATTCTTTCATGATTTTTTTTTATTTATGCGAAAAGAATTCATCTAAAAAATATTAAGCCTTGGTGTTTGTGTGTGCCCTTCTCGCGTTTTTCCTCAAAATAGAAAATAACATAAATTCACAATATTATTTAGAAACAAAAAGCTTCCAAAATTCTTTTCGTTTTTCTTTAGTCTCCTCATTTTCTTTGAATTACTATCCTCTAAGCTGCTTCCATTTTTGCTTGCTCCTCCTCCTCGTAATTCTCCTCCCTATTGATAATATAGGTAGGTCGTTGATGTGGTACTTATTGTTGAAATCTGAACTCTAGCGTGTGTAAAAAATCTTACAAAGAATATGCATTTCTCAAGACTTAGATAGAATCTATAAATTTTAGTTTTTTGAAAATTCATCTAAGTTCTCCCAAATGATTTAATCTGACTGAAGAAAAAGTACAGAGATTATCCAATTCCTTTGTTTTCCTTATAAATTCTTTAAACACCTAAAACATTGGCCTTTGAAAAGTAGCAAGTGCATTGGTCAAACAAAATGGCATAACCCTAAATGCAAATACTCCCCATTCTATTGCAAAATCAGTTTTATGGTGGTCTTCAAGGGCTATAGCAATTTGATTGTATCTAGAGAAACCATCAAGAAAACTATATACATCTTTTCTTGCTACTCTCTCTAGCAAATGATCAATGATAGGCAATGGGTAATTATATCTTATAATAGTAGCATTAAGTTTCTTGAGGTTCATAAAAACCCTAAGCTTCCCATTTTTCTTTAGAACCACTACTATAGGTGATATCCACTCAGTGTATTCAATCTCATAGATGAATTGTATTGACAACAATTTATCGATTTCTTCCTTGATCTTAGTAGCATATACACCATTTTAAGTGTAGTGTATTTTTTCTGTTGGTTTAGAATCTGGAGCTATGGGAATTCTATGAACACATAATTTTTTGTCCACCCCTTTGAGATCCTTGTAACTCCATGCAAGGACTTTTCTATATTCCTTAACTAATGCCACTAGGTCCTTTTTTTCATTTTCTTGAATATCATTGGCCATGTTTATTTTTCTTTATTCTCCTTCTTCGACCATGACCAATACTTTTTTAACTTGTTCTTTATTATCATAAGATTGATCTATTTCATGCTCTCTTTGAGGTTTTTGGAAAATCACTTTCCTCTCCTCTACCTCATATCTTTTGAAATGAGCTAGTACATCTATTTGACTGTACTCCTTTTCCTTATGTTTCTCTAGATTAGTGATTTAGATTCTAGATCTTTTGGTTGATGTGATTCCTTTTTCTTTCTTTTTTACTTTTTGTATAGTTTTGATCATGTTAGAAGGTACTAAATCATAGCCTTCTAAGTCACACATTTTCATAGAAGTTTGTTCACGTGAAGCTACTTCTAAGGTTGTCAATATCTGATCCCACCCATAAGGTTCAAAATATTTATAAGCAAAATACATTGGAATATAATAAGGATCTTCTACTGTTCTTTCATGTTTATATTCTTCCTTTGTTAACTTATACATTCCTCAATTCTTAGGTTTACACAACCAGATTTGAGCTTATTCATCAAAGTCTAAATCTCCAATTGAACTTGAATACCGCTAAAGTGTTTCCTATTTGATGTACTTTTCTCGAATACCTAGGTTAAATGTCATGATATGTATTAGTTTCCAATTTTACTTTGGTAATGTTGTCATCATGTTGTAGGTACAAATGATTACTCCCCCAATCCTGTACTACTTTGAGCTGTCTTAGGAATGGTCTTCCTAGTATTATATCATAGGTGTTCAATTTTGGGAATTCCACTAAAACTAAGGTATGCTTAAAAATAATCCCACAGGTATTGAGGTCTGCTTAATCTATCAACCCTATTGGATGTTCCACGTTCCATCCGCGAACTATAGATTCAAATTAGTTTTTTTTAGTTTAGGTTTTCCCCATTTTTCCCATAGTTAGTGACGATTGCCACTTTAGCTCCACTGTCCAGTATAGCTTGCTCCTTGTGTTCTTGGAATTCCAACGTTAGGGTTGTGTTTCCTTCCTCAACTTCATAGTATCCCCCTATTTTATCTAAGGGTTTGCATTTCTTTAAATTTTTGTACCTCAGTCATATTCTTCATTCATTTTTGATGCCTCCACACACCCTTTTCTCAAATTCGGGTTTTGTTTCACTAAATATTTCCATAAAATTTTATATGTAGTTTCCATGTCTCGTAATTCCTATTGGACTTAGACATCTGCAGAAGCATGTGAACAACACAAGGAGGAAGAAGAAGCTTGAAGCACAACAACAAAATACTAAATGTATTACCACAAGAATATACAAAGATAAGTGACCCGTTAGGGAAATAGGCGTATATGCAAGCCGAGGGAAAAAACCTCTTAAAGAGGGAAAAAAGTTCCTGGTAGTCCTAGTGTGTTCACACACATTGCTGGCTAAATATATCAACAAATCCCACCTAGGAGTGATGCGGTGAACAAGGAGCTCACACTCATGTACAAGGAAGTTCCAAGCTATGTGGAATCACTCCACAAAAGGAAGTAAGCCCAAAGGTCTGCAGAAAGCATCAAACTTCTCCCTTAGCAGAGCCTTCATGAAAAGGTCTGCAATGTTCTCCTGCATGGGAACATATGCCAAGCTAATCTCTCTAGCAAAGAACCTCTCCCTGACATAATGATAATGCACCTCATTGTGCTTAGTGCGAGCATGGAACACAAGGTTCCTGGCAATTGCCAATGCACTTTGATTGACAATGAAGATGGTGATGGTAGAAGATTGACCAACACCCAAATCAGCCATAAGGCATCTAAGCCACACACACTCAAGAGTCGCTACGAAAGTTACCCTATACTCAGACTCACAACTGGAAGTGTTCATAGTAGGCTGCTTCTTGCTCAATCAAGAAATACATGAGCTACCAAGCATGAAGTAAAAGCCACTAGTGGAAACACAAGTGTCATAGAAACCAGCCCAGTCAAAATTAGAAAAAGCATGTAAATCTGGTGGTAGTGATCCCCCCTTAGGATAAAAAAAAACCAAGTAGTTGGGTACCACTCAAATAGTGAAAGATGTGATTAACCTCCTACCAATGCTTGAAACATGGGCAATGCATAAACCTACTCATCTGTGAGACCAAAAACTAAATATCTCACCAAGTAATGCATAAGTAAATCAAGCATCCAATAGCCTGCTGATAGAGAATAGCATACATCTTTAGCATCATGAACACTCAATCATAAACCTATCTCCATAGGAGTGGCAATAGGTTTGCAGTCTTCAAGGCCAAAACATTGCAATAATGTGTCATATATATTTCGTTTGAAACAAAGCTATTTCACCATCAACTTGCATAAACGGAATGCCCAAATAATGATGCAAATGACCCAAATCTGACATCTCAAATGAGGCATGCATATCAGCCTTAAAATCAGCAATATGCTTCTCATGAGGACCAGTGACCCGCATGTCATCAACATACACAACAATGATTAGAAGCACATCATTAGCACGCTTAACATATAAGGTGCTCTCAATTGGACTATTCTCAAAACCATGTGCAATCAAGTAGGCATGTATCTTTTCATTGCAAGCTTGTGGTGCTTGTTTCAAAGCATATAAAGCCATGGGGCTGAAAAACATACACTTCTTCATGCAAGTCACCATTCAAAAATGCATTTTTAATGTCGAACTAATGTACATTCCAACAATGATGAGCTGCAAGTGGATAGATTCTATGAACACTAGTCATTCAGCAAGTAGGAGCAAAGGTCTCATCAAAATCAATGCCTCTTTCCTATGCATAACCCTTTGCAACAAACCTAGCCTTATACCGGTCAACTATTCCATCAACCTTATGCTTCAGCTTGTATTCCCACTTAGTGCCAATGGCCATGTACCATTCTTCGTTATAGCATCATATTCAGATTGCATAGCAGCCATCCAAGTTTTTGAATTTTGTGCATCATCAAATGAAAAAGCCTCATTCTCATCACAAAGACAGACGCAGCCATAGCATAGAAATTTGAAGCAAAAGAGGCACTATGAGAGCCTGAATGCGTACGATATGATAGAGGTGCATCTAATTTGCTATCATGCAAATTCTGCACCAGCCATTTTGGCATACTTTTTGCCTCCTAAATATCAGCTCTCTAATCAACAAGTGCATCATGTAAATTTGCATTAAAAATGGAATGATTTGCATGATCACATGAAACCTGTAAAGGTTGAGAAGTTGCCTCATTAGGCCAGTACTAGACTATCCATGTCTAAACAGAGGTAGCAAAGTATCATACGTGTCTTTGGAGCTAATAAATGTCTCCTTAATACATGAAAGTAATGGTTGAATAGCATCTTCCACAAAAACAACATCACGACTAACCAAAATGCATTTAGTCTATGGATGATACAGACGATAGACTTTGTTTTTAGAACTGTACCCAACAAAAATACATTTCACTACTTTATCATCCAATTTTTTGTGATGTTGTTCAAGAACTAATGCATATGCCAAACAATCGAAAACATGTAGATGAGCAACAGATGGCTTGCTACCATTCCAAGCCTCAAATGGAGTGATAAACTGTAATGCTTTAGTGGGACACCTGTTAAGTACATATGCTACACACATAAGAGCCACAAGCCAGAAACTATGTGGTAAAGCCTGACTCTTCACCATACTCCTCGACATCTCCATGCTTGATCTCTTCTTCCGTTCAGCAACTCCATTTTGTTGAGGTGTACACGACATTGTACACTATTGTTTTATTCTTCCTTCAGTGACAAATGCATTAAAGTCAGAAGACATATATTCCCTTGCTGGATCAAAATGAAGGGTGCTCATTTTTACATGCTAAAAAATTTTCAGGCAAAACCAAAAACTGTTAGAAGCACATAAACACTTTGGACTTTTTTTTGAATGGAGTAAAGATAGTTTCCCAAAGAGGGTGTCTGCATAGGACCACAGACATCACTATGAACAAGCTGCAATTTTTTATTAGTTTGAACTGAACCATCTTTTGGAAAGGAGGAACACTTCATTTTGCCCAAAATACAACCTTCATAGACATGCTTACGAGGTGCCTCAAGTTTGGGAAAAGAGGACACCATTTCAGATTTCTACACGCATAGCAAACTAGGAAAATTTAGATGACCAAAGCGTGCATGCCAAAGATTTGCACCTAACATAGCCTGAGAATCATGTAATGCACATGCTGAATCATTCACAAATGTTTCATAATCTATGAGCTTATACAGCCCACGACATAAGATGCCAGACACAATGATCACATCGCCACTTGACAGATCATGAAATGTACATCTATCATCAAAAAATTTCATAACCAAGCCAATCTTGGCTAATGCAAAAACTGATAATAGTTTTTTCTTGATCCTTGGCACAAATAAAGCATCTAACAATGTAAGTTAGAATGATCTTACTAACTCCCATGACACGATAAGAGGAGTTGTTGGTGCATGTGATAGTATTCCCTGTAGGGGCACGCTCAAGTGAAGTGAAGAAACTGCGTTGTGAGGTAATATGTTTGGTTGCCCCACTATCAAAGTACCAAACATCTGAGTCTACTGCAAACATACATTGCTCATGCAAAGATGGGTCAAAACTACAAATAGTACTAAACACCCATTCTTCATTCTACACAAGATTAGCAGACTCTATTTTTGGTGTAGACGCCTCTGCAACAACTATTCCAACCTCTTTTTTCTTCTCAACTTTTGCATCTAGTTTTGGACAGTTCTTTATCACATGATCATTTGCTTTACAATACTTTGCAAAACAATTTCTTCTTTTCTATTTTCTTGTCGTCTCTATCATCCTTCTTTGATTGTGCATAATTAGCAATTTTTTGCTTACTAATAGAAGAGCTCCATTTACCTTTGCCCTTCTGACAAAAAGCTTGATCTGCAACATGCATAATAGATGTATTCTGCCTAGACTAATGTTCATGTAAGAGAATAGAGACTAATACCTCCAATGGTAAGGCATTTGGATTACCTTTCATCATCAAACCAAGAGTAGAAGCAAATCTCTAGTGTGAATCGGAAGACCTTTAGAACACTCTGCACAAGACTTGTCAGGCAAGACTTCAACAACAAAAATGAACTATTCCTTCAAATCTTTGACCTTTATTAGAAAATTGTCCATAGAATCACCTTCATTCATATACTCACTCTCCAACTGTTTTTGGAGGTAAGCAACATGAGCCTCATTCCTAGCCTGGTACAATGTGGTAAGTGTATCCCAAGCATCCTTAGCTATTCTACAAGGGAAAATGCGAGGAATAATGGCATGTTTGACAGACAAGGCTATCAATGCATGTGCCTTAGAATCTCTGCCATCCTAACAAATTCGCTCTACAGTAGGTCAACAAGAACCATAGCATCAATAGGAATCTACAGAATATTACCATCTTCAATGCCATTTGGATCAACTTCAGTACCTGTATTTGGAGGTGTAATAGGACGTTTTTCAACACCCTGCACAATGTTCCATAGTCCTTTTGCCACCAATACATAACACATCATATAACCGCACAATGGTTAATTCATACCATCCAACATATCCTCAACACTCAACATACGAGATACATCATTACTTTTAGCCATGGCCACTGACTAAAATACGTTGATGCAAAACAAATGACTATATCTAAAAAAGTTGAACACAACTACCCTGACGAGCTCCGCTAAACTTGTAGAAGACTTTGAGATGCTTATAGTAGCAAACTAGAACCTGTATATATCTTTGGCACAAAAAGACAAAATAGCTTGCACAAGCACTATGATAGTGCGTTTGGAGGCTAAAAGGAGCTCAAATCGTGATTTTGGCACCAGAGAGTGAAGTGGTTTTGATTCCTAATCACCCTGAGTATGCTCACCAAATTTCGTGTGATTTTGAGACTATGACCAACGAGGTGTCAATGATGCCCTAGATGAAGCAGTGACTTGCTCTGATACCAATTGTTGGAGTTAGACATCTATGAAAGCACGGAAACAACACAAGGAAGAAGAAGAAAATTGAAGCACAACAAAATACTAAATGTATTACCACTAGAATGTACAAAGATAAGTGACATGTTAGGGCAATAGGCATATATACAAGCCAAGGGCAAAAACTTCCTAAAGAGGGAAAAAAGTGCCCCGGAGGTCCTAGTGTGATCACATAGATCACTACCTAAATATATCAACAATTCCTCCATTTTCTCCTTTGTCCTTGGGTCATTGAATTTAATTTTCCTACAGTTCACACTCTTGTGATTTTTTTCCTCCTTTTGCATTGGACTTTTCCCCACTTCAACTATTGGCGGTGTGTTTGTATGATATTCCTTAGCCTTTTCTTCTCTCAATTCATTCCACGCCACTTGATCAATGCATTTCTTTATGTTTTCATTTTTTGTCCTAGTTTCTTTGAATACCTAATCCTTTTCCATTATTTTCTGTGCAGTCTCAATAAATTTCTTACATATTAAGAATTTTCTCCTCTCTTCTTCAGACAAACGGTATTCATTTTCTTGTTTTTTTATTGTTCTTTCCTTTAATTTTCCTTGAGATTGCTCCAACAATGTCAAACATTGGTGCATAAGGATCATATTGGTCCATAGGGATCATTCCATGTGTGTGCTGGAAAAGGGTGATTCATAGCAAAGGTCCCAAGCTTGGGGGATATCCTAAGGTATTCAATAGTAATGGGATTCATAGCCAAAATTAGAACTTTATGGAGTTCTTGGGATTTCTGGTCTGCATGATTTTTTGGGCTTTCTACATTTTTGCATGATTGCTGGCATCTTCTTTGCATGATTTTGGGAGATTTCTGTCATCGTCCACCCCTTATAGCAGATGTAAAAAGCGTTTGGGAGGATGCAAGGGATCCCATAGGACCCCCTTGGAGTCTACGCATGGAAACAACCACTAAGAAGGCTTGCCCATGCTTGCTTAGAGAACTTCCATGCTACCCGCGCACCCACAGGCACTAGGGAAGAAGAGAAGAGGTTAATACACTCTCTTCACTCTCTTCTTGTTGTCATGAAGAAACTATGATCTCCTCTTAGATATATACTCATCTTTGATCGCTTGCACTCATATGTGGGATAAAGCCTTTGTTGAGCATGCATTCCCTTACTACTACTGAATGATATTTTGTAGAGAAATTTTTAGGTTTCCTTGAAGGCCATAACAAGGCTTTCTTAATTGAGTTGTTTTAGACTACCCACCTTCACTTGTTTGGCCATAACTTGAGCATCCAACCCCCAAATTATGAGATTTCTCTTGCTCTAGATTGCTCTAAGAGATCTTTCAAGAGAGTGGTCATATGCCACCTTTTGGATTCAGTTCTAGTCCCTTTCAGAGCTTTGCATTTGACCATTCATCATCATCAATCCTCATTTGATCATCGTTTTGAGGCACCAATGTTGAGAGAGTCTTGGAAAGCTAAATGGAAGGAGGGTGGACAAACTTCAGCACTTGCACACACATAATTGGGGCCTTTAGATAATTTTCTTTCTGAACTAATAAGCATTACTGCTTTCTTTTTGCTTCATACCGCATATAGAACATGCAATTTCACATAGCATCAATAGTATACACGTAGTAAGGATGTTGTCTACTATTGTACGATTCATGAAATCTTGTTTGCTGGGACATGTAAGTATTTTCTCGCAGGTTCCATGAGGAAAAAAGAAGAAATTTTTCAGGGGTGTGTAATCCCCTTTGGTCTATTTGTTGTTAGATTGTGCCTATCCTCACTATTATCACAGAAATTGCTTGTCGATTACTTAGTATAATTTTTGCAATTTTCCAAATTACATCGTTATGCTACCAAAATAAATTCATGATGCATATGCATTAAAGGATACAAAACATACCCAAAGAATATTGTTTTACCATTTTTGTTTGAGCAAAGGCTTGTGCCTTGTTTCTATTTTGCTACCACTTAGTTACTTTAGGCATACATAGAGTGCACTATTTGAAGAAAACACAAAAAACAAATACAATTAGAACATTAAAAATTTGACATGTCCTAGTATGGAACTAGGACCATCAACACCTACTCGGAGAGATACACTCATGGAAGAGCACCCCATAGATTCCATTTAGACCATGAGTAATACTAGGACTATCCTAAGAAAAAGAAGATAGTAGCCACCATAGTCGTAAATCCCACTTAGGTCGGGAGTGATGATGAGGAGGACTTTTGAGATTTCCCATCCCTGATGTCATCTCCCATAGTGGCCATGACAGTCGCGAAGAAGGTCCCTACTATGAAAGATGTGGTTTTGCCAGTGGCACAGAAAGGATATCATTTTCCAGACACAAAACTCATTGTCATGAGAGGAGTCATGGCAGGATAGCTTGTCAAGGCACTCTTTGACACTGGCTCGACACATAATGTCATTAGTTCTCGACTAGTCAAGAGGTTACATCTAGAGACTGTGTAGTCAAAGTATGCCTACATAGTAGAGTTAGCCGATGGGAAGGGAATTGAGACATCGGATCAACGAGTTGTTGATCTACCTATTCAAATCCAATCCTATGCAGACATATTGGATTTTGAGATAGCGAGACTAGCCCGTTTTGATGTAGTCCTTAGTAAGAAGTGGGATGCAAGGAAGAGATCAATCATTAACTTTGCTTCACATGTTTATCATTTTGAGCATGAGGGGAGATGACTACTGATCTGTGGAGAGCCAGATTTCCAAGATACATGATTAGTAAAGACTACCATGTTGCTCAAGATTGATTGTAAGTACATTTATTTTCTTTATTGTATGCATTCATCATGTATTATGATTGATTCATGCAGTCAAAGAAGCTCTAGTTGGAAATCTCCAACACTTTTAGAGAAAATGAGACTAGAACTCCAAGAGTTGTTCTTGAAAGAATTACCATTAGGTTTCCCTCCTTGCAAGAACATAGAGCATATAATTGAATTGGTATTGAGAGCGAGCTCGATTGCTTGGCCACCATTTGGAATGAGTTTGTAAGATGAAGATGAAGTTCGCAAGGTCATGGATGAAGGCCTACAGGAAGGGCTGATTAGACCCAACTATTCACCCTTTGCAACACTAGTTCTTCTTGTGAAGAAGAAAGATGGATCTTATGGGATGTGCATCGACTATCGAGCACTCAATAAGATTACTATTAGACACAGATATCCCATGCCTAGGATTGATGATCTTTTAGATGCTCTAGGTGTAGCCATTGTATTTAGTAAAATAGAGGATACCATCATATTAGAGTAAGAGATCATGATGTACATAAGAAAACTTTTACGGCCCATTTTGGTCATTATGAGTATTTGTCATGCCATTTGGTTTGACTAATGCACCAGTGGTATTTATGATTTTAATGAATGATATTTTGCATCTGTTCATTGGAAGATGTGTTGTTGATTTTGTCGATGATTTGTTATTGTATAGCAGGACTGTGCATGAGCATGAGAATCATCTAAGGTTAGTATTAAATGTATTAAAAGACAATCAACTATATGTAAATCTGGAGAAGACTCAGTTGTTTCCTCTGAGGATAGAGTATCTAGGCCATGTGGTCTCACCCAATAGGTTTCTGATTGATCCCAAGAAGATCTCATTTATTCTAGCTTGGCATGATCCTCAGGATGAGAGGCAGCTACAGTCATTTTTAGGACTTTCCAGTTTTTATCAAAAAATTCATCTCTTCTTATTCATCGATAGCAATGTCTATGACGAACTTGCTTCAAGGCAAAGTTCCATTTGCATGGAAGCAAGAGCAACAAGAGAGTTTTGACACTCTAAAACAAGCTATTTCAAAGGCTCATATAATCAAAGTGGTAGATCCACAGAAACCCTTTGAGTTAGAGACAGATGCTAGTGGCATAGCCATAGGGGCAGTTTTGAGCCAAGATGGCATGCCAATAGCTTTTGAAAGCAAGAAATTGTGTAGTGCTTAGCGCAACTGGCCAATGCATGAATAGAAGTTGTATGTAGTGGTGCATGCACTTAAATTCTGGAGACAGTATCTTTATGGTGCACACTTTAAGTTATACATACATCACCATACACTCATACATCACCATACACTCAAGTACTTTTGTAGTCAACCTGATCTTTGAGGTAGATAGGCTCGTTGCGTTGACCTCATGCAGGAGTTTCACATGGATAACCTATACAGAAGAGGCAAAGAGAATATAGTAGCTGATGCACTATCACAGATAATGTATCAAATGAGCTTTATAGTTCTAGAAAAATCATTGCTTCAAGAGATAAAGGAATCATAGGTGGAAGTTCCACATTTGTTATAGATTATTAGAGCCGTCAGTGATGAATCTATTATAGGAGACAAGGTAGTTTCAGTTATTTCTTCATCTCACAGAGCAAACAAGTCCATTTTGTATTCCAATTTCTCATAGGAGAATGGAATAGTCAAACGGAATGGAAAGTTTTGTGTACCAGATTCACGGGATTTGAGAAGAAAACTCATGCATGATAACCATGATGTACCTTGTGTAGGACATGTGTTGACAAGACAATACAAATTTTTGGAAGAATATTTTGGTGTCCCGGATTAGTTAGAGATGTGCACACTTATGTTCAACAATGCTTTATGTGTCAAGTGAACAAAGCAGAAAGGGTGAAGGCACCAGGTCTTTTGCATCCTTTACAAATTCCACATCATAACTAGGATAGTGTATCTATGGAATTCATAGTCGGGTTACCATAGACCCAAAGGAAGTGGGATACTACCCTAGTTGTGGTAGAGAGATTGAGCAAGATGGATCATTTCATACCTATGCAAGAGACGATAGAAGCTCCACAAGTAGCAGAGTTGTTTATCTAGCATGTCTTCAGATTGCATGGGTCATTGACATCCATAGTTTCATATAGGGATGTCATATTCACAAGACACTTCTAGAAGTTTGTATTTGACAAACTGAAAGTGTCACTAAAGATGATTAATGGTGATCATCCTCAGAGAGATGGTCAGACCAAGCAGACCAAATTTTCAAGGACATGTTGAGGGAATATGTTTCTGAGAGGCAGACAAATTGGGATAGATAGCTACCACTAGTAGATTTCTCTTATAACAATAGGCCTTAAAAGGTGACAAGAATGTCTCCTTTTGAGATGAACTATGGCATGAATCCCAATGCTCCGAGTACCATAGGAATGCCAAAGAAATGTCCTAGTGCTTCAGCATTCTTAGCGAACCTCCAAGAAAATTTATAAATAGCTAAAGCCAAGATGCAACAAGCAACTGATAGGGAAAAATGGTTTACTGATAGGAAGAGATATCCTAGATCCTTTGAGGAGGGAGATAGAGTCTTTCTTCAGGTACTAGCTTGATCTACTTCACTATCCACGGGGAAGTGTAGAAAGCTTTCACCAAGGTTTTGTGGACCTTGGAAGATACTTAAAAAGCTTAGTGATGTTGCATACCGATTAGAGCTTCCTCCAGATGGCAAAGTCCATCTAGTGTTTCATGTCAGTAAACTTTGGAAGTATATTTCTAGGAAGGAGTGTGCGACATTGGTCCATAGGGATCATATTGGTCCATAGTGATCAATGTCCAATAAGCAATGTTCTCATCTGTTTGGTTAAAGGTCCTATCAATACTGATCCTTCCTTTCTATCCTTATTTTTTCATTCAATAGGTCCTATTGTTCTTGGTTAAGCTTTTGAACTTTGGCTTTTTCTCTCTCCTTTCTTTTCTTCTAGGAGTTCTTCTTTTTTTTTGTCTTGTTTTTCTTCTATCGTTGTTTCTTCCCCTTGTGTTTCTTTATTTTTCAAAGTTTGAGCTCTAATGGTTACCTGAATTGGAGCCTCCTCTTTTGAATTAGTACTACTTTCAATTGCTGATTCACAAGTTTGACTACTTGATTCCATTACCTTTACTAATTTTATAGGAGAAGCAATTGTAATTTACTTTTTGGGGTTAATAAGACAATCCTTTCTCGAATGATCCTTTCGACAATCCTTGCAATATACCTCTACTTTCAATATTGGAGGTTGAGAAAAATCTCTTATATAGTGATCTCCCCCACACCTATAACAATTTCCCCTCTCGAAATTTCTAGGGTTTTGTCCCCCATATTTGTTTGTGTTGGAACAAATATTTTTGTCACAAACATGAATGTTACAGGATCCATTTCATAGTTTCCATTACTATTTTGATATGCCATGTATTGATTTTCTTTGTTTTGAACCCCAACTTCCATCAGCATATTCCTAATTGTAATATGTTAAACATCTTTCTTATGAGTCATCATAATACATTGATGTGGTTGGAGTGATGGCTCTCTCCATATCTTCTTCTAGAGGCATATACTTCACTAGTACTACATTTGGGGGTAATGGAGGTTATTGACCTAGAACAGGTTGAGGTGTATCCTAATTTGTTTTTTCTTTCATTTGATAAGTATTTTGTTGGTGTAATTTGTCTCTACCTATTGCCTGATTGATTGGTCCCCCTTGATTATTCCAATTTCTATCCGGTTGGAAGAATTGTACTATTCTTTTGTCTCTTTGAAAATATTTTCCAGGTTTTTGAAAAAACTTTGTTTGATGATCCCCTCCACAATTGAAGCACTTGTTGTTTTGGTTCCTTTGTTGGATTTTTAGTTGAAATCCTAATCCTAAGTGTTTTTGCAATTGCTTTGGCTAACTCCTCAGTGTGTGTCATTTTGTCTTCTATTGATGTTGACAATTCACTAGAGAACAAACCTTGACCTCGATTTTCATCTATATCTATAGCTTCCTTGATGGAATCATCCAAGTCTCCACATCTTCTAAAATGTACCATTGTTCTCAATTGTGCATTTATCAATCCCTCAATGAAAAAGGATATTATCTTTTGCATGGTTGGTGTCTCTTTAGCACTGAACTCTCCAGGTATTGTTTGAACCTTATTGTAGCTAGCATCATAGACTCATTTGGGTTTTGTTTAAAGGTATGTACTAAGTTTGAAGTATCATGTTTAATAACTCTCTTTGAGAAGTCACCTATGAACTCTTGAAAGAAGACTTCATTATTATCAAAGCTTTCCATGATAAGTGGTTGAAACCACATGAGGGATGATTTTATCAATGTCAAACCTAAAGCTTGATAATGAGTGAAGTAATCTTCTACTTTCTCAGCCTTTAAAACATGTTTGAACTTTTCCGCATGATCATACGGATCAATGGATCCATGCATCATATTGGTTTCTCATATTGTTGACCACTTGAGTTGGTCTTATTCTTTTATATTCTCCCACATATCTATCCCTATTATTCCTACCTGGTATGCTAAGGTTAGCTCCATTTTTCCTATTATTTCTCATGTTTCTAGGACCTTGGTACTAATTCCACTTAACCCTCATTGGATTTATTTGTGGATTTGTATAATTTTTCTCCCTATTATCAGATCTTGGTTGATTGTGTTGCCCATTGACATGATTTTGTCTATTATTTCTTTGTGTATCAAACTCAAAAGTGTTAGGATTGGCATGTTCTTCCTCTACTTCTTCATGTAAAGGACTCCTCCTAGGAAATATTGGTTTTTTATATAGGCGTAAGAACTTTTGAGCTCTTCCACAAGTTTCAAAAATCTCTTCCCTTCCTAATTCACAAAGTAGGGGATTCCCTAGGTTCATGATAATTTTTCAAAACCCTAATGTTTGTATGTGATGGTGCATTATTGTTGGAAGAGATGGATGGATACCTCAAGGAAGTGAGGTGGTACTGCTAAGACCTGCTTTGTACCTGCCCTAAATCACTTTAGAGTTTGATAGTAGGCCCTTTTAGCTTGAAAATGACACCAAGAAAGTACTTATGTACTTTGGAGTTGATGCTTGAAACAATTGAATCAAAATAGAATAATCCATGAATTGCTAGTGTCACAAACTTGCTATTTTAGTCCACACACTTGTCGCTTCTTTTGCTTAGTGATCACAATACAGTAACAATTGATTAAATTCCTTTTGAGGGAATTTAATTAACTTAGATAGCTAATGATTGCAAGACGATTAATCTAAAATGATGAACTATACTCTCAGAAATGAATTTAGCAATCCACAGCTTACCCCCAATATTTTAGGGATTGAACAATAGATGACCAATGAGCACTTTGATGGCCATTTCTCCCAAATGGCTGAACCAAATGCCTTGAATTTTTGATAGCACATAGTAAACTTCAAGCTAGCTGCAACAAGATATTGTTATGAGTAGTCATAGCAGAGAAGTACGCAAAAATGTTCAATGAAGTAAATGTATTATAGCACATGATTATACAAGACCATTGGCATTGTATTGATGCTCAATGATAGTGGAATGAGTAAGCTATGGTGTAAGCTACTCAAATCCTGCAAATGATCAATGGAAAAGCTCTCAATGAGGCCACACATAGCCACGTGTTTTTACAAAGGCTTTTATAAGAGGAATTACTCCATTTGACGAATAGAGAAGAATCTGTCTTGCTCATCATGAATCCTTGGTCTTGAAGATAGGTTGTTAACCTATGATTCCATGCCCTAGGTGCTTGCTTCAAACCATAAAGAGCTTTTTTCAATTTTCATACATGATTTACCTTGCTTGGGTCTTCATAGCCACGAGGTTGAGCCATGTAAACCTCCTATGAAATCCAACCATTGAGAAAAGCATTCTTCACATCTAGTTGATACATATTCCAATTTCTAGATGTAGCTACACTTTCCAATACCCTGATGGTTGGCATCTTAGCCACAGGCCAAAAGGTTTCTTCATAATCTACTCCTTGGGTTTGTGCAAAGCCCTTAGCCACAAGTCAAGCTTTATACCTGTTTATGGATCCATCTGAGTTCCTTTTGATTTTGTAAATCCATCTAGAACCAATTACCTGCGTTGATGCTTTCTTGGATACTAGTTCCCAATTCTCTTAGAGTGCTTCTATTTCTTCATCCATAGCCTCCTTCCATTCTGCTTTGGTACTTGCTTCTTCATATGAAGAAGGTTCTTCAAGTGATGAATCCTTAGCAAGATAAATAGAGTGCTTAGTAACTAATGAAGTATCATACCCATATCTGATTAGCTTCTTACTTTCTCTTTGTGATCTCCTTAAGGCTTGGTTGGATGACTTTGCTATGTCCTCCTTAGTGAGGCGTGGAAATTCTTCTTCCACGTCATACGGCAATTTTACTTTATTGCATTCATTTTCAAGCCAACAGTCATTCTCATGAAACACAACATCTCTACTAACCATAAATCCTTTGTTGGACAGATTATAGAACCTGTATTCTTTTTTATTTATATCATACCCTATGAAGATGCATTTCTTTGCCTTAGGGTCTAACTTACCTCTGATTTGAGATGGAACATGCACATAAGCAACACAACCAAATATCTTGCAATGTTCAAGTGATGGTCTCCTACCATGCCATGCCTCATATGGAGCCATCCCATCAAGTGACTTAGAGGGTAACCTGTTAATAAGATAGGTGGGAGTAGAAACACTTTCTACCCACAAATAATTAGGCAATTTCTTTTCATTAAGCATTGATCTAGCTCCTTCCACAATCAACCTATTCCTCCTCTTCACTACTCCATTTTTCTCAGGAGTATATCTGGTAGTAATCTCCCTTTTGAGACCTATGTCCTAAAAAAATGCATCAAACTCATTGGAGAATTACTCACCTCCTCCATCTGACCTTATCCTCTTCAAACTCTTTCCTATTTGGTTTTCCACAAGTGCAAGATATTTTTTGAAACAACTGAAAACTTCATCCTCGTGTTTCATGAAATACAAGATAGTCCATCTATTGAAATCATCAATGAGTGACACATGGTACCTTGAGCCTAAAATTGAAGGGTCCTTGCTTGGTCCCCACACATCTATGTGGACAAGTTCCAAATAATGCTCATGCATATAGCCTTTCTTTGTAAAGGGTAACCTGTGTGATTTACAAAACTCACAAGCACCACATTTATAGATCATGTGTTGCTTGGATACATTAGGTATCCCAAGTACACATTGATCTCTACATATCTTCTTGAAGGTTCTCTCACCAATGTGCCCTAATCACTTGTGCCATATCTCTAAGTGAGACAAGGTTTGACCCTTATAATTACAAAGTGCAATGTTTCTAGTGTCCTCAAGCTCGAATATGAACAATCTACCTGTTTTGTCTCCCTTTTCTATTCTTTTGAATCCTTGTTGGGGGTCCTCCACAAAAGCTCCAAATTTATTGAACCTAGCCTGCAAACCCTTTTCCATCATCTGTCCATACTCATCAAATTCTTTATGATAGTAGGTAGATAAGAACTTTGCTCAACAAATTCCTATTCCCATCAGAAGTTTTGACATTTCCTACCTTGATAACTAAATGCCTTGTGTCATCACCTATCTGCACTTGGTGCTTTCCCTTGGGTTCCTCAAGATCCAAAAGGAGAGCTACATTCCCTACTACATGGTTTGAACAACCTAAGTCAATATAGAAGAGGTGCTCATCATTCATACCTTGTTTCGAAGTCATCTTCATAATGAGAAGAGAATCCTCTTGATCCTTTGTATAATTTTTGAACTCTTTTCTTAATTTGTCCTTGATAGTTGTTTTTGTAATTGTTGTTGTAGCCATGGTTGTATCATTGATTATGGTTGAATCTTCCTCTTGATTGTGAGTAGCCACCTCATTGAAATCCTCTTCCTCTCTGGTTCTTGAAGTTCCTATAGCACTCATCTATTGTGTGATTAGAAAGTCCACATATATTGCATGAGGAAGAGTTGAAAGGTCTCCCCCTACCTTGCTTACCTCCTCTGCCCCTTCTTGTTGAATTCCTACCTCTCATTGCATAGTTAGCTTGAGAAGTAGTACCTTCCAACCTTTCTTGCTCTTTTATTTATCTTTAGACTTCCCTTTATCTGTATAGAGGGCAAAAGAATTGTTACCTCTTGATGTTTCACCATTTTTGTTGAGTTTGGCTTCATGGGTAAAGAGTTCCCCATAAGTGTGGTAAGATGTGGGATTCGCATGTCCATATAAAGGTCCATAGCAGTTGTGAAAGCTTCCCACTTATCATCTGCCTTGATGCCATTGATTATTTGTCTCACTATTTGCTCCTCTTCAATCTCCTCTCCTATGCTTGCCAATTGATCAGCCACATCTTTTACCTTGGTCACATACTCTGAAACAATTCTGCTTAAGTTGCTTCCTTTGAGTAGTAAACTCAATCCACAATTGGGTTTTTCCAGCTAGAAACGTATGTAGATGGAGTATCCCAAGTCTCTTGGGAAGTTTTGAAATTCCTAATGTGAGGAAGAAGGAAGTCAGAAATAGAGTTAAGTAGATATAACCTGGCTAAAGCATCTTTGGCATACCATGAGTTGAGTCTTTCTAGCTCCTCTGTTGTAGGTTGACCTTTGCTTTTGATTATGGGCATCTCTCCATCTCCTGATATGTATCCATAGAGAATCCTTCCTTGTAGATAGGTCTTCATCCTCAAGGGCCATGCTGGATAATTATTCCTGTCCAATTTATCAATGAAAGAAGGGAAACCATCTCCCATTTTACCTCAACTTGCTCTGATACCACTCTTGGAAGAGATGGATGGATACCTAAAGGAAGTGAGGTGGTACTGCTAAAACCTGCTTTGTACTTGGCCTAAATCACTTGAGAGTTTGATAGTAGGTCTGTTTAGCTTCCAAATGACACGAAGAAAGTACCTATGTACTTTGGAGTTGATGCTTGAAACAATTGAATCAATGTAGACTATGTCATGAGTTGCTAGTGTCACAAAACTTGTTATTTTAGTCCACACACCTGTTGGTTCTTTTGCTCATTGCTCACATTATAGTAACAATTGATTAAATTACTTTTGAGGGAGTTTAATTTGCTTAGATAGGTAATTAGTGCAAGTGGAATCATCTAAAATGATGAACTATACTCTGAGAAATGAATTTAGCAATCCACAGCTTACCCTTGCGTTTTTAGCTTACCCCCAATTTTTTAGGGCTTGAACAGTAGATGACTAATGAGCAGTTCGATGGCGATTTCTCACAAATGTCTAAACCAAATGTCTTGAATGTTTGAAAAAGTAGACTTCAAGCTATTTCCAACAAGCTATAGATCATTCAAAATGGTTGAGAACTCTTTGAGATATTATCACACAAAGTTCACTATTCTGAGTAGTATAGCAGAGAAGTACACAGAAATGTTCAATGAGGTAAATATATTATAGCACATGATTATATTGGAATGAGTAAGCTATGGTGTAAGCTTTTCAAATCGTGCAAATTATCAGTGGAAGAGCTCTCAATGACGCAACACCTAGCCGTGAGTTTTTACAAAGGCTTGTTTAAGAGTTTCTTCCAAGTTTGAATTGGTTTGCTCTAGGATCACCTTTCTTCCTTGCAACTTCATGAAAAATGTTGTGTAATGAGTTTGTCAATTTTTGGATTTCTCAGTCATAATCTAGTTTTTGTTATTCTTCACATTCGTATGATTTTCCAAAGAATTCAAGAAAATTGGGATTTTCTATACTGTGAAACAGAATCCAAAAAGGCGGGATTCTTTGTAATTTATTTTCAATTTAATCCAAATTTTTTTCAAAAATGTTTTGTTCTTGATTTTTATTATCCAATTTCAATTTCTTTGTATTCTGGTCTCTTTTGAAAAAATTATCCAATGATCTTCCATTGGTCCCAAAAATATCCTTTGCGAAGATCCTAATTTTCTGTGATTTTTTCCAAAAATTTTTTGTTTTTGCACAAAAATTCACGATTTTCTATGTTCCTCCTAATTTGCAAAAGTTGTGATTGTATTAAAATTTATGTGAAAAAATTCCCAATTTTATCAAAAAGTTGCAATTTTTTTATTTTTCCAATTTTTTTTGTTTTTGCACAAAAAATCTGGAGTTCCTTCTTTTAAATGACCCCACAAAATCGCAATTCTATCAAGTTTTATTGAAAATTCAAATTTTTTTTGTTAAATTAAGAACAAAAAACCATGAATTTTTATGTTCTCCCAGAGTGAGAAAGTCGCATTTTCTCTTGGCTCTCAAAGTCGAAAAAACACGACTTTCTTCCTATCTATTATGAATGATTTTTTTAATTTTTTCTTGATTTTTGAATTTTCTTGATTATTTTATTTAGAAAATTATAATTTCCCCCCCTCAAAGTCAACTCAAAAATTTTCAATGTTCTTTAACTCAATTGATACCAAGTTTTGGGAAATATTTCTATTGCCTAAGAAGCACCTTTTCCCCCCCTCTACTGTCCTTCATTAAAAAAGTACAAATCATATTGCATTTTAAGATTAAAGAAAGTCACGATTTTATGTTCCATGAAAAATCACTTTTTTCCTAACCTTTATCACTTGAAATTATTAAAAACTTGGGTATTTGATTTACCTCTTTCTCTTGGAAATGTTGAAATTGTAATAATTGCTTTAATTTGTTGGGTATGCTCTAGCTGAGACACTTGCAATTCTTTGCTCACTCTCTCTCTCTCTCTCACTCTCACAAGTGACTAAGTCTTGAGAAAGTTTTTCTTTTATAGTATATCTTGCACAAAGTCATGATTTTCTCCGAATTTACCTTTTAAAAATTCATGATGTTCTAGCAAAAAATTATCCACAAAGTCACGATTTTCCACCTTGCTTATCAACCCAAAAAGTCACGATTTTCTTAAACTTAGAAAATTTTAACCAAATTTTCCCTAAAAGGTCATAATTTTTTCCTTTTTTCTTGATCCACAAAGTCACAATTCCTTTTACCCCAAAAAATCCCATAAATTCATTATTTTTTAAGGCTTTTCCCCTTGATTTCTTCTTTAAAAGTTTTTCAATTTATATGTGATTTATTAACCCCCTTTTCTCTTACGGCAGAACCATGATTTTTTGAGATGATCTAATTATGATATGAACAGTGAAGTTTTTACTTCTGATTTTGGTAGCAACAATCTAGCTTATGCATCCCCAACAATGGCATAAAAAAAGATGTTATCCTCTACACTTTCTAGAACATCTATCTCATTGTAGCATTAGGCACTTGATGACACTTCAAAAGGAAAAGGAAATCTCTTTAAAGTTTCAATCTAAGAACAAGATAACTTGATTTTTGCTTAAAGATCAATGCATCAAACCATGAATCAACCATTCAGAAACATAAAATTCACACTTGTCATGAGATCCACTGAGATTTGATAAAAAACAAGGTTATTGAAAACACAACTTTCTACATAGGTATAGCTGGAAACTAAAAATGATCATAACTTCATGAATATATCACCACACTGAGTGATTGAAGTGTCTACTATGTCCTTTTTCATGTAGAATCCAATAATACTATCGGAAAATACTTATTTTGAGTAAACGTGGTGACTCATGCACTTCACAAAGATACAACTTTCTTCCAACCAAGAAATGATAGATTCATAGAATGCAATACTTTCCAGCTCAATCTACAACTAAATGATTAACCAAACAACACACAACGAATCACACAAGACATCTCACAAGGACACCATAATGATGACGAAGATAGACAAACAAAGGGAGAGCTCTATTCTCAAGAGAGGAGAAGTTACAAATGGCCAAAAGCCCCATTCTCTTCACAATTCAGCCTTATATACTGATTCCTAGAAACCACAACTTTCTCTTTTTTAGCTCCGAGGCCTATTCAAAGTTTTCCTAATATAATACAAAGCTCTAACATAACTTGAGGAGGAATCTTCCTTAGTTTTACAAAATTTAGAGCTTCCTTAGACTATCTTTTGGCTATATGCAAGGGAAATGTGCTTACAAAAAACTCTACCTTACACCCGTGCCCTTGTAGAGCTTGGGCATAGGATAGTTCTTTTCTATGCTTGAAAAGTCCTTGATTTCATTTTCTATGTCCTTCTTTTTCATTCCTTGACGCATTCTCCTTCCAACATCCCTTCTCCTAAACTCTATTGTCCTTGACATGCTTTGGTTGTTGTTGTGAGTAGGTGTGTAAGATCATTTGCTTACTTTTATTGATAATCTTTACTTGTCCGATCATCAATTGTTACCACTATTCTAACTTCATTGAAGTTTGAGGTTCTTGATGATGGTCGATAAAAAAGTGTAGTTGATGTGCAATTGATCTTGCACTCAGATTGGAAGACATCTAGAGGAATATCTCTAAGTCTAGCTCAAAAACGTTTAGTAAAGAAAACGTATTCAAACGTTTATAAATAAGAGCTTGGAAGGCACATCAATTCAAATAAATAGGGCATAATAGTATCTTACCTAGGATTTATGAAAAATAAAAAATCAAGGGTTCTACTCCTTGATTAAAACCAATGAAATTAAAAAATGTGTACTCAGCAAATTTGAAGACATGTAATACTCCAAGGATCGTAATTAAGATTTTGTTTCTCATCTTTATTGCTAGATCTAAAACGATTGCATGATCTTCCAACCAAACTTCTATAGTGCACATGTACCTCATCTCTACAGTATGCACTTCTGGAATAGGTGATATAGGTTGCCCCATGTTTTTTGCTTCGCTATCTTGTTATGCTTTCATTTGCTCAATTTTTTTCTCTTATATGTTTTATTACTTGCTAATTTTCTTTAACTATAGTCATTTGTGATTGAAGATCTTTTTTCTACTTGCACTTTGTTGGCACATATTTCTAGCAACTCATTGGCATCTTGGTTGCATTGCTCTACAAAAAGTGTTATGGATTCATCCCAATTCTTCTTTATTTATTTAGTTTTCTTAGCATGCTTTGCTTCTAATTGACCTCTTAATATTTTTTCTGTGGTGTGTTGAAATTAAAGATCTTCTATTTTCCTTCCTAGTGATTGAATTTCGTCATTTACTCATTCTAATGCATCCAATGGTTGGTTGAGAAATAATGGGGTAATCAAGTCTTTATTTCTACTCCTCAATGTATATGCTTCCTCCATATAACCCTTGACTTGTGATTTAATCAATTTTGCTCTATTTATCATCCATACCTTTCCAGATTCTAATTGTGCATATTTGTTCTTTAAACCCAAGTTTTCTACCATAGAGTTTTCATAATCTACTATAATTTCCTTGAGATTCATTTCCGAGTTATATTCTCCAAAATGAGAGAATCAATTTTGATACTCTTTCCTTGATTTCTCATATTAACTTTGTGATTGTACCAACTACTTGAAGAGTTGCTTACTAAGAATTTTAAATCTATTTTTCTTTCCAAAATAGCTTACTTAGATTCTTTATCAGCTTCCATTAACACCTAGTGATTCTCCATAGCACCATGGATCATATTGCAGACTACTCCCTTTAGTTGTGTGACATCCACATTTAACCATTGTTAGTCCTCTAGAATCTAGAATGACTAAACTATGGGTTCTTGGGTGGTAGTTCACATATTAATCCCTATAAACTAATACTTTCCCACTTCGGCTTACACACAACACCACTTCCTTCTATATTTCCATAGAATCTATACCAAGTTTACACGGAACATGCAAAGATCAATCTCTGCAATTTATGCTCTGTTGGTGCAAATGTACAAGCCTACACATTTGGCTTAGCATGGAAGACATTGTGTGGAAGCACTTGATGATTCTTGTGAACTATAGCTTGTAACTACTTGATCATTTACCATTGTAAATCATTCAATCCTTGGAGAATCTTGTAAACGATTATATCTCGTGGAGTTAGGAGGAATATTATCTACAAATTCAAGATGAGGTAATGTATGCTAAATTAGAGGAGTTACTTTTTGATTCAAGCCAAGTTTGAATTCAAAATTCAAACTTAAAAGGAATACTTATAAAAGGGTCTTGTAAAACACGCGGGAGTGTGCCTCATTGAGAGCTCTCTCCTTGATCATTTGTAGAACTTGAGTAGCTCACACCATAGCTCACTCAGTTCATCATCATTGAGCATCAGTATAATGCCAATGACTCTGTATAATCATGTGTTATAATACATATAACTCATTGAACATCTCTATCTACTTCTCTAGGCATTTGGTTCACGCACCTAGGAGAAATCATCTTCGAAGTGCTCACCCGTCATTCAGTGGTTAGTCCCTAAAAAGTTGGGGGTAAGATTTGATTTGCTAAAATGATTTCTCATAGCATAGTTGATCATTTTAAATGATTTCACTTGAAAACATTAGCTGTCTAAGCTAATTGAATTCCCCAAAAAGGAATTTTTCCAATTGTTACTGCACTATGAGCTCCGAGTAAAAAAGCCAATAGGTGAATGGACTAAAATAGAAAGTTTTTCAACACTAGCTATTCTTGAACTAGTCTGTTTTGGATTAAATGTTTCAAACATCAACTCCAAAGTACACAAGTACTTTCTTGGTGTTACTTGCAAGCTAAAAGGGCCTACTTTATAATTGTGAAGTGCATCAAGGCTGGTAGAGAGCAGGTTTTAGCAGTACCACTGTACTTCTTGGAGGGATCCATCCATCTCTTCCAACAATGGTATCAGAGTAAGTTGAGGTAAAATGGGAGATGGTTTTCCTTTTTTCATTGAAAAATTGGATAGGAATAACTATCCAACATGGTCCTTGAGGATGAAGACCTATCTACAAGGAAGAAGTCTCTATGGATACATATCAAGAGATGAGGAGATGCCCATATTTAGAAGCAAAGATTAGCCTACAAAAGAGGAGCAAGAAAGACTAAACTCATGGTGTGCCAAAGATGCTTTAGCTAGGCCATATCTACTTAACTCTATTTTTGACTTCCTTCTTCCTCATATTGGCAATTGCAAAACTTCCCAAGAGACTTGGGATACTCTATCTTCATACTTTTCTTCCAATACAAGAGCTAGGAAGAATCAATTGTGGATGGAGTTTACTACTCAAAAGAATCAACCTAAGAGGAATGTTTTAGAATTTGTTACTAAGGTGAGCGATGTGGCTAATCAGTTGGCAAGCATAGGAGAGGAGATTGAAGAGGAGCAAATAGTGAGACAGATAATCAATGGCATCAAAGTAGATGATAAATGGGAATCCTTCACAACTGCAATGGATCTTTATATGGATATGTAAACCCCTGATCTAACCACTCTCATGGAACAACTCTTCACCCATGAGGCCAAGCTCAACAAAAATGGTGAACCATCAAGAGGTAACAATTCTTCTGCCCTCTATATAGATAAAGGAAATTCTAAGGATAAAGGAAAGAGTAAAAATTTTGAAGATGAAGGTGCTATTTCTCAAGCTAACTATGGAGGGAGAGGTAGGAATTCAAGAGGAAGGGGCAGAGGAGGTAAGCAAGGTAGGGGGAGACCTTTCAACTCTTCCCCATGCAATATATGTGAACTGTCTAATCACACAACATATGAGTGCTATAGGAACTTCAAGAACCAGAGAGGAAGAGGATTCCAAAGAGGTGGCTACTCACAATCAAGAGGAAGGTTCAATCATAATCAAAGTTACAACCATGGCTACAACACTTCTATATTGACTCAAGTTGTTCAAACCATGTAGCAGGCAATATAGCTCTCCTTTCTGATCTTGAAAAGCCCAAGGGAAAGCACCAAGTGTAGACAGGTGATGATACCAAGCATTCAGTTGTCAAGGTAGTAAATGTCAAAACTTCTGATGGGAATAAGAATCTCTTGAGCAGAGTTCTTTATGTACCTACTATCACAAAAATTTTTGATGAGTGTTGGACATAAAATATAAAAGGGTTTGCAGGTTAAGTCCAATAAATTTGGAGCCTCTGTGGAGGACCCCCAACATGGATTCAGGAGAATTGCAAAGGGAGAGAAAATAGGTAGATTGTTTACATTTGTGCTTGAGGACACTAGAAACATTCCACATTATAATTATAAGGATCAAACCTTGTCTGAGTTAGATATATGGAACAAAAGATTAGGACACATTGGTGAGAGAACATTGAAGGAGATATGTAGAGATCAATGTGTACTTGGAATACCTAATGTATGCAAGCAACATATGATCTATAAATGTGGTGCAGGTCAGTTTGGTAAATCACAGAGGTTACCCTTTACAAAAAAAGGCTATATGCATGAGGGTTATTTGGAACTTGTCCACACAAATGTGTGGGGACCAAGCAAGGACCCTTCAATTTCAGGCTCAAGGTACTATGTGTCATTTATTGAGGATTTCAATAGGTAGATTATCTTGTATTTCATGAAACATAAGGATGAAGTGTTCAGTTGTTTCAAAATGTATCTTGCACTTGTGGAAAATCAAACAAGAAAGAGATTAAAGAGGATAAGCTCAGATGGAGGAGGTGTGTACTTCTCCAATGAGTTTGATGCATCTTTATCAAGAGAGAGAGATCACAACTAGGCATAGAAATTCTGAAAAATTCAACAACAAAATGATAATCTCAAAAGAAAAACAAAAGTCCTTTACACATAGTTTAACCATAAGTGTGCTTGTGGCCACACAATAAGAAACAACAAACCATAGGGCACAACATGCCTAGTACAGAAGTTCATGTTCTTGTTGCATGGATATAATTTTAACATGAGAGCACTACATGCTCTTTCTTTCTCCTCATCATACATACAATAAGATTATGCTACTATCTTTTTTTCACAATTTAAGGGAAAAATTGTAGATGATCACAAGTATATATACAAGCATACATGCATGTAAAAAAGCCAAATGTTTAATCTATATGATGATTGATGCACAAAAGAATTTTAGAATGCATATATTCACACCCAAACTTGTCTATGAAATGAAGGTGTTTGCTTGCAGAGGTAGTGTGGAAGCTGGAAGTGATCATCAACCATCCTTCAAGCTTTCTCAAGTTGACGTCAATCATTCTTCAGCCACAAAAAGACTTCCTATGATGTTCCTTGATTATGAATGATCAAATTCAAAGCTATGTACAATAGATTTGCAAAGATGAAATGGTTGATTATAGGTGTTCATTGGATAGAAATTCAAGGAAGGAATCTAGAGCCCTTTGAATAACTTTATTTGGACATCATATGAGACATTTATGCCCATCTTAGTCGAGGTGGGTGTTGTGAATAAGGTCTCTAAGGAGGGTGCATGAAGGCAAGATGTTTGCGTCACTTGGATGAAAGCTCCATACAGAGGAATGAAGAAGAAAGGGCATGCATACTTGTCTTTTATACCATATGGGAGTCCACCAATACAATTCACGGGTTTATAGAGGCCAAAAAATCCTTCTATTCTCAAAAAAATATGAGAGGAGGGAAAGAAACTCCCTTACTCTATTCGTGTGCATGAACATGTAAATAAACTCTCTTCATTTTTTCATATGCACGAACATGCATAAACACACATGGGAGGTAGTCCAAACGGCATTCTTGCTTGGCTATGGTGATGTTGAAGGCATCTTCATGCACTTAGGGCCTCCTTAGGGTGCTTGACAAGCTCTTTGAGGGGGGATTTCAACCCCTCTTTTTGGAGGACTCTACACAACTGTATTAATGGCAATTCCTCATGAAAAATGAAGACAACGATCGTAAACCAAAAGTATTTATGTAAGTTTTCACGTGAAAAATGACTTCGAAAAAATGATCTTTGACTAGCTCTAGATACCAAATGTGAAGCTCAATCAATCTCTTGCTAAAATATCTCCAAAGAAAACTTTAAAAAGATTACTTGAATAGTTTGTTGATATATTTAGGTAGTGATGTGTGTGTTCGTGCTGCTATTTTTGCTGCACCTACTGCAGAGAAGATTCTTTGGGACGACAGAGATGCCCACGCACATGCATTGATAACTTTGTCTGTCAAACGTGCCATCGCTCTTGCAGAACAGCTAAGGATGCTTGGGATACACTTACCATATTGTACCAAGCTAGGAACGACGCTCGTGTTGCTTACCTCCGAAAACAGTTGGAGAGTGAGCACATGAATGAAGGTGATTCTATGGACAGTTTCCGAACAAAGATCAAAGACTTGAAGGAACAGTTGATTTCTGCTGATGAGGTTATGCAAACCGTTCTGAATGGTCTTCTTGATTCATATCAGAGTTTTGCTTCTACTATTGGGTTGATGATGAAAGGCAATCCAAATGCCTTATCATTTGAGGAGTTATTCTCTGTTATGTTGAAGAAAGATCAGTCTAGGCAAAACAGGTCCATTATGCGAGTTGCAGATCAAGCTTTCTTGGCTAGTCAGAAGGGCAAAGGAAAATGGAGCTCTTCAACTAGTAAGCAGAAATCTGCTAATTCTGCATATTCGAAGAAGGAAGATAAAGATGAGAAGAAATCAGAAAAGCAGAAATTGTTTTGTAAGTACTGTAAAGGGAATGATCATATCATAAAGAACTGTCCAAAACTAGCTGCTAAAGAGGCAAAGAAGAAAGAGGCTGGAATGGTTGTTGGAGAGGCCTCTACACCGAAAACAGAGTCTGCAAATCTTGTGTAGGAAGAAGAATGGGCATTTACTACTGTCTGCATTTTTAACCCATCTTCTCATGAGGAGTGCATGTCTGCAGTAGACACAGATGTTTGGTATTTTGACAGTGGGGCAACCAAACATATTACCTCGCAGCACAGTTTCTTCTCTTCACTCGAGCCTGCCCCTACAGGGAATACTATTACATGCGCCAACAACTCTTCTTATCATGTTATGGGAGTTGGTAAGATCATTTTGACTACTGGTGATGGTAGTTCTTTCACTTTGTCAGATGCTTTATTTGTGCGAGGGATCAAAAAGAACCTGTTATCAGTTTCTGCATTAGCCAAGATTGGCTTGGTTGTGAAATTTGTTGATGACTGGTGTACAGTTCATGATCTGTTAAATGGCGAGGTGATTATTGCTTCTGGCATCTTATGTCGTGGGCTGTATAAGCTCATAGACTATGAAAGATCTGTAAATGATTTGGCATGTGCAGTAAATTATTCTCAGGCTATGTCACATGCAAAGCTTTGGCATGCACTCTTTGGTCAGCTTAATTTTGCTAGTTTGCTACGCCTGCAGAAATCTGAAATGGTGTCCTCGTTGCCCAAACTTGAGGCACCTAGAAAACATGTTTGTGAAGGCTGTATTTTGGGCAAAATGCACCATTCATCCTTTCCAAAAGATGGTTTAGTTCAGGCTACTCAGAAATTGCAGCTTGTACATAGTGATGTCTATGGTCCTATGCAGACACCTTCTTTTGAAAATTATCTTTACTTCGTGACTTTCATTGATGATTTTTCCAGGCATGCATGGGTATATCCAGTCAAAGCAAAGTCCGAAGTGTTCATGTGCTTTAAACAGTTTTTGGTTTTGGCTGAAAATCTGTCAGCATGTAAAATGGGCACCTTCCGTTCTGATCAAGGAGGGGAATATATGTCTTCTGATTTTAATGCATTTCTGGCTGAACATGGGATAAAACACTAGTGTACAGTGTCGTATACACCTCAAAAGAATGGAGTTGCTGAACAAAAGAACAAGTCACTCATGGAGATGGCGAGGTGCATGGTCAAGAGTCGGGCTTTACCACATAGTTTCTGGCTTGAGGCTGTCATGTGTGCAACATATGTACTGAACAGGTATCCCACTAAAGCACTGCAGTCTATCACTCCATATGAGGCTTGGCATGACTGCAAGCCATCTGTTGCTCATCTGCGTGTTTTTGGTTGTTTGGCATATGCACTAGTGCCTGAACAACATCGCAGAAAATTGGATGATAACGTAGTAAAATGTATTTTTGTTGGGTACATTTTTGAAAGTAAAGGCTATCGTCTATATCATCCACAAACTAAACGCATTCAGGTTAGCCGTGATGTTGTCTTTGTGGAAGATGCTATTCAGCCATTGCTTTTATGTACTAAGGAGACATCTGTTAGCTCCAAAGATATGTATGATACTTTGATGCCTCTTCTTACAGGTGGACAGTCTAGTGCTGGTCCTAATGAGGCAACTTCTCAGCCTTTGCAGGTTTCATATGATGATGCAGATCATTTCATTTCTGATGCAGATTTACATGATGCACTTATTGATGAGAGAGCTGGTATTGAGCAGGCAAAAACTATGCCAAAATGGCTGGTGCAGACTTTGCGTGACAGCAAATTAGATGCACCTTTGTCATATCATACTCGTTCAGGCTCTCATAGTGCCTCCTTTGCATCAGATTGCTATGATATGGCTGTGTCTAGTCTCTGTGATGAGAATGAGCCTGTTTCTTTTGATGAAGCAAAGAATTCAGAAAATCGGATGGCTGCTATGCAATCTGAATATGATGCTATAATGAAGAATGGTACATGGGCTTTATGTGACTTGCCTCCTAGCAAGAAGGCCATTGGCACTAAGTGGGTATACAAGTTGAAGCGTAAACCTGATGGTACAGTTGATAGGTATAAGGCTAGGCTTGTTGCAAAGGGTTATGCGCAGGAAAGAGGCATTGATTTTGATGAGACCTTTGCACCTACATGCCGTATGACTACTGTTCGGAGCATTTGTGCACTTGCAGCCCATCATGGTTGGAATGTACATCAGTTGGACATTAAATCAACATTTCTGAATGGTGACTTGCATGAGGAAGTTTATGTTTTTCAGCCCCTGGCTTTGTGCAGAAAGGACATGAAAACCAAGTGTGCAGGTTAAAGAAGGCATTATATGGTTTAAAGCAAGTACCACGTGCTTGGTATGAGAAGATACATGCCTGTCTGATTGCACATGGTTTTGAGAACAGTCCAACTGAAAGCACCTTATATGTTAAGCGTGCTAATTGTTGGATGTGATGGCTGGGTACAATCAGAAGATCAAGTTGGTGCTGCTAGACCTGCTTCACACCTGCCCTCTTTTCTCTTCAGATATGATTAGGAGACTTCTTGAGCTTCCAAATGACATCAAGAAACTATATATGTGCTTTACAAAATGATTGAGTAATGACCAAATCAAAACAGATGATTTTGAACCTTCACAACTCCAAAAACTTTCTATTCCTGTATTGATACCTGCTCAGTCCTAAGCTCAGTGTGTCCAGCACACTTGCAATTGGTTTAATTCCTTTTGGGAGTATTAAATTAACTTAACAAGCTACCATTAGCAAGTTAAATCACTCCAATTAACAAACTATACACTGAGCATGATCTTTAGCAAAATCAGAGACACCCCCGACTTTTTAGGAACTACTCAGAAAAATACCAGTGTCTGCTTCGACTGTGATTTCTTCCAATTGGCTGAATAGAATGACTTGAAATTTTGTAGTGTTGTAGAATGCTTTGAGCTGGTTCCAATGAGCCCTGGATCATCAAATTTGATTCAGTAGATCTTGAGATATGCCCTGTTGAAGTTGACAGACTTGGAGGTAGTCACTCAGAGAAAACACAGAGATAATGACTATAAGTATATGTATTAAATCTATCAAATGTACATTCCCATTGGCATGTAGAGTGATGCCCAATGGTACTCAGAGGTGTAGGCTAGGTAGTAGCTCTCACACCCTCACAAATTTGCTTGGATTAGCCTCGGGAAGAGTGTAACAAGACCCGCGACTTTTACATTGACTTTTATAGGATTTTTTTGAGTGAATTTGAATTTGAATTCAAATTAAAGCTCCCTTGATTCTCTCCACTAGACTTAGGGAGATATTCCCTCAACTAGATCATCTACTTTTTCCACGACTCTAGTCTAGTAGGTGTGATTACATAATTGATTAAGTCATATTGACTTTTACATTGAGTAAAAAGTAACAATCAATTAAACATCTGTTTCTAAGGTTCAAATGTATCCTTCATGGGTTCAAACTTTATCTTTTCAAGGGTACAATAGTCCAAGCTTTATGTTGGGTCTTCAAGGTACAAATCAAAGCCAAGTGTTAAGGCTTGTTTGCACCAACAGCTCCCCCTCAAGCCAAACACTTGCTTGAGTCTTCATCTTTAATCTTCAATGATATCCTGTAATCCAATCATAGATTTAAACCTGCATAGCTTGCTCCCATCCAAAGCTTTTGTAAGCAAATCTGCACATTGAATATTAGTGGACACATATGATAATTGGATTTCCTTGCTAAGTAATTTCTCCCTCACATAGTGGTAATGCACCTCTATGTGTTTTGTTCTAGCATGATACACAGGATTAGCTGCTAAATGAAGTGAACTTGTGTTATCACCAAATATGATTGGTGGCCTTGTGTATAGGCCCAATTCTGAATATAGTAGCTTCAACCATATTGCTTCTTGAGTAGCATTGGCTAGCCCTCTGTACTCTGCCTCAGTAGATGATAGGGCTACTGTGGGTTGTTTCTTGGATGACCAAGAAATTGGTTTATCACCTGCAAAGCATATGTAACCAGATGTACTCCTCCTGTCATCCTTGCAACCTGCCCAATCTGCATCTGAGTATACCTTGATGTCAATATCTGATGAATATGGATAATATAAACCATGATTTTGTGTTCCCTTTAGGTACTTTACTATCTTCTTGGCTGCCTCCAAATGTGGTACTCTTGGCTTATGCATAAATTGGCTAAGTACACTAACACCATATGAGATATCAATCCTAGTTAAGGTAGCATAGTTAAGACTACCTACCAAACTTTGGTAACCTGTAATATCCTTGAGTTCTTCTCCTTCATGTGCACTGAGTTTGTGATTGACCTCCATAGGAATGTTTGAGACTTTAGCTTCCTGCAAGTTAAACTTCTTGACCATGCCCTGAATGTACTTCTTCTGAGTAATGTATATACCTGAATTTGTGTAGACCAATTCAAGCCCTAGGAAGTACTTCAATAATCCAAGATCATTGATCTTGAATTCCTTCATCATTTGACCTTTGATGTGTCTAATTCCTTGAACATCATTTCCTGTAATAATGATGTCATCAACATAGACACACAAGTATATTACCTCTGAATTGTTCTTCTTTATAAACAATGAAGTATCTGCTTTACTCATCACAAATCCTTGATCCAATAGATAGGTTGTCAATCTGTAATTCCATGCTCTAGGTGCCTGCTTCAATCCATACAGAGCTTTCTTCAATTTGCAAACATGATTTACCTTATTGGGATCCTCATAGCCAGGTGGTTGTGACATGTAGACCTCTTCAGATATCCATCCATTCAAGAATGCATTCTTTACATCCAATTGGTACATGTTCCAATTCTTGGATGCAGCTACACTCACCATAATTCTGATAGTTGGCATCTTGGCCACAGGAGAAAAAGTCTCCTCATAATCAATGCCTTGGGTTTGTGCAAAACCCTTGGCTACCAACCTAGCTTTGTACCTGTTTATTGTCCCATCTGAGTTCCTTTTGAGTTTGTAGATCCATCTGGATCCTATTACCTTCATGGAGTCCTTCTTGGGTACCAAGTCCCAAGTATCACTCTCCTTGAGAGCCTCCATTTCTTCATCCATTGCTTCCTTCCATTCTGGTTTAGTAATGGCTTCCTCAAATGTACCTGGTTCTTCACTTAAGATATCCTTTGCAAGATATACAGAGTGCTTGGTTACAAGTGAAGTATCATACCCATACCTAATAGGTTTCTTCTTTTCCCTTGAAGATCTCCTCATAGCTTGAGTTGAGGATTCTGGATTATCTTCAAGTTGCTTCATCTTCATCTTCCCTTTGGATTTCCAAGCTTTGAATTCTTCAATGTTGATGGTGTCTTCATCATCTGAACTTGTGTCCTCATTCTGAGTTGGTTCTTGCCTGACAAGCTTTGGAAAGTCTTCTTCCATATCATAAGGTAGGCTAACTTTCCTGCACTCATTATCATACCATGAATCATTTTCATCAAAGATTACATCTCTGCTTACCTTGAAGCCTTTGTTTGAGGGGTTATAGAACCTGTATCCTTTTTGATTCAAATCATAACCAATAAAGATACACTTTTCAGCCTTAGGGTCTAGCTTTCCCCTTACCTGTGAGGGAATATGCACATATGCAACACACCCAAATATCTTGCAATGATCCAGAGATGGTCTCTTACCATGCCAAGCCTCATAGGGTGTCATTCCATCAAGAGTCTTTGATGGCAACCTGTTGATTAAGTATGTGGCAGTAGATACACTCTCTGCCCAAAGATAATTTGGTAATTTTTTCTCATTAAGCATAGACCTAGCTGTCTCCACAATGAGTCTATTCCTTCTTTCAGCTACCCCATTTTGTTCAGGTGAGTACCTTGTGGTAATCTCCCTCTTGATGCCTCTTTCCTGCAAGAAGTCTTCAAAGTCATTGGAGAAGTATTCTCCACCACCATCAGACCTTAACCTCTTCAAATGTCTACCTGTTTGATTCTCTACTAATGCAAGATACCTTTTGAAACAATTAAATACTTCATCTTTATGTTTCATGAAGTACAAGACAGTCCATCTGCTATAATCATCTATAAAAGATACATAGTACCTTGATCCAGATATGGATGGCTCCTTGCTTGGTCCCCAAACATCTGTATGCACCAATTCCAAGTAGTCTTCATGCATAAAACCTTTCTTAGTATAGGGCAATCTGTGTGACTTACCAAACTGACAAGCCCCACATTTGTATATCATATGTTGCTTGGATACATTAGGTATCCCAAGCACACATTGATCTCTGCTCATTTGCTTTATTGTCCTCTCTCCAATGTGACCCAATCTCTTGTGCCACATCTCCAATTCTGATAGGGTTTGGTCCTTATAGTTGTACAAGGCAATATTCTTAGTATCTTCAAGTTCAAAAGTAAATAGTCTACCTGATTTCTCTCCCTTGGCTATCCTTCTGAATCCATGTTTTGGATCCTCCACATATGCACCATGTTGAGTGAACCTGACCTGTAGACCTTTTTCAACAATCTGACCTACACTCATCAGATTCTTGGTGATTGTTGGAACATACAATACTCTGCTTAGCAAATTCTGATTACCATCACTTGTTTTGACATTACCTACTTTAACCACTGAATGTTTAGTGTCATCACCTGTCTGCACTTGGTGCTTGCCTTTAGGTTCTTCCAAATCAGAAAGTAAGGCAACATTCCCAGCTACATGGTTAGAGCAACCTGAGTCAATATAGAACAAATGATCATCATTGATACCTGATTTAGATGTCATGTTCATAATCAACAAGGAATCATCTTGATCCTCTGCATAATTGTTGTAATCCTTTCTGTTCCTGTATCCTCCTTGATAATTGCCATTGTGATTGTAGCTATTGTTGTAGTTATTGTTGTAATTATTGTTGTAGCCATGGTAGCCTTGAGATTGATTGAATCTGCCTCTGCCTTGGGAGTATCCTCCTCTTTGGTGACCTCTTCCTCTTTGATTCTTGTAGTTCTTGTAGCATTCATCTGTAGTATGGTTACACAAGCCACAAATATTGCATGGAGATTGATTATAGGGTCTCCCCCTACCTGACTTACCTCCTCTGCCCCTACCTCTAGATGATCTACCTCTCCCTGCATAGTTTGCTTGGGAGGTGGATCCTTCTTCATCAACTTTTTTACTTTTACCCTTGTCTTTAGACTTCTTATCTGTATATAGGGCAGAGGGATTGTTACCTGTTGATTGCTCTCCATTCTTTGTGATCTTTGCTTCATGTGTAAAGAGTTGTCCAATCAGAGTTGTTAGATCAGGTGCTTGAATGTCCATGTACAAGTCCATTGCAGTGGTAAAGCTCTCCCACTTGTCATCTGCTTTGAGTCCATTGATCACTTGTCTGACTATTTGCTCTTCTTCAATTTCTTCTCCAACACTTGCAAGTTGATCTGCAATGTCTTTGACTTTGGTGACAAAATCTGAGACACATTGTTTTGATTGCTTCCTGAGAGTTGTAAACTCAATCCATAGCTGATTCTTTCTGGCCCTTGTGCTTGATGAGAAGTATGTTGACAAGGTCTCCCAAGTCTCTTGGGAAGTCTTACAGTTCCTAACATGAGGTAGAAGAAAATCAGAGATAGAGTTTAGAAGATATGACCTTGCCAAAGCATCTTTAGCACACCATTGATTAAGTCTCTCATGCTCATCCTTTGTAGGTAGGCCTCTGGTCTTGAATGAGGGCAACTCCTCATCTCCTGATATGTATCCATACAAGCTTCTCCCTTGTAGATAGGTCTTCATTCTCAATGACCATGCCTGGTAGTTATTTCTATCTAATTTGTCAATGAAGGAAGGGAAACCATCACCCATAATTACCTTGTTTGCTCTGATACCACTGTTGGATGTGATGGCTGGGTACAATCAGAAGATCAAGTTGGTGCTGCTAGACCTGCTTCACACCTGCCCTCTTTTCTCTTCAGATATGATTAGGAGACTTCTTGAGCTTCCAAATGACATCAAGAAACTATATATGTGCTTTACAAAATGATTGAGTAATGACCAAATCAAAACAGATGATTCTGAACCTTCACAACTCCAAAAACTTTCTATTCCTGTATTGATACCTGCTCAGTCCTAAGCTCAGTGTGTCCAGCACACTTGCAATTGGTTTAATTCCTTCTGGGAGTATTAAATTAACTTAACAAGCTACCATTAGCAAGTTAAATCACTCCAATTAACAAACTATACACTGAGCATGATCTTTAGCAAAATCAGAGACACCCCCGACTTTTTAGGAACTACTCAGAAAAATACCAGTGTCTGCTTCGACTATGATTTCTTCCAATTGGCTGAATAGAATGACTTGAAATTTTGTAGTGTTGTAGAATGCTTTGAGCTGGTTCCAATGAGCCCTGGATCATCAAATTTGGTTCAGTAAATCTTGAGATATGCCCTGTTGAAGTTGACAGACTTGGAGGTAGTCACTCAGAGAAAACACAGAGATAATGACTATAAGTATATGTATTAAATCTATCAAATGTACATTCCCATTGGCATGTAGAGTGATGCCCAATGGTACTCAGAGGTGTAGGCTAGGTAGTAGCTCTCACACCCTCACAAATTTGCTTGGATTAGCCTCGGGAAGAGTGTAACAAGACCCGCGACTTTTACATTGACTTTTATAGGATTTTTTTGAGTGAATTTGAATTTGAATTCAAATTAAAGCTCCCTTGATTCTCTCCACTAGACTTAGGGAGATATTCCCTCAACTAGATCATCTACTTTTTCCACGACTCTAGTCTAGTAGGTGTGATTACATAATTGATTAAGTCATATTGACTTTTACATTGAGTAAAAAGTAACAATCAATTAAACATCTGTTTCTAAGGTTCAAATGTATCCTTCATGGGTTCAAACTTTATCTTTTCAAGGGTACAATAGTCCAAGCTTTATGTTGGGTCTTCAAGGTACAAATCAAAGCCAAGTGTTAAGGCTTGTTTGCACCAACACTAATGATGTGCTTCTGATCATTGTTGTCTATGTTGACTACATGCTGCTCATTGGTCCTATTGAGAAGCATATTGCTGATTTTAAGGCTGATTTGCATGCCTCATTTGAGATGTCTGATTTGGGGCATTTGCATCACTATTTGGGCATTCAGTTTATGCAAGTTGATGGTGGAATGGCTTTGTGTCAAACGAAATATTTTGACACATTATTGCAGTGTTTTGGCCTTGAAGACTGTAAGCCTATTGCCACTCCTATGGAGATAGGTTTACGATTGAGTCTTCATGATGCTGGAGATGCATTTGATGTTGTTCTCTATCAGCACGCTATTGGATGCTTGATTTACTTATGCATTACTCGGCCAGATATTCAGTTTGTTGTCTCACAGATGAGCAGGTTTATGCATTGCCCAGGAGTCATGCATTGGAAGGTGGTTAAGCGCATCTTTTGCTACTTGAGTGGTACTCGGCTACTTGGGTTGTTTTATCCCAAGGGGGGATCACTACCGCCAGATTTGCATGCTTTTTCTGACTCAGATTGGGCTGGTTGCTATGACACTCATGTGTCCACCAGTGGTTTTTGCTTCATGCTTGGTAGCTCATGTATATCTTGGTTGAGCAAGAAGCAGCCTACTGTGGCCACTTCCAGTTGTGAGGCTGAGTATAGGGTAGCTTTCACAGCGATTGTTGAGTGTGTGTGGCTCAGACGCCTTATGGCTGATTTGGGTGTTGGCCAGTGTTTTGCCACCACCATCTTCACTGACAGTTAGAGTGCATTGGCAGTTGCGAAGAACCCTATTTTCCATGCTCACACTAAGCACATTGAGGTGCATTATCACTATGTTAGGGAGAGGTTCTCTGCTGGGGAGATCAGCTTGGCATATATGCCCACACAGAAAACATTGCAGACCTTTTCACTAAGACTCTGCGTAGGGAGAAGTTAAAGCTTTTTGCAAAGCTTTGGGCTTACTTCCTTTTGTGAAGTGATTTCCACATAGCTTGGCACTTCCTTATACATGAGTGTCAGCTCCTTGTTCACCGCATCACTCCCAGGGGGGATTTGTTGATATATTCAGGTAGTGATGTGTGTGAACACACTAGGACTGTCAGGGCACGTTTTTCCCTCTTTAGGAGGTTTTTTTTTCCCCGGGCTTGTATATACGCCTATTGCCCTAATGGGCTACTTATCTTTGTACATTCTCTAGTAATACATTCAGTATTTTGTCTTTGTGCTCCAAGCTTCTTCTTCTTCCTTGTGTTGTTCATGTGCTTCAACAGACGCCTATCTCCAACATAGTTATGTGTGAAAACCTCGCATCCTTTATAACCTCTTGCACCCAAAATGAAAATGCTCTGGAATGCTCTAGTGTGGAATTGAGACCATCATGCACAATCATTCACATTATCCCTCAAATACCTTAGGATATCCCCCGAGCTAGGGACCTTTGCTATAGTAAGCCCTTGTCCAGATAGCTCCTACACATAGAAATCAAAGTGAGGGCTATCGCTATACAAAGTGTCAAGAAAAATCCTCAAGCAACCAGGGGGCTTTCTTAGCAAGGGGTCTAGTAACTTTTTCAAATCCTCAAAGTGATAACACGTGGTATCTCACCAATTTTAGGTACAATGCCCATATAAAGGTCCATAGTAGTTGTGAAAGCTTTCCACTTATCATCTTCCTTGATGCCATTGATTATTTGTCTCACTATTTTCTCCTCTTCAATCTCCTCTCCTATGCTTGCCAATTGATCGGCCACATCTTTTACCTTGGTCACATACTCTGAAACATTCTGCTTAGGTTTCTTCCTTTGAGTAGTGAAATCAATCCATAATTGGTTTTTTCTAGCTCTTGTATTGGACGAAAAGTATGCAGATAGAGTATCCCAAGTCTCTTGGGAAGTTTTGCAATTCCTAATGTGAGGAAGAAGGAAGTTAGAAATAGAGTTAAGTAGATATGACCTGGCTAAAGCATCTTTGGCACACCATGAGTTGAGTCTTTGTAGCTCCTCTCTTGTAGGCTGACCTTTGCTTCTGAATATGGTCATCTCCTCATCTCCTAATATGTATCCATAGAGACTCCTTCCTTGTAGATAGGTCTTCGTCCTCAAGGACCATGCTCGATAATTATTCCTATCCAATTTATCAATGGAAGAAGGAAAACCATCTCCCATTTTACCTCAACTTGCTCTGATACCACTATTGGAAGAGATGGATGGATACCTCAAGGACGTGAGGTGGTATTGCTAAAAGTTTCTTTGTACTTGCCATAAATCACTTTAGATTTTGATAATAGGCCCTTTTATCTTTCAAATGATACCAAGAACGTACCTATGTACTTTGGAATTGATGCTTGAAACAATTGAATCGAAATAGACTACTTCATGAGTTGCTAGTGTCACAAAACTTGCTATTTTAGTCCACACACCTACTGGTTCGTTTGCTCAATGCTCACAGTATAGTAAAAATTGATTAAATTACTTTTGAGGGAATTTAATTACCTTAGATAGCTAACTATTGCAAGTGAAATCATCTAAAATTATGAACTATACTCTGAGAAATGAATTTAGCAATTCACAGCTTACCCCGGATTTTTTCCGGGACTCAACCATAGATGGCCAGTGAGTAGTTAGATGGTCATTTCTCCCAAATGGCTAAACCAAATGGCTTGAATTTTTGGGAGCACAAAGTAGAATTCAATTTGGTTGCAAGAAGTTATAGATCTTGCAAAATGGTTGAGAACTCACAGAGATATGATCAGACAAAGTTCACTATTCTGAGTAGTCATAGTAGAGAAGTACACTTCAATGAAGTAAATGTATTATAGCACATGATTATACAAGATCATTGGCATTGTATTGATGCTCAATGATAGTGGAATGAGTAAGCTATGGTGTAAGCTACTCAAATCCTACAAATGATTAGTGGAAGAGCTCTCAATGAGGCCGCACATAGCCGCAAGTTTTTAGAAAGGCTTTTATAAGAGTTTCTTCCAAGTTTGAATTTGAATTCAAACTTGGCTCCATCTAGAAAGATGAATTCCAATAATTTAGGAGTTATTCCATATAATTTGATTCGTATCTCATGCTTCTCCTAACTCCATGAGATATATGGATTTACAAGATTCTTCCAAGGTTAAAACCTTTTACAATGGTGAATGATGAAAAGGTTACAAGCTAGGATTCACATGATCCATCAAATGTTTCCACATATTTTCTTCCATGCTAAGCCAAATGTGAAGGCTTGTATACTTGCACCAACATAACAAAGATCCTTTCTTGAGAGACGCATAGTGATTAGGGAATTGGATTTTGTGGACATGAAGAGGTCTTCACTTGAGTAGTGAGACCTATGTTGAGTGGATTAAATTGGTTCCTAGAGGAAGCGCCTTTAGAGCTATTCTTCTTTTTGTACTAGAATTTCTCAAGATGCCCCTATTTACCACATAATTATAACTCAATTTGTTGAAGGAATCATTGGAACCCTCTTTAGGTGTGTTGATAGAGTTGTGACTAGCATGTTTTTCATTGTTGAAGGGTCCCTTGGCTTTCATCATGGTTTTTTGTGAGGATACTAACTTTGCTTGAGAGTTTTGGGGGAGCAAAAGTCACTAAACATCTTTTCAAGTCAATACTTTTCCAGGATTGAAAAGGGTTTTCACAAATGTTTCATAGGATCTAGGAGGCTTATTGAGAACACAAATCACCATTTCCTTGTCGGCCACACAATGATAGCTTGCATTGATAATCTTCAATGTAGCATTAACTTTACTCATGGGATCCTGGGGCCTAATTGAGAGGTTTCGAAACTCGACCTCTGAGGTGCAAATTTTAGAAGGAGTTGTATCTTCCTAAAGATCTTGCATATCTTACATGCTTCATGATGTTTTTGTAGGAGGTAATGTGGTGCTTGGTTAAGTCATTAGAAACTAAACATAATTGGCCAAAAGCTCTCTTTTCTTTGAGATTCCGTATGTTCTAGCTCCTAGATCACTTTCCTTTTCTAGCTCATGCTCGGTTCCTTCAACTAATTCATATAAGAGTTTGGTATAAAGATATGACCTTATTGTATCCTTCCAAAGATTATAGGTGGTGTCCTTTTGTTGCTCACCCTTTGGCATAAAAACGCGCATAAATTAAGGAAAGTACCATTGATGTGAAGACATTGCATTTGAGATCATTGGCATTGTCATCATTGAAGACAAATCACACTTGAATATATTGAAATGAAAATTGGCATAGAAGTTGAGATGGGGTGGGGGGATGAGGGCTTAGAATAGCCCAACACTTGATGATGAAAGAGATACCTTGGAGGGGGGGGGCTTAGAATAGCCCTACACTTGGAAACAAAGACATGTTGATGAAGAGAGAAGGCTTCTAGTAGCTCATTGCATGCCAAGTCAGCCTTAGAGTAGGCTTAGGAACTTGAGAAACTTGGCGGGTGGCCTTAGACTTGCCTCGAACACACAAATGCACAAACACTAAGTTCTTCTTTTATTTTAGATGTTACAAAATGAGTGGGGCACTTTGTGCCAAATGGTGTGCCAAAGAGGTGCCATAGTTTTGTGCTAAAAGCCTTTGGAGAAATACAAAGTGGCCCATTTGAGGGATTCCAAATTGATTTTTGCTATGGGTCTCAAGAATTTCACCACAAGGAGGGTAAAAGACCCTCAGGTGAGAAAACATTTGGTGCTTTAATAGGAGTACAATGACGTTGTTGGGAAAGATGGATGAACACTCCAAGAAATGAGTAGGTACTACCAAATCATGCTTAGTACTAGCCCCTTGTAACTTCAGAGATGATATGTGGACCCTCATAGCTTTCCAAAGACACTATATAAGTGCCTATGTACTTTGGAAGTGATGTATGAAAAGATTGAATAAAACAGACTACTTCCAAATAGAAAGATTCAAGAAAACCTTCTATTTTTTATCACACACCTGCTGCTTGTAATGCTCAGTGCTACCAGCACTAAAGGAATTGGAAAACTTCCTTTTATAGGTATCTAATTATCTTAGTAAGCTAATGATTCCAAGTGTAATCGATTGAAATGATGCACTATACACACAACAATCAATTAATAAATCGTTACCCCCGATTTTTTAGGACCTCTGGAGAGTTTGACCAGTGACTGCTTCGACACATTTTTCTCCAAATTGGCTAAATGGATTTGCTTCCAAATACGTTAGCATGTAGATAACCTGGAGAGGATTCCAACAAGCTACAGATCATTGAATTTGGTGATGAATTGACCGAGATATGAACAACACAAGTTGACATTTAGGAATGACTATAACAGAGATATCATAGATGGACAATATAGATGTATTGTATTAATGAACAATGTTGTTCAAGATCATAGGCTTGATAATCATAGCCAAATGATGGAGAGTAGTGTAGACTACAATGTATGCCTCGCACTCTTATAGAATGGAGTGAAGAACTCGAGAATTTGACTCTCACTCTTGCGACTTTTTCAAGTCACCTTTTATAAGTGTTACATTCAAATTTGAATTTGAATTCAACTTTTCGAATTGCAGCTTGTACATAGTGATTTTATCGATGCTTATACCGACGCTTATACCAGCGCCCATACCGGCGCTTTGGTTCCGACGCCTACACCGACTGCAACACCGACGTCGCGAAGAATTCACGCCCGTTCATTTGCCTCGGTAGCAACCTCGGTATACCCTCGATATGTTGTAGTGTATATGTGTGTGTGTGTATGTATGCATGCATGTGTGTATATGTATGTATGTATGCATGCATGTGTGTACAGGTGTGTGTATATATGCATTTGTATATGTGTGTGTGTATGTATGCTCTATCTTCCTATCTCTATCTTCCTCTGTTTCATCTCTCTTTAACTCTCTCTATCTCTTTCTCTCTCTCTCTCTCTCTCTCTCTCTCTCTATCTCTCTCCCTCTCTCTCTCTCTCTTTCTCTCTCTATCTGTCTCATTTCTCTCTCTCATCTCTCTCTTTCTCTCTCTCTCTCTCTTTCTCTCTCTATCAATAGAGAATAAAACAATCACTTATAGGTATGTCCCTCTTTTGGATCGTTGTCGTCAAACTATAATGTATGTCGTCTATCGACGAATTCCAAAGAATCGATGCCAAAAAGCTTCTACAAAATCAAAGAGAAGAGAAATTATAAAACATAAAGTATAGAGAACAGACAAAAGCTAAGAGTACATGCACCACTTACCAAGATGTGAGATCTAAACAGAGAGAGAGTGTGTGTGTGTGTAGAGAGAGATCTCTATGTGTGTGTGTGCACAAGATAATGCAGGTCACAATTTTGTTCTCTTTCGCAAGTTCGACAGAAGCAAGCACTACTCAGTGTAAAACACGTGCAAAATGTTGATTTTTGATCTCGGGTTCCCCGTATGTTTAAAACATGGCCGCGGTATAGCTGTCAGTATGGGCACCGGTATGGGCATCGGTAATTTCCAGTAAATTACCGATGCTTATATCGATGCTTATACCGACGCATATACCGATGCTTATACCGGTGCTTATATTGGCGGTCACGAGACATTTCAACCATCCATTTTAAATGGTCATACCGACGGTCACTTGACCATCAGTATCTTTAAGTGGACTTTTCCAATATTTATACCGATGCCGGGAGTGATAGTCGGTATAGGAAGCATCAGTATGCCCTTCATATGTTGTAGTGATCCTCACCCTTGCACTCTCTCTTGAAGCTTCTTGTTCTCCACCTTTGTCTATTGAACCCTTGCTTTTCACTCTTGTTTCCTTAATCTAGAGGATTCCATTGAAAAGTTCATTTCGAGAGCTTTCCAAGGGCACATTATACGTCTCACGTGTGAAAGTGATGCATGCACCTTTCGTCCACATTGTCGAGGCCTACTTCTTAGGCTCTCATACCAATTTTGGGAATTGAAGTGTCATGATCTACCCCTTAGGTGTATGATGGGCATTCACTTACCCCGAGAGCCATCGTTGAGGATTGCTTCCTAATTGTTCCTCTTAGGTTGTGTCTCAATCATCTCTTGCTATCATTTGTTGATTCTAACATATTCTCTGCAATCTAAGCCTCTTTTTTATTTTCCAATATCATTGTGTGTTTGTTGTGTGTAATGTTCTTTTATTTTAAGATTTCAAATTGCAATTCATAGTGAATTAGAGCGTAGCACATAGAGCACAGCTAGAACAAGAAATTGATCAATAATATGGAAGGGTTGATTGTCCAATGCTGGTGTGACTTGTATCATACTAGGAGACTGGAGTTTAAAAAGAGATCAATGGAAGCTTTTCATTTTTTTATGTATCCCTTTTCTCATCAAGTACTTCAGCGAAAGAATCACGTGAGCCCTTAAAAGTCAAGTTCTTCTGGCAGCAGCAAGAAAAGCTTTGCGGCAAACTCAAGGAATGAAGGTAGTGACATTAAATCAGTTCATGTGATGAGTAAATGAACACTACATAGAAAACACATGCTCTAACATATCTTGTAACCTTAGTCAACAAGGAGTAGGTTTCTTTCATATTTACCGCAACATCGACTTTCTTTGAGCATGGTTTTCTCCCTTTTGGTCCACATAGGTATCTCCCACGTATATGGCCATTGTGTCATAGTATTAGATTGATCGTGGTAGCACTCTCCTCGACGTCACTATTGGCGGCCTCACTCCTGCCGATCTCACTCCTGTCCGCCTCACTCCCACCGGTGTCACCCGATGTCACTCCTACCGCCATCACTCCTGCAGGTGGTGCTACTCGAGTCGGAGGTATGTCTCCTAGCTTTATAACTCTATCATGACCATCGTTTAAACCATCCCCTACTGGCTCTAGCAGTAGACATATGCGTTTGACACCTCAGTGCGATAGAGGTGCTAGCCCGTCTCATAAGTTGAGGTCATGCTCTGGAGCACGAGGTTCTAGGAGTGGATTTACAGGTAGGTCTAGAGGAGGTGACTGTTGTGGAGGCACTGCAATGGATGTTGTCTCACCCACTTCTACTCCTAATACGAGTACCTCAGATGTAGGTACACCACGTGGTACACCATGTACACCTTGGGGTGCTCATGACCATGATGACTCCAAGGTGTATAGTATCTGAGATGGAGCTCCATTGATTGATGCGACCGAAAAAGCAATGCATGCACGTATATGATAGCTTTGCTCCATATAGTTTGGACACTCCATCATGTTGAAATGGAGTGAACAAGATAAAGATCGGAAGAATTATATCACAAAGACAATTTATTAGGAGTTCCAGCCAGCACATGGGTAGCCTCTTGTCAGTTCAGAGTGGATTTTGCACACTGCACGTGAAGTTATGTGCCATCCATAATCCGAGGCTCATGATGCTTTCAAAGTAGGCTTATCAAAGCCTGATGCTCAGGAGTGGGATATGATTCAGGACGAGCAGTAGGAGACTCCTGACCGATATTTCCAAAAGCAAGATGCTTCAGCCACACGTTTAGATACGGTTGGACCGTCATATTTGGGCAGCGGCGGATATGACATGATGCATCATGATTTTGTAAGTACCATTTGGTTTATTGATTTTTTTTTTGTGTTAAGCTTGTCATGTATGTTCCTCTAATGTTTTGCATATTTATTGCAGGAGCTAGCAATGGGTTGTCCTCCAACACAAACGGAGGAGGCTTATGGATATCATCATGGATTGACCACTATTGGAGGACTAGGAGGGATGCACTACGGTCGTTTCATGGGAGCGTTTGCGATGACGTGATGAATTTATAAACTAGTTTTTTACTTGTTGTTTGTAAATCTCATGTGAATTTATCTCATTTCATGAATGTTCTTTGTTGCAGGATTATTGATATGGAATATTCTCTGCATGTGTACGGCAATCGCATACCAAAATTTTGTATTTGATTCTTATATGGCAATGCTTGCCATATTTTGTAAAAGCCTTATATATGGCAGTGGTTTGCCACACTCTTGTACATGCTTCATTAATGAAATATATAACTCCTTTTGTACATGGTTCATGGTTCATGGTTCATTCTGATTATATCTTTTGTGTCCAATAATATCTTGTTTCATGAAATCATATTTCGGCTGCCATTAGAGTACACATCACATATACTTAGTTTTTTTTTGGGTAGTGTGTATTGTCTTTTGCTAAGCAACATCATGGTAATGTTACTATAGCAAAAGACAACATACTTTGCCCAAAAAAAATGTTGTAGATATGATCATCGATATACGCGAGGGTAGTTCTAGCAAGGGCATCGGAATAAGTGTCCGTACATCCAGGACGCCAGTATACGTGACGGTACTCCCAGCAGGGATGTCGGTATAATGGTCGGTATGAGTGTCGCTAATACTGATGATTATATGGAAAATTATACCAATGGTTATACCGATGATTATGGATGCTTATAGACGGCCATATCCACACCTACACTGATGTCGGGGAAAAAATGCACCCGTTCATTTTCCTCAATAAAATCCTGACTATACGGCCGATCTATTGTAGTGGACATCATCTCAAGGGGAGATGAAGGATTGGTCATTAAGGAAAATGATCTCTAGAAGGGGAGGAGAGTGCTAGACACAAGAAATAAAATATAGGAGATGGTTGAACCACACCCTAAGTGGAAGGATTAGGAAGTAATCTACAACCATGGATTTTGGGGCAAGCGGCTAGCCCATCATACTCCTATTGAGTAAGTCATGTTGGAGTTAGATGTCTGTGGAAGCACACAAACACCTCAAGGAAGAAGAAGAAGCTTGGAGCATAACACACGATACTAAATGTATTACTTGAGAATGTACAAAGATAAGTAGCCCATTAGGGCAATAGGCGTATATACAAGCCGGGGGAAAAAACCTCCTAAAGAGGGAAAAAAGGGCCCCGGCAGTTCTAGTGTGTTCACAAACATCACTACCTAAATATATCAACAAATCTTCCCCGGGAGTGAAGCGGTGAACAAGGAGCTGACACTCATGTATAAGGAAGTGCGAAGCTATGTGGAAATCACTCCACAAAAGGAAGTAAGCCTAAAGCTTTGCCGAAAGCTTCAAACTTCTCCCTAGGTAGAGCCTTCGTGAAAAGGTTTGCAATGTTCTTCTGCGTGGGCACATATGCCAAGCTGATCTCCCCTGCAGAGAACCTCTCCCTGATATAGTGATAATGCACCTCAATGTGCTTAGTGCGAGCATGGAACATAGGGTTCCTTGCAATTGCCAATGCGCTCTGACTGTTAGTGAAGATGGTGGTGGCAAAAGACTGGCCAACACCCAAATCAGCCATAAGGCATCTGAGACACACACACTCAACATTCGCTGTGAAAGTTGCCCTATACTCAGCCTCATAACTGGAAGTGGCCAAAGTAGGCTGCTTCAACCAAGATATACATGAGCTACCAAGCATGAAGCAAAGACCACTGGTGGACACACGAGTGTCATAGCAACCAGCCCAATTTGAGTCAGAAAAAGCATGCAAATCTGGCGGTAGTGATCCCCCCTTGGGATAAAACAACCCAAGTAGCCAAGTACCACTCAAGTAGGGAAAGATGCGCTTAACCGCCTTCCAATGTGTGACTCCGCGGCAATGCATAAACCTGCTTATCTGTGAGACAGCAAACTGAATATCTGGCCAAGTAATGCATAAATAAGTCAAGCATCCAACAGCCTGCTGATAGAGAATAGCATCAAATGCATCTCCAGCATCATGAAGACTCAATCGCAAACCTGTCTCCATAGGAGTGGCAATAGGCTTGCAATCTTCAAGGCCAAAACTGTGCAATAATGTGTCAATATATTTCATTTGACACAATGCCATTCCACCATCAACTTGCATAAATTGAATGCCCAAATAGTGATGCAAATGCCCTAAATCAGACATCTCAAGTGAGGCATGCAAATCAGCCTTGAAATGAGCAATATGCTTCTCAATAGGACTAGTGAGCAGCATGTCATCAACATAGACAACAATGATCAGAAGCACATCATTAGCATGCTTAACATATAAGGTGCTTTCAGTTAGACTGTTCTCAAAACCATGTGCAACCAGATAGGCATGTATCTTCTCATACCAAGCACGTGGTGCTTGCTTTAAACCATATAATGCCTTCTTTAACCTGCACACCTGGTTTTCATGCCCTTTCTGCACAAAGCCACGGGGCTGAAAAACATACACTTCTTCATGCAAGTCACCATTCAGAAATGATGTTTTAATGTCCAACTGATGTACATTCCAACCATGATGGGCTGCAAGTGCATAAATGCTCTGAACAGTAGTCATACGACATGTAGGAGCAAAAATACATGTTACTGCCTTATCATCCAATTTTCTGCAATGTTGTTCACGCACTAGTGCATATGTCAAACAACCAAAAACACGCAGATGAGCAACAGATGGCTTGCGGTCATGCCAAGCCTCATATGGACTAATAGACTGCAGCGCTTTAGTGGGACACCTGTTCAGTACATATGCTGCACACATAATAGCCTCAAGCCAGAAACTATGTGGTAAAGCTTGACTCTTGACCATGCACCTCGCCATCTTCATGAGTGACTTGTTCTTTCGTTCAGCAACTCCACTCTGTTGAGGTGTATACGGCACTGTACACTGGTGTTTTATCCCACGTTCAGCCAGAAATGCATTAAAATTAGAAGACATATCTTCCCCCCCTCGATCAGAATGGAGGGTGCCCATTTTACATGCTGACAAATTTTCAGCCAAAACCAAAAACTGTTTAAAGCACATGAACACTTCCGACTTTGCTTTGAGTGGATAAACCCATGCATGCCTAGAAAAATCATCAATGAAAGTCACGAAGTAAAGGTAATTTCCAAAAGAGGGTGTCTGCATAGGACCACAAACGTCGACGTCTATACCGATGTCCGCTGGGTGTATCGGCGCATATACCGATGACCATACTGGACCTACCGATGCGTATACCAATGACCATACTGGACCTACCGATGCGTATACCGATGACCATACCTGCACAAATGTTTTTGGACAGAGTGTGTTGTCTTTTGCTAAAGCATGATGTTGTTTAGCAAAAGACAATACACTCTGCCCAACTGAGTACATGTGTTATGTACTCTAATGGCAACCAAAACATAAACTTATATGAACAAAAATGAATAATGATTCATGTACAGAAAGTTGTATATTCCATAAATGAAAAATGTACAAAAGTGTGGCAAAGGACTTACATATAGGAATCGAATACAAAATTATGGTACATCATTGCCACATAGGAGTGTAATACAAAATTGTGGCAATGTGACAAAAAACTTCCATATAGGAATCGAATACAAAATTATGGTTCATCATTGTCGTATGCGAGTGTGATACAAAATTGTGGCATTGATCAAAATATTTACACCTACAATCCTGCAACAAAACATATGTATAAAATAAGACCAATTAACATGACATTTATAAACAACAACTAGAAACACGAAACCAAGATATAACTTTACCTAATCGAGAATATTCTCCCATGAGACGATTGCACCGCGTCCCTCTAAGTCTTGTAACAGTGCAGTCAGTCCATGTTGATATCCATAAGATTCTTCAGTTTGCGTTGGAGGATGACCCACTGCAAACTCCTATAGTAAATATGCAAAATGTTAGATGAATATACATAATAAACTTAACACAAACAACTTCAATAATTAACATCATACTTACAAATTGGTAGCGCATACTGTCGTATCCGCCGCTACCTAAATGCGACGTTCCAATCGTATCTAACCGTGTGGCCGCAGCATCTCTTTGTTGACAATACCGATCAGGAGTATGTTGATGTTCATCCTGAATCGATTCCCATTCTTCGGTGTCTAGCCATACAGGCTTCGGTAAGCCTGCTTTGAAAGCATCGCGAGCTTTCGATCGTCGATGCGACATCACTTCGAGTGCTGTATGTTGTATCCAATCGGAACTCACAATAGGATTGCCAGGTGCTGGCCGGTACTCTTCATATATGCATTGTGTGATATGATTTTTAGAGTCTCTATCCTGTTCGGCCCATTTTAACATTACTGAATGACCGAATTCGATAGAGCAGAGTTGTCGTATACGTTGTCGCATTGACTTCCCCGCCGCATCCATAACTGGAGCTCCATTACGGATATGATATATCTTCGATTCATCATGATCATGTGCACCCCAAGTTGTACGTGGAGATCCGATCTGATGCAATATGAAGATCTCATCTCATCCAATGTATATATATCCATGCTTAAGCTTGTATACATATGCATTCATGTATGCATATGCATTCATGTATGCATATGCTTGCTTGTATGCATATGCATGCTTAAGCTTGTATACATATGCATTCACGTATACATATGCATATGCATATGCATACATGTATACATATACATATGCATATGCTTGTTTGTATACATACATGTACATATACATGTATGTATATGCATACATGTATGTATATGCATACATGTATGCATATGCATATGCATACGTGTATACATATACATATACATATACATATGCATATGCGTGCTTGTATATACATATACATATGCATATGCTTGGTTGTATGCATATGCATGCTTAAGCTTGTATGCATATGCTTGCTTGTATACATACATGTACATATACATGTATGTATATGCTTGCTTGCTTACATATGCATATGCATGCTTGAGCATGTAAGCATATGCATATGCATGCTTGAGCATGTAAGCATATGCATATGCATGCTTAAGCATGTATGCATATGCATTCATGTATACATATGCATTCATGTATGTATGCATATGCATGCATGTATGCATATGCATACATGCATTCATGTATGCATATGCATATGCATTCATGTATGCATATGCATATGCATTCATGCATGTATGCATATGCATTCATGTATGCATATGCATTCATGTATGCATATGCATTCATTCATGTATGCATATGCATGCATGCATGTATGCATATGCATGCATGCATGTATGCATATGCATGCATTCATGTATCCATATGCATGCATTCATGTATCCATATGTATTCATGTATGCATATGCATTCATGTATGCATATGCATTCATGCATGCATGTATCCATATGCATGTATGCATGTATCCATATGCATGTATCCATATGCATTCATGTATGCATATGCATGCATTCATGTATGTATGCATATGCATTCATGTATGTATGCATATGCATATGCATGCATGTCCTGGTCATATGTTTTTCCACGTCCTAGTCATATGCATGTATCCATATGCATGTATCCATATGCATGTATGCATATGCATGCATGTATCCATATGCATTCATGTATCCATATGCATGTATCCATATGCATGCATGCATGTATGCATATGCATGCATGCATGTATGCATATGCATGTATGCATATGCATGCATGCATATGCATGCATGCATGTATGCATGCATATGCATTCATGTATGTATGCATATGCATGCATGCATGTATGCATATGCATGCATGCATGTATGCATATGCATGTATCCATATGCATTCATGTATGTATGCATATGCATGCATTCATGTATGTATGCATATGCATCCATGTATGCATGCATATGCATTCATTTACGTATGCATATGCATTCATGTATGTATGCATATGCATTCATGTATGTATGCATATGCATGCATGTATTCATATGCATGCATGTATGCATATGCATGCATGCATGTATGCATATGCATGTACCCATATGCATGCATGCATGTATCCATATGCATGCATGCATGTATCGATATGCATGCATTCATGTATGTATGCATATGCATTCATGCATGTATGCATATGCATGCATTCATGTATGTATGCATATGCATGCATGCATGTATGCATATGCATGCATGCATGTATGCATATGCATGTATGCATATGCATGCATGCATATGCATTCATGTATCCATATGCATGCATGCATGCATATGCATGCATCCATATGCATACATGCATGCATATGCATACATGCATGCATATGCATACATGCATGCATGCATATGGATACATATATGCATATGCATGTATCCATATGCATGCATGCATGTATCCATATGCATGCATTCATGCATGCATGTATGCATATGCATTCATGTATCTATATGCATGCATGTATCCATATGTATTCATGTATGCATATGCATGTATCCATATGCATGCATGCATGTATGCATATGCATGCATGCATGTATGCATATGCTTTCATGTATCCATATGCATGCATGTATGTATGTATATGCATATGTATGCATGTATGCATGTATGCATGCATGTATGCATGTATGTATGCATGTATGTATGCATGTATGTATGCTTGTATACATGTATACCTATGCATGCATGCATATGCATGCATGCATGCATGCATGCATATGGATGCATCCATGCATGTATGCATATGGATGCATCCATGCATGTATGCATATGCATGCATGTATGCATATGCATGCATATGCATGCATGTATGCATATGCCTGCATGCATATGCATGCATGTATGCATATGCATGCATGCATATGCATGCATGGATATGCATGTATCCATGTGCATGCATGCATGTATGCATGTGCATGCATGCATGTATGCATGTGCATGCATGCATGTATGTATGCATATGCATGTATCCATATGCATGAATGCATGTATCCATATGCATTCATGTATTCATATGCATGCATTCATGTATGTATGCATATGCATTCATGTATGTATGCAAATGCATGCATGCATGTATGCATATGCATGCATGCATGTATGCATATGCATGCATGCATGTATCCATATGCATTCATGTATCCATATGCATGCATTCATGTATATATGCATATGCATTCATGTATGTATGCATATGCATTCATGTATGTATGCATATGCATGCATGTATGCATATGCATGATGTATGCATATGCATGCATGTATGCATATGCATGCATGTATGCATATGCATGCATGTATCCATATGCATGCATGCATGTATCCATATGCATTCATGTATCCATATGCATGCATTCATGTATGTATGCATATGCATTCATGTATGTATGCATATGCATGCATTCATGTATGCATATGCATGCATTCATGTATGTATGCATATGCATGTATGCATATGCATGTATGCATATGCATGTATGCATATGCATGTATGCATATGCATTCATGTATCCATATGCATGCATGTATGTATGTATATGCATATGTATGCATGTATGCATGTATGTATGCATGTATGCATGTATGTATGCATGTATGCATGTATGTATGCATGTATGTATGCATGTATGTATGCTTGTATACATGTATACCTATGCATGCATGCATATGCATGCATGCATGCATATGGATGCATCCATGCATGTATGCATATGGATGCATCCATGCATGTATGCATATGCATGCATGTATGCATATGCATGCATATGCATGCATGTATGCATATGCCTGCATGCATATGCATGCATGCATATGCATGCATGGATATGCATGTATCCATGTGCATGCATGCATGTATGCATGTGCATGCATGCATGTATGTATGCATATGCATGTATCCATATGCATGAATGCATGTATCCATATGCATTCATGTATTCATATGCATGCATTCATGTATGTATGCATATGCATTCATGTATGTATGCATATGCATTCATGTATCTATGCATATGCATGCATGCATGTATGCATATGCATGCATGCATGTATGCATATGCATGCATGCATGTATCCATATGCATTCATGTATCCATATGCATGCATTCATGTATGTATGCATATGCATTCATGTATGTATGCATATGCATTCATGTATGTATGCATATGCATGCATGTATGCATATGCATGATGTATGCATATGCATGCATGTATGCATATGCATGCATGTATCCATATGCATGCATGCATGTATCCATATGCATTCATGTATCCATATGCATGCATTCATGTATGTATGCATATGCATTCATGTATGTATGCATATGCATGCATTCATGTATGCATATGCATGCATTCATGTATGTATGCATATGCATGTATGCATATGCATGTATGCATATGCATGTATGCATATGCATTCATGTATCCATATGCATGCATGTATGTATGTATATGCATATGTATGCATGTATGCATGTATGTATGCATGTATGCATGTATGTATGCATGTATGCATGTATGTATGCATGTATGTATGCATGTATGTATGCATGTATGTATGCATGTATGTATGCATGTATACATGTATACATATGCATGCATGTATGCATATGCATGCATGTATGCATATGCATGCATGCATGCATGTATG